>CM073124.1:21929009-22261403 GCA_037039145.1 Fundulus diaphanus
TACATTACATATAAGATGTACATTAGCCTACCGTTTCATGGAATTTTATGGAAAAAAGTGCAGCATTGAGATGTTCAGAATTATATCAATTTGTTTCACTTACTTTCATCTTTAACTAAGCTAGTTTTTGACTTCTGTTTAAAGTGCCACGGTTGCCATTCTCAGGCTTTTGTTACCTTTGTTAAAGACACAATTTCAGTGCATTTTACTAACCCTCCTCCTTTACCCGGGTTTGAGACCGGCAAAATGAACCATAAAGAGACACTATGGCAGAGTTACAATTTTTTTCTTTTCAACTTTTTTTTAACATTTTCTTTTTTCTCTTGTGGTCCACTAAGGAGCCTACAAATCACGGTAAAACATGAACATGTGGCTGTGTGAATCAAATGCCGTTATTTATTTGAGATAAAATATTTCAAATTATTTATGATCAACCTGCGCCATCAATCCCGGCGCATGCGCGCTTCATTTACAGTCTGGACGCTGAGGGTAAACATGCTGTGGCTCTGACTGCAGCGCTGAGAGGGACTCCTGCGGTAGCGGGAGAGTGGGGTTGGGACGGGGGAGGCGCCCCACGGCAGCACCTGCTGCTGGAGGACAAGAGTAGGAACAATACGTGCTTTCACATAAGAGTCTCCAAAAGTCGCTAGATTTGTCGCTAGTCGCTTTTTTGAAAAAGAGTCGCTGGAGGGGTCTGAAAAGTCGCTAAATATAGCGACAAAGTCGCGGAGTTGGCAACACTGGGTGAATGTAACCTATTGGACGCACGTAGGCCTAAACCGTAGCCTACCAACTAACGAAGAAGAGCGAACGTACTTTTACAAATTAAAAGTCTGCGGAATCAACAATTTTAAAAGATCGTGTGGTAGTAAAATAATGACACATGAGTCGTCATCCGTGTGAACTTTCAACCCCACATAAAAATTCAAGGACTTTCAAGGACAAGGTGTTTTTTTGGCTGTTTTCAAGAACTTTCAAGGGCCTTGAATGTAATTTTTCAGATTCACAAACTTTCAAGGATTTCAAGGACCCGTGGGAACCCTGAACAACACAAGAAGCACGACCATTAGCATCACTTAAACCTGAATCATAATGAGGTAGCTTCATTCTTTGGTAAAAATAATAAAAACACAGACAGTTGAGAAGAGCTGGAGTAAATAGTTCATTCAGGAAACATTTCACACCCAAAAAAAAAAAAAAAGCACAGATTGGGTGCGACATTTTTAATTTTGATGCAAAAACCAGCTGTAAATGAAAAACTAAAACATATGTCTGTCAGAGATGATAACTACTGCATTACTGTAGCCTGCCTTCACTTTCCCCAACAGCAATTACAAGGCCCCTCTAATGCTTTTCACCAAGTCGGACCAGCAGGCTGTGCCTGATATACTGCTGAAAGCAGCCCGTTCTGGACCAGCCTTCAGCACCGTGAAGTAGTTACAGTGATTGAATCTCAACAGCCGAGTGGACATTTTAATCTGGCAATGCCACCAAACCCAGAGACCTTTACCGAAAGGCGGGGGTCTTGAGTCATCTTTTTCCTCTGACGTTTTTAGTACGCCACAGGCTGCCCTGATGTTTGCCCCGACCGCATGTTCTGACAGACGACTGCCTTATAGGATCCAAGATTATACAGCAAATTATTCAAAACTGAAGATCAACATTTGGCCAGCACATTATCAAAGGATGAGTGTAAATAATAGATATTGTTACCCCCACTTTCTTCACCGTCATTTTGTGAGCTTCAGCAGCTCGATCACCTAAACCTGTACCGACTTTGGACTTAACTGCCCTTTACACTCAAACTGGGCAAAGCTACCACTGCCATGCAGTGCTAATGGTTGTGACTTAAAATATCTCAGCCTGCTGAATTTTGCAGCCAGGCCGTCCTTTTTGGTTGCAGTATTAGACACTTCATTGCTGCAAAAACTATTTGATATATTGTGCAACTCTGGTACAAATTCATATTTCTTAGTGAAAGTAATACCTAAGAACCGTTCACTTTGAATGGATCAAAACTAAACAAAAAGATTGACCCCAAAGGATCAATCTGGGAATGAAACAGGCAGGCAGATCTTCCCTCTACACCTCTAAGGCTCAGCGGCACTGGATCTAGCTGGATGCGGCGTCGAGTATGGATAAATATCATCCCCAGACCCACAGAGAGTTTAATCTGTGAAAAAGCCCAAGGTCCCGTGAGATTGTGTTTGATCAGGAATTCATTCACAGAGTATCGAAAAAGAGCCTCACTGGAGCAACAAGATTATGTCTATTACATATGACGCCTGAGAATGATCGACAGATATTTAGTTAATGAAAAACAACAAAACGTACCGCTCTGAAATCCCCATCGACATCAGAGTCCTCGCAGATGTCTTCGTGGGGCACGTTTCTCCTCTTCAGAAGATGCTCGTCTCTTTTGTGCTGTGGCATAGGAAGCAGGGGAGTTACTTTATAGACACTCCTGTGTTTTCATGAAGTTATAAATCAGAGAGCGCGGACCACTACAACAGGATACCTTTCTGGTCATTGCATTGTGTGAGCGTACAGCACAACATTTATTTAGGCAGCTTCTGTAATTTAACAATAATTCAGCTAATTAAAACGAAAGAACTACAGAGAGCAGCTTTGGCAGCAATAAAATAGTCTTCTGGAATAACAGCAAAAATATTTCAATTAAAACTGTTAAAAGAGACTGGAAAATTATTTTTTACAAAGTTTAAAAGAATATAATAGCAGCTGTTAAGGTGAATGGGGACTTGTAGACTTCATTCATGTGTAAAGCGGGTAAAGGTCAGTTCGTTATGTCTTTGGAGCGTTTGCTCAGAACAGAAACAGCTCTGGGGAGAAAATAACTATTTTCCAGCCTGTCTGTGTGTGTTTGGAGGGCTTTGTACGTCTTCCCAGACGGCGGCAGTTCAAATAAGCGATGGCTAACTAGGTAGTTATAGCAGGTGAGACAATATGACCGAGTTATTACCTTCCTGAGTTCCACCACCACCTCGGTCCGCTGTCGTCTCATGGTCTGTAGGAAACAAGAAAAATATAGACACAAAAACACTGATCATTGCTCAAATTTAAGCCAACGTGCACCAGCCTAACCTAATGCAAGTCAGCTTCCGTTACTGCAAAACCAAGGTTAAATATGCACATCTTAAGTAATCTACAGTTGTATTTATACCTATACCATTTCCTGTTGACATTTGTTGTAAAAAATATTTTAATAGTCTGTATGGACCCATTAAAAAGGTCTGTGATGTGTATTTTAAAACTCATTATTCCAGCCTTACTAAGAGCATATGTTGGTTAGCTTAGTATGTTTTTACAACATTCACATTTTTAGTGGCATCATTACCAAGGCACTTTATTTGGTTAAATACAAAATAGTGTGAAAAGGCGACATAATCACTACACGGACTCTGATTCAATCATTATTTGAGTCTCCAATGTTGTTGCCGACACTGAACCAGATTCAGCTGGAAGATTCTTCATATTTAAAGAGTTGTTCCTTTCTACTGTGGCCGCTAGCTAGCTTGAGTCAGGAGCTGATGCAAAACGAACGCGACACAATCAACCAGCCACATGCTGGAGACATGTTTGCTGCAAAGTAAACGACTGAAACGATTCAATCAGCTGATAAGGTTTTACCAAACCCAACTACCGGCGGCACTATATTTTGGCTAGGATTGATTACGGATGCATATACTGAATTTGAATCTGCATGACTGTAGGATTCATTTGTTTACATAATTTCTTAACACATTTTAGACCCGTTTTTACTGTAAATCGTCTTAATGCAGCACTTGTTGTGAATACGTGCTATATAATCAAACTGTCCTGCAATGAGAATCTCACAGCAGCTCGTATCTATCGTATCGTATGTTGGTGAAGATTCTCAGTCATCCAGGTCATGATCGATCCAAAAAAGCTTAAAAGACAAAAACAACTGGACTTCTATTCCGAAGCTGAAGACGTTTTGGAGCTTTCTTACTCCAGACATTCCTGGACGGGAAGCGAAACGTCTTCAGCTTCGGAAAAGAAGCTCGTATCTAGTCCGAAGTTCAAGTATCAGCTTACATCAAACCGAAATTATTTAAATGTTTTTCTTGTGATCAACGAACTTAAATTAGGGCTGGATCACGCTGAGAGGGGGGGGGGGCTAAATACGATGTGCACAAGTGCATTTGTATCTGCAGAATCCTCAGCATTGAAGCTGATTGCGCAACTGATGAATTTCAGCGCAACTACGAAGCATAACACTGGATGCAAGGAAGTTGCCTCACTGTTCTGAATTGAATTCAGCCATGTGTAACTAAACTCTGGGGCACTTTAGCATATCTGTAATGGCATTTAAACGAGCAAATACATTTTTTTGGTTTATGGTCCGGCTGCTTGTTTGGAGATAACAAAGGGTGTGTTCTGCATTTACGTGCCTCTATATCTCAGGTTAAAAGACGACACGAACCTTGAGGCCCGTCTCGCTAGCAGCAAGTACTTGTCAGACAGGATGTGGGACCACACGCCACGAGAGAGCCCACCTCGACAAATGTCGATACCCGCCGGCAGCCTCCATGAGACCCTGACACGCCGGGCTGACTGTAAATCACCTGGAAATGTAGTGACCCGACATCGGCTAGCGTGTGTGTGTGTGTAGCATTCATCTGTCAACCATTGGATTCCGCCTGAAAAAAAAGTGGGCGCCCCGAGTTTAAAGCATACGCGGTTTTTAAACACGTAGTCAAAAAACAAAATATAAAGATTCACAGCTGACTTTAAGGCAAGGTAACAGGGCAGCCGGGACGCTGACTGGTTTCCGCCATTGTTTTTGATTATCGGGACGGGGGATGGGTGGAACTGCAGCTAGCAGCGGGGTAAGCAGGCTAGCCTGCTGCGGTGCTGAAATTACGTTAATCTACTGCCGTGCTAACGAAGCAAACAATATAATAATCATGTCCTGGTAGTTAAAAAATAAGTTGGCTATATCAACGTTTAAACAAACCGTTTACATTTGACACTGAGCTAAAAAGGAGTGGAGGGGAATGATATGCTTCAGTTGAGCTAGCTAGCCAGCTAGCTAGCTAGCGTGTCCCCCACCCGCGGGCCTAGCTCACCCAGCGGCTTTTCTGACATGTTTAACGAGCAGCGCGGTCCGCCGGGGTAACGAAGGCAAAAACCCGAACGGGGAGACCGCCTGGGCGAGGCCAGCGCTCTCCACCGGGCTTTATGTGAAGGCCCCGGCCGGGCTCACGCTGCAGAGTTCCCCGTTGAGTGGGAATTAGAAACGACGTCACAGCAGAGCCGAGAGGCAAACGCTGGCCGTGAACGCAGCAGCGGCGGCGGCGGCCGTAAGCTGAGACTCCTATCTGCACAACTTTTACCTCCAAATCTCGGCCCTTATTCTTGAAATTCTTCAGCCGCTGGTTGTCCAGTTTCTCGTTGTCAGCCATGGTAGCGGTTCTGGGCAACGTTGGGTACAGTTGGGCTCTAGAGTTTAGCTGGTGAGCTACTACCACCGTTTCTGGTTCCCTTTTCACAGCCTTTCGTTAGCAGACTATTTTTTGCTGCTGTGTCCGCGGTGCATACTGGGAGGGAATGCCGGGTGGTGGAGGAGGGCAGCCTCGCTCTGGCGTAGAGGAAGGGTGGGGAAATCCCCCTCACTCTCATTGGTTTCTCCGCTCACGTCGGAGTGCTGGGAACGCCACACCTCACTCACCCATAGGCAGTGGACATGCGATCATATTCATTGATGTGAAAACATCCATCCATCCATTTTCCAACAACCTCTCTAGATTAAAACATTTGCGAAAAAAAATAAACAGGTGAATCTAAATTGTAATAGAATAAGAAAGTTAATTTATTTCAGTAATTAAAGACAAAAAGTTCAACTCATACATTTATGACATGCATGGTGATGTATTTCGCCTTTATTCCTGTTAAGTCTGATGAGTATTGCCTACATCAGGGGTGTCCAAACTTGTCAAAATAGTCAAGTCAAAACTACTCGAGGGCCATATATTTTTTTAAAAAAATCCCCAAAATGATCAATAAATTATATTGTAATCGTTTTTTTTTTACTTGCTCCCCATAATATGACGCTGCAATATTTAAATTAAACAAATAGTCAGATTTTCTGTAGGAAGGAGATGTGTCAATAATTATTGATTCCAAACTCGAAAATGGTTTCGCACATTTGTCTTTTTAGAAGACGGTCATAAAATTACTTTGGGGTTTGATTACATTATATATATATATATATATATATATATATATATATATATATATATATATATATATATATATATATATATATATATATAAAGCCATTCTCAGCAGTAGGATCAGGATTTGGGTCAGTTTTTCTTTTAAAAGAATGCTTGCTGTTGCCAATGTTAATATCTGAATTAAAGGTGGACTTTGATACACCATAGTTTCCAACAAAGTTCAAAGTTTAAGTAAAAGTCATTGAATAGATGTTTCCTTTTTACTATTAATTAAAGAGAATGTGAATTGTGGCTTTTAAAAGACAAACACTTTAGGTTATATTTAAAATTTTCAATTCTAAGAAGATTTTAACTTCTCTGTAATAATTTTGCTCTATTTGAAAATTTAGAACAGTTCTCCGTCTGCATCAAACATCTGGTCTGGTGGGCAGAATCATTCTTGAATTGCAGTTAGGGGCTGCGCAATATGAGTCTATGCAATAGACAATGAAAATCCAAATTTGCATGAATTACTGCATCAATGCGGCTTGACAATGCAATCCAAATTCTTTAAAACAAACACGTTTTAATGATAAAACAAAACAAAACAATGGAAGCATTGGGAAGGTATAAAGGTCTCCCTCAAGAGGAGAGTTTGTGTTTTTGGGATCTTAATGTGCCCTTTGTACTCTGATTTAAGATTTTCTTTATTTTATTGTTTAAATAGAGGTAACACAGATGTGTTTTGGTTATCCAAACACAAATTGTTAAGATGGATGTATGAAAGGGAAAATTTTGCATTTGTTTTTTTTATTTGTAAATCCTGGGAAAGAAGACAGCGAGTGTTGTATCCTGTTTGAATACTGAAAAAAAATG
Organism: Fundulus diaphanus; assembly: GCA_037039145.1. Taxonomy (NCBI): domain Eukaryota; kingdom Metazoa; phylum Chordata; class Actinopteri; order Cyprinodontiformes; family Fundulidae; genus Fundulus; species Fundulus diaphanus. Next base: position 21,936,086 of record CM073124.1, read on the forward strand.
ATATTGATGATATTTACCTTGAGTTATATGTCCATCTTCCACTGTTTTTTTTGTACATGGGGTGTGCCTTGTATGCCCATGTAGGCTGGGCATTTTCTATTCAATTTGTTAATAGAAAGTTTGGAAGGCAAAGGTTTGGCAGAAAAGGTCCTTGTGCAACATAATTGAATTTTGAAGCAAAATTCATGCAAGAATTTGGAGAAAATTTCCAAGTGTGAACTGCAGCTGGAGTCTGTGCATCAAGAACCACCACACACAGACATATCTTGCACATGGGCTACAAAAGTCCTTGTGTTAAGCCACTCCTTAATAAGAAACAACATCAGAAGAATGAACATAGAATGATCATCTTGATAGGACTATGCTGAAGAATAACTGGATTATGGCTCAGTTCAAAGTAGTTATTTTCAGGAAAAAAGGTAAATTGGCATTTTCTTTGGAAATCAAGCACCGAGAGTCTGCAGGAAGCACTGAAAGGCACAGAATCAAAGCTGTTCAAGCTGCAGTGTGAGGTTTCCACAGTCTGTGAGGATTTGGAGAGCCATGTCATATGATGGTGCTGGTTCACTTCATGCTTCTCTCCTCTGACAAGCTTTATGGAGGTGTTGGTTTCATTTTCCAACTGAATTAGGCACCTGAACAGACGAGCAAAAGTACCAATATCTGGTTTAATAGCCATGGTACCACAGGGCTTAATTGCAGGCCTGGTCTAAAGTGGTTTAAATCCTATTTCAAAGACAGGGACTTTTTTGGGTTAGTAGGTACTGTTGCATCAAAGAGCACAACAATCACTTGCAGGGTTCCCCAAGGGTCCATCTTGGACCCTATTCAATATCTATATGTTTCCTCTAGCTCAGATCATTAAAACAACAACATAAGTTACCATAACTATGCAGATGACACACAGCTCTACATCATCATGTTACTAGATGACTATGAACCCATTCAAGCACTGAGTAAATGTTTAGAAGAAATCATTGCATAAAGTGCCAAAATTGCCTTCAGTTGAATAAAACCAAATATGAAGTAATTCTTTTTGGACCAAAGGAGGAACGATCAAGAGTTAGCTCACAGCTTCAGGTGCAGCTACTAACCACTGGTAAGACATAAAATCTGGGAGTAGTGATGGACTCAGACCTGAACCTCCAAAAGCATCTACAGACAATTACAAAGTTGGCCTTCTATCACCTGAAGAACGTTTCCAGGATTAAAGGGCAAATGTCTGAGCAGGATCTTGAAAAACTAATCCATGCGTTTATTTTTAGTCGAATTGATTACTGCAACGGTGTTTTCACAGATCTGCCAAAAAAGTTGATCAGACAGCTACAGATCCAGAACGCTGCTGCCCGCGTCCTCACTAAGACTAAGAAAGTAGAGCACATCACCCCAGTTCTAAAGTCCTTACACTGGCTCCATGTACCTCATAGACTTTAAAATACTTCTGTCAGTCTACAAAGCACTGAATGGCTTAGCACCTAAAATACATCATAGACTTGTTATCAATGTATCAACCCTCCAGACCACTAAGGTCTTCTGATTCAAGACTACTCTGAATACCTAGAACCAGAACCAAAAAAGCAGCATTTAGTTTTTATGCTCCACTTATCTGGAACAAACTCCCAGAAGACTGTACAAGTGCTGAAACCATGAGTTATTTTAAATCAAGGTTAAAAACCTATTTGTTTCAAGTTGCCTTTAAAGGTTCTAGTTAAACTGTTATATTTTACTGTCTATAGAGGGACGTCTGTGATGCCTAGTTGGCAGTCTGGGACTCTGAGGGTCCATGGGATCTAGGTCCATGGGACATCAGGGATGTCTATTTCATAGTCGGCTATAAAGGGGTTCTGGGAACCCATTAATAAATAACAAAAATTGATCACAGTATTAATGAATCTAAATAAAAGATTTACTTTTTGAATCAAATGCTGAAATAAAAGCTATTTTTCATTATGTTCTGATTCATTGTGATGCTGCTGCTTTTTCAAATATTCTGAGGAATAAGGATACAAAAATATCCATTATAACAAAGGATATAGTTCTTCAAAAGTCCTTCATCAAATAGTATTATTTTAAAGTTTATTTTTATTTAGACCCCTCATTCTGAGTTTGAACTGACCGTAAATTTATCCCTGAAATGTTAAATAAACAAGATTGCATACCGCAGGTCAAAACAGGATGTTGTGCTGTATTGGTGGACTGAACTTTAGGTGTGAATGCTGCAGAAATGTTACACTTTGTTGCATCTCTTTGTGGAGTGGAGTACCTTTATGTCTGAATTTAAAATGCTCATACTCTTTTTCATTACTCCAACCTTGGAAGGGTTCACAGTTTTATCATTAATTCATATTAAACAAATTTCCGAAAAAAAAAACACATTTACTTTTGAACACATTAAAAAACACATGACTTTACTTTTAAAATTTTAATTTCAAATCTCTGAAATTGTGTTTACACTCATTTAGATTACTTAACCAATCTACTGATAACATAGGAACACCTTACATGAATCTAGCATGATTTAAATCACAAATTGCATGCTGGTTCTAATATACAAAATAACTTTCCTAAACTGGCATCGTTATCATGTCCTTAATTTAACCAGATACATCTGTTCAGATGTCCCACCCCCTCACTCAACTCTGCTATTCAAATGAAATCGATGAAAAAAATATCAATCAAGTGTATAAGTCTTTATTTGTATAGTTCTTTTTAAAAACCAAGGTTACAAACAAAGCATTGCCTTGGAGTAAATATAAAAACTGAAATAAATTGTTTGCAAAGTCACTAAAACCACTGGACAATACACCACCAGGATACAGCTCCAACCACATTTATGGACCCCCCCCCCCCACCACCACCACCATTCAGCAATGATATGTAAATCTTTTACTAGCAGTTGTTTAATACTAAACTGAAAATTGTTGTCTTTAACTTGAGAAGTTCCCCCACGAGTAATTTGTTATAATAATTAATAATAATTACCAATACTACATCTATTGTATTGATTGCAAGTCTTTCTACTTACCTGTGGTGTAAAGAATTATGTGACCCAGAGGCCCGTTTCTCTAAACTTCGGCCCTCCGGGCTAGATGTGAACCCAGGATTGTCTTGCCACCATGCCCAGTTAGGAGGATTGGTAAGAGTTAAAACAAATCCCCAAGCCCAGCATGGGTGAATCTTACAACCACCATTATGTGGCAACTGGTTATCTACTATTAATGCCAGGAAAAAGCTTTACTGATCAATTTTTACAAATGTAAACATACTAAATTTGTCAAACGCTACAGGGGAACCTTGAATTTTGGGACAATGATTGTGCTTTTTGGTCCAGGGAAACTTAGAGCGAACACCAGCGGGTACCCGTTTAAATACCAGGATAATTTAAATACCAATATGATGGACTCTACCAGTAAATAACAAAGAAAGAAACAATTTACCAAACACAAAATCAACCATTTGCCTTGATATAAACTATTTTTTAAATACACCTGCCTGCTTTACATTCAATGTAAACCACTTTATACTTTTTAAAAATATTTTATATCAGTGTAATATAAAGACAATGCCACACTAGATCAGTACTTACATGTCAGGAGTTGAGACATGTGACTGTTTAGCGTGTTACAAAACTTACTATTTAGTTACTTTTTAGTTGCAGGAGACAATCTTTGCAGTTTAACAGATTTTGAGTCCCAGTCCAAATAAATTAATAGAGGTTCAGCGACAAAGTAGCGGCAACTGGTGAAATTTGATAAAGTGATGTTGAGAGTAACACATAGATAAGCAGATCATAGAAAATACAAATGAATCAAAACACCAACTGGCATTGTTTATGTGACAGTCTTTCTTGAATCAGATTTAACAAGGTTTCTCCCAGATTCCTTGTGGTTTTTATTTCCCAGCTGAAGACGTTGCGTCAGGACCACAATGAGACGTTGGTCCACACAGATTAACTCTGACGTCTTTCTTTGCATCATTATTCAGCCTTGCAGATGCCTCGTTTTGGACCATGTGCAAATAAAGGCCCAGGAAAGCAACAAGGAACCTTTAACATTTTATAAAACAAGGTGAATGAACCCCATCAGCTGGTACAGAGCATGGCTTGTTTGACTGATGTGAAACTAAAGCCTTTGGACCTCATCTTCACCTTAATGTCCTCTTGAGTCTGTCTCAGTGGAGTTTTCATCAGATAGACCATTCTTCTAAAACCTTCTTCGAGACCCATGCCTGTGGCGGCTGAACAGGGCTTGATGTACCACGCTCTGCCTTCACACACTCTCCTCAGGTCCAGTTTCTGGCAGAGTATTTCTGGGCTCAGAGCGCCTGGAAGATCCTGTTTGTTGGCCAGAATTACAAGAGGAACTCCTTTCAGACTGTGGTATCTCAGGATCTAAAACGTAAAGGAGAGTATTATAGTATTACTGTGATGTAAAATACACAGTTTAAAGAAACCCTCCACTTATGAGGCATTTATAGTTTCTATCCTTTGTAGGAGGAGCCTTTTATGATCTGATGATTTAATTACAAAAACTGTATTTGATGGGTCACCTCCTAATTTCCTTGCTTGCTCTAGTCACAACTTCTCGGCTATGCAGTTGCTGTCCTCGAGTTTCCAACATATCAATGTTTTTGACCTCCTAAGTGTTTGTTAATATAAGTCAATGTTCTCCTATGAATGTTTTTGCCTATTTAGAACTTCAGAAATTGTTGATGGTTAGTTGTCTTTGAATATTGATTGATATGTTGAACCCTGAATGTGACCCAATCCTATTTTTAACAGCGTATTTTTACGCAATCCTATTTTTAACTGCATATTGAACCTTGTTAAACTAGTTCCATGTATATAGTCATTTTTCAACAATGATCGCTTGTTGACATTTTTGGTCTCTCTCTTTTAATCAGCGGTTTAGGAAAAGTTATCAATTCCCTTTTTCCTTAGCAGTGTCACATGACTTTGCTTGCATGTTCTTCTACGTCTGTCTCTGATTGGCTGATGAGTCCCCCATGATAACTCCTCTCCTGGAAGCCCCAGCTGCTCCGGAGCGTTTGTGACATTCGCGATAGGCAGAAGAACCAGAGAACTTGGCAAGAAGCCTTTTTCCCAGTCGAGTGAGAGTCTAGTCTGGTAAGCATTTCAGATGTGTTAGCATCCCTTTATTATATTTTTCTTATTTTCTGTCATGTTCTTCCAAGGAGTTTATTTTGTATTTCCGCCACACTTTGAACGTGTGTTCAGCATCATTAGGAAACTCCCTTTCAGAAAGATTTTCCTTCATCACCAACTGGTTCCTTATCCAAAGAAGAGGCCCATGACTGCTACCAGTCTAGAGACCTTTAGGCAGACAGAACTGTTGCTGGAGCTCAATGACTGTCCCTGAGTCTGAGAGGGACTGATCCGGGAGAACGCTGGCGCAGAAGCAGCCTTTTTCAGAGAACATAAATATCTCAGTCTGACCCAGAGAAGCACTCTTTCAGGTTCTACCCCGTGTGGTTCTTTGATGGATGGATGGATTAAATGTGGTTTCAAGACTGAATTCCCTCTGCGTTTTCTTTTCTTCTCAATTTAACATAGCATTTGAACTCTATGTTGTAAACCCCCTTTCTTTAGGCTCTTGAGAGATCGGTAAACTCGTAAGTTTATTTTTGTTCCTTTTCATAGTTTCCCATTTCTAACTTATAAATGTAGTTTGTACATTAGAATTAGAAACTTCATTTGTTTGTGTTTATTTGTAATAATTTAAACTGCTAATAGAAATTAGTTTGATTAATGAAAAAACATAATCCTGGATTACACTGATTTCAAGCTCCTGGGGTTTTATTAAATTCTTCTCAATTCAACTGATGTGTAATCATTGTAGATCTATTCGTCCTAAATATATCTTAATTCTGAGAAATTTATAAAATCTTGCTTTATTTGTGATATATTGCTCAATGCATTAGTAAAGAAATAATTCTCCAGACTGCTTTTTGTGTGATTATGAAACTGAATGTGAGATGAAGTTATTTATGCACATTAATATAGCTTAACAAGGCATTCACTGCTACATCTGTTATTTTTAAGTTTTTACATTCAATAACCTTAGTTTTATATTTATTCTATAGTTAACATATTTGCATGATCAGCAAAAAAATGTTGATTAAACAGTAAACAACATTTTTCTATTCATTATTTTATTCACCCATTATGAAACAATTTGGTATCAAATCTCAAATATAGAAAATAATATCTGACATGCTGCTAAATAGAGTGAGCAGACCATTATTCACGGATTGCATTACCCGGTGGAGCTCCTTGCGTGCCTCGTCCAGCCGCTTCACATCCCAGCTATCCACCACAAACATCAGTCCAGCGGTGTCCGAGAAGTGATGTTTCCAGTGGGGCCTCATCTTGCTCTGGCCCCCGACATCCCATACCGTCAGTCCCGGGCTGCTCCTGTCTGTCTCCAGCATCTCCACGTTGAATCCCACGGTGGGAACGGTGGCGACGCTCTCGTTGTACTTGAGCTTGTAGAGCAGGGTGGTCTTCCCTGAGCCATCCAGGCCCAGCATGAGGACCTGCACTTGTTTCTTTGGCCTGGACCCATGCATACCCATCTCTGAAGCCTAGTCAAAAGTGAGCTATGCTGTCTCCTCTCAGTGACTTAGGTCTGTGGTTGGAGAGCTTGGTGCGTCTGCTCTCTTATGACTTTTTAAGTGATCTCTCTCTCTCCTCTGACGGGAGACAACTCTGTTGCTTTCGGTAAAGCTATTTATATCAGATGTGACGATGCAACTAAGAGGGACGGCATGCAGCCCGCAAGCCAGCACAGTCACAGCAGTCACACTCCACCTGTCTCAGGTCATCAAACACATTAACAACCTGGGGGTTTGTGTTTGGAACAACGGGAAGATTGCATTTCCTTTTGGCTGGATATCCAAAGTAATGACATCATAGTTATATTTTTGTTGCCCTGGCTAAGAGATAAATATGGCTAAATGCTTAGAAAGCTCAGCGCTTGTTGAAGTAGACCTTCTAGAATCCTCCTAAGATTTTTAGTATGGACAATTTTTGTTTTAAGGCTTGAGAAATATAATGAATGCACATATAGATTTCAGTTCTTGTAAAATGAATTGGTATAAAGATTCATATTTGCATAAATTGTAAGGAAAAGTATGTGAAAACAATACCTCAAATATTGAATGTCTTTAATGGCGGTTTCTTGTTCATAACTGTTGCACTTTTCACATTTTGCCATGCAAAAACCACAAAATTAAATGCATTAAATGAATTTCATGTGACAAATAAACACTAAGGAGATAACTGTGAATTGGGTACAAAAATCTCATATGGCTTAAAAAAAACTAAAAAGTGTGATGTGTGTTTTATTTGGACCTTTTGAGTCAATATTTTGTAGAATCATCTTCTGCAGCAATTTCACAAAGACTTTTTGGGGTATATCTCTACCAGCCTGCGACAACTGGCGACCTGTCCAGGGTGTACCCCGCCTCTCGCCCAGTGAACTCTATAGGCACCAGCAACCCCTGCGACCCCATGAGGGATTAAGCAGGTCAGAAAATGGATGGATGGATGGATCTCTACCAGCTTTGCAGACCAAGAGACAACTTTTCACCAGTGGTGCTTTGTGGTTTAACTCGAGGAGAGACAGAGTGTATGGGTATTTAAACATTCATTTTCAAGTGTTTCCTCAGATTCTGAGTCAGATTTAGGTCTGACTTTAAATGAGCCACTTTTAACATCAACTCTTCTGTTCCTGACAGGTTTTGTCTTTCAGGATTTATCCTGCATTTAACTACTTTAATCTTCTCAGCAGTTCCGATCACTGTTCCTGCTAAAGAGTAGCAACCCCACACCACGATGCAGCCACCACCATACCATATATTTTGTACAGCACTAGTTTTTCATCCAACATGAAGTGTTTTGTGCAAAAAGTTAAATTTTGTTGTCACCCCTGCATGGCTTTCTTTCCGCAATCTTCTCTCAGCAGTCTTCCACAAAGGCCAGAATCGTGGAGTGTATGAGTTATAGTCCTGTCGACAGATCCTCCAACCAGAGAAATGGGTCTCTGCAGCTCCCCCAGAGCTACTGTGGGTCTCTACGCTGCTTCTCTGATTGTTTCTGGATGATGGTTTAACAAAGCTCTGGGGGAAGCTCAAATTTAGGCCATTGTTTTATAATCTAATGCCGCTTTAAATTTCTGTTTTCTGGTCTACCTGATGCTTTTTGCTCTCTAACAAACCTCTGAGGGCCTCTCGCAACACCTGGATAAGGGGACGTGAGGATGTTTACTTGTCCTTAATGTGCTACAATGAACCACAGCTGGACTGTATTTACTAATCAGGGGTTTTTAGAGGTGATGGCTTTGGATTTTATTTAGGGAGGTCAAAACGAAGGGGGCAGAATACAAATGGACACCGTATGTTTCCAATTTTTTTGGTAAAATAATTGAAAACCATGTATAATTTTCCTTCCCTTTCACAACTACGCACCACTTTGTGTTAGTTTATCATATGAAATCCCAGTAAAATGCATTGAGAAATGTGGTTGCAATGTCACAAAATGTGAAAAAGTCGAGGTATGAGTTCTGTTGCAAGGCAAAGTATATAAATAGGTCCTTTTATTCTTCAAAGGAAAATAAAGTTTCAAATGTATCTTCAACAAACAACACAGTTAATCAATCTGCCCATTATTTTGTTTTAATACTTAACAAGTAGTCTTTTTTTCTTTTACCTTGCTGTGATTTTATTAGTTGTATTATAATTCTTAAGCCGTGGTCGGACTTCTAACCTCTTTACAGAATTGCGCGTCTGTTTTCAATTTTATTAGAGCGCAGAACTAGGCAGGTGCTATGCCTTTTATTCAATTCAATTCAATTCAATTTTATTTATATAGCGCCAATTCATGAAACATGTCATCTCGAGGCACTTTCCAAAGTCAAAATCAGTCAGATTATACATTGATTATGAACATGTCGAAAAGCTGTAGCTTAAGCATTGTAACTCAGCAATCTCGCAGTCCAGTCATTCAATCAGTCAAAAACTTCAGAAGTTAAGCACTGTGGTTTGAGCTAATGTGAAATCTTACAGCAGTTTTGCACATTAATGAAAATCAAGGTCTTCAAAGAAAGGAAAGGAACACATTTCACGTTTTATGTTTTAGTTTACACATGTAATTAAAATGCAAACAGACTAGAAATACTTACATTATTATTTTATTAGAGTTCCCTTCGTCTGTCAGGGATATAATGCTCATTTATAATTTATAGTTTTTTAGGGTGATTATTTGTAACATTTTCCTAAGACTATGATGTTTGTAATTTAAACTACAAATTATTCTCATTAAAAAAACAACAAAATGACAATCATTGCTTTAATGTCTCTATTATGATTTACAGCGTAAATTTGCTTTTTTTTTTTTTTTTACAGTTCATTAAAATCAAGAAAAACAAGTACAAATGCCACAGACATTCTGTTAGATACATTATAATAATAATTATTAAGGAAAACACGTGAACTTTCATATGGTTTTTTATCTTTGTCGTAAACAGCGTGTTTGAGTGATATCAACACATCGAAAGTATTTACATTCATCTTACAATTTTATGTCTCTCAGAGACGTTCTTCAATGCTCCATGTTTGAATTTACAAGATATGACGCTGAGGTCGAGTCTTGTGTGAGGGCGTGATTGCCTGTTTAAAAATCATGACACAGAGAGAAGAGCAGTTTTGGCAGCAGAACACAATAATAAGGCAACAGCAACACATCTTAAAATCAAAAATTCAATATTCTGTTACATTCGAACTCGCTTCAAGTTCAAACCCTTGTTCTAGTTAAGGTGAAACTGTATTTAAACGGTCACTTTCAGCACAATAGCCTTTTATTTACTGTAGATATAACTAAATTATAATTTTAAAATTAACTAGCAGGTCTATCTCGTATCTATGTCTTAACATAGAATAATAAATTAGCGAAATTATGTTGTTTCAATATGATCAAAGTTATATATCATATAGTAAGTATTTGTGTGTATAAGAAAAGTGAAATCTTACGCACAAATAATTAGCAGTCCTCAGCAATGAGAAGTACATTATCAATCCACTGAGTATGAAGGATCTCTAGCTCCAAGATCTTTCATCCCTCACCGACAAGCTGCGGTTATGTCATTAAAAATTATTAGTCACACAGATCTCAGCTGTGCTGAAACAGTAGAGCTGACTGATATCGGCCGTAAAAGTTGCAAACGAGAAAATTCATCAGAGCTGAAGTCAGTCGCAAAAAACTGATAAAACACTTTAAGAAAAACAGGGTAGCTCAACTCAAAGTCATTCATTCTCACACCACATACAATAAATGTGATATAAAAACCTAGTCAGTTCTATTACTGTACAGGTTAAGGGGTTATATAGGTGGCATAGGCAAAATTAGCATTTGTGTTGTTTATGAAAAAATATTCAATAGCTTCTAAAATAATACATGTGAGGTGTACTTGACAAAAAAAAGTCATGTGAAAATAATTTTCAAAGGAGCATAACGCAGGTTCTAGAGTTTTTGCAGACGTCTGCCCCCTCTGGCCATAAGTTGAAATGACACCAGTGTTGTGCATGGGACAACAGGAAAAGGATCTGCTGCTGGGACTGCACAGGTATTTTTTTTTAGAGGGTAATGTCTTCTGACGTAAAAAAGTTATAAATATTGAAGTTAGCCCGTGTTCGCTCGCTAATGCACCGATTACAGCGGAGACTCAACAAAGTAGCCAAGTGAACGAGAGCGTGCAGTGTGTCACACCCACGCGCACGGCAAGAGAATATGACCTGAATCACTCTCTCATGAACTGACTAATAGAGCCTATAAAGGCAACTGCGGTAAACAGAGGAAATTCATTTTACATGTTTTGCAACTGTATTGACATGTATGGGAAAGAAAAAAAAATTACCTTTAAACCTGCGCAATGCTCCTTTAAGCATCATATTAGACTGTAAAAAGATGGTAATGACAGTAAATCATCTGTTTAAAAAAATCTGTCTCAAACATCAAGACTATAAGTGAGACTGTTGTGTTTTTGTTTGTTGCATTTCTCCTTAAAATCCTCTTAAAAGAATTCATAACAACTCAAACTCAAGACCCACAGCTGTATGAAATGCAATCTGCTTATTTACATAACAGCAACCCTGCTCCCATTCGTGTCTAATCTTTAATGCAAAGCATAAATTCAGCTTGTTTCTGATTCAAAAATAGGGACAATGTGGTTAGTTCTGTGGTTAGTTCTCGTCCCAACCGTATCTCCTAACCGAAGCCCTTATTTATTTCTTACTTCTTTTCACCCGTCTTGCCTTTAAACTTGACCACCATGACGGTGATGTTGTCAGGGCAGCCACGGTAGAAGGACTGGAGGACAATGCTCTTGGCTCCGAAGTGCGGCTCGTCCAGTCGCTCCCTGATGAAGCGGACCGCCTCCTCGTTGCTGAAGGTGTCCCACAGGCCGTCCGAGGCCAGGATCATGAACTCTGGCTGCAGCTTGTTCAGGTCAAAGGACATGATGTCGGGATCGGAGACGATCACGTTGAGGTTTTTCAGTGGGTAGTCGCCCAGAGAGCGGGACATGGCAAGGATGCCCTGGACGCGCCACGAACCGTTGAAGCTGATGAAACCGCCTGCGGAGGACAAAGGGAAAACAGAAGGCATGATGGGAAAGGAAAAGTGGGTGACGAGAAGACACGATTAGGGGTGTGAGGGGGACTGACAGTAAAGGAGAAGATCACAAACATCTAACTGCAGCTAAAACAACATATCTGTTCTGTTGATAAGTGCCTGAATATTTATTAATTTCATCAAAGCTGAAACTAATGAATTCACCTTTGACCTGAACTTTAATCTTGATCGCTGCCCCTGACATGTTTCTACTCATTGTTTCCTCTCACAGAAGCGTTTGTGTTGGATATGTTTCAGTTCATCTCCTATCCTGGTAAAGCCGCTGTAGCTTTAACAGATCTGTAAGAAGGGAACTGCTTTGAAAATAAGCACAGAAGATGGGAGATTTCCAAATTTGGTCATGAAACCCTCTTTATTCCTTGGTGAGCAGCCCTAACAGCAGGGATTTGGAAAAATATATATTCGACAACAAAACCAGTTTGATGTTTTTTTCCACTATAAAATCCCTCATAGGGATATTAGATACTTTCTAACATTTGTCAGGAATATATGGTCATAAATAATATTAGCCATTTGTTTTTCATGATTCTGTATTTCCTATTGTTTGTTTTATTCCTTTCTCAATTTTTAGTTTGTGTATTCATTTATTTAAAATGCACCAGATACCCAATTTATCCTTAAAGGCAAAAATTTATAAAAAAGATGAGTGGTCAGAAAACCTGAATTATAAATTTGGATTTATTGGTAAAAACTTTGGATTTCAAAACGTCTTAAAATCCTGAGAAATCCATAGAAATGTAAAATTTTTCTGACTGAATCTGACAGTACTATACTTTGATTTGGACTGAATTGGGCTCTATGTAGCTGGACCTGGGCATGACAGGACTGTATTGCACTGATACGTTTCAACTGAACTTGTGGTCATATAATTGTATATAAATGTGTTTGAATATGATTTTCCTGTAGAGGGCCTTCAGATGACTTTTTTGTATAAATTGGCAAGATGTAATTAACATGAATCGAAAAGAATTCACATTTACCCAGTGAGTTAAACTTTACTGTGGTTATATGCCAAAATGTATAGGTTCCTACATCTTTTTCATTTCTAAACTCATAACTTTTTTTTGTATTTTATTTTTTTTAAACATTTAAATTAAAATATCAAATTACAATAAAAAAATTCAATCATCCACTTAGACACTATTTGTAAAGTGGTATTTACGTGGCTTTCCAGCTTATCAAAAACCAAGATACTGATGATGGCTGAAATGTTAAACTTAGTACAGATGTGGACAAACTAAATTGTGACATCCCAGTGACGGCAGTGTCATCTTTTTATTTAGAAACAGTTTGAAAATACTTTGGTTCGTTTAGCTGTTTTTTTTTCTCCAAGATAAATTAATATTGAATATTAGGAAGGAAGCAGTGAAATAATGATGCTTCTCTTTTCTTACGTTCTTTTTGTGAGGAAACTGTAAAATGTTTGGATGTTGATTTGGTTTCCCAACCTAAATTTGAAGCTTGCATTAGAAAAGTGGCCAAAACTATTAAAACTTATCTGAACCACTGTCTTTTCATAAGATCAGAGCTGCTTATAAATGCTGACAAAATAGATTTAATCATACTTTGTAACCCTTAAGGGCCAAAGGGGTAGAATTTCAAGAAAGATTGTTTACTTTAAACAAATGTAAATAGCTTTTAAATGTGGTAATGGCCTTGTTACAGAGGTAAATGTTCAACTATAATCCAGCAACATGCTTAACATCTTTTAGACATTAGGAAAACAGGGTAATTTTTGCGTCCATTATTGTTTTACGGAAAAGGTATGATCATAAATAGGAATCGGCCATCTTGTTATAACAACATTGAGCAACGTTGGGTTTTTACTTTTGCCACTCTAACCATTTTTTGACTGTTGCTTTGATCAGATCATCAACATATGCTGTTTACCTTTAAAACATGATTGGATGTGATTATATGATTTATCTTAAGCTGTTTAATTGTACAACTGTGTTAGAACAATGTCATTTGTCCCCCAATTTATTCATGGATTTGTTAGTAGGAAGCCTTTTTTTTTTAGGAGTCCAACTTACCAAGGATCATTTAAAAGTTGGACGAGTTGTTTTTTTTCAGTGCACAAAAACACCATTAGATGGAGCTGTTGAGCTTTGTTAAATTAATATCAGTATCTCAAGTCTCCTATGAAATAGCATGCAAACACATCCACCTGATATAATGTGCCCCCCTCTCCCTGCATAATGATTCTCATTATATCATGAAGAAATACACTTCTTGCTTTTATTGTCAACAACTGGGGCTCTGATCAAGTTTTAATGAAGGCATTTGTTCAGGCATAGATGAGGAAAACACAATAGTCTGCACCGGGGTTGAGCTTTCTCACCAGCCTTCTTGATCCTCTTGCGTTCCTTGAGCTGGTAAGGTTTGTGGTCATGCGACAGAGGAATGGCGTTTCCGTCCTTATCGCACACAACTCCCCGCGAGTCACCGACATTGGCCACTATCAACTCCTTATCAGACAGCAGCGCCACCAGACACGTAGTGCCTGCAGTGGAGGAAGGAAAGATGCAGAGGAGGATGAGAATCAAACCAATGTCTCTCAAAATATTGCATGTTCGGGAAAATGTCAGGAGATCACAGACTGGAGTCTGTAAGATTTGTCCTCGGGGCAGGAACATGTCTGCAAATTTTCCAGGCTGTCCATCAAACTGTTGTGGGGAGATTTCAATTTTACCAAAGGGATGGGGAAGCTGAAAGACTGACATGACATCAATACCCGAGTGCTTCTTGTTAAACCTATTTGGAGGATGATTTATTTTACCCTGAAGATTAGGTGAAGCCCAGAAACATTTTAACTGCAGAGTCGAAACCACCGGCTGTTTAATTACAAGACAATCCATGTAAAACAAATACTTAATAACAACCACTGTCAGTTGAAACTAATTCAAATCAGGCTATAAAAACCAAGCCGCTAATAAGAGATTACAGCATGCAAGAAGTGGTCGCGTAACCTCGTCTTGTTCAAGTCCAAAAATGCTTTTGTTTCTCCTTCCTCTCTTTGTTTAGTGTCCCAGCCAAGCAGACCCAGAGCGTAGGTTCGGAATCTGAGGCCCATTGTCTGAGATCCAAAGTCCTGCAGAGTCAGAACAGATCTCCCCGTTTGGCACTGTGCTAAACCCCGACTGAAGGCAAAACTGGAGAGTGGGCGAGGAGAGAAAAAGAAAAGACAGAAAAAAAAGAGGGGAGAAAGCAGGGGGTCCCACCACTTGGGGCTAGACCACCCAGACAGAGAAAGATGGGGAAAATGAGACATTCGGCAAAGTCACACCTGGGATTTGATTGAAATCCAGGGAGAAACATGAGTGCCATTATTGTAAAAATAATAGCATAAAAGTTTTACAGTTAAAGCCTTGATGAAAAGTCAACGTAAAGTATTCCCAACCTCTTGAGGTTTTGCACATTTTTCACACTATATCTATAAACTCCAGGGCATTTTATTGGGATTTTGTGTGAGACACCAACATCACTTATAAGACTGATTGTAAAGTGGATGGAAAATTATCCATGTTTTTCAAAAATTTTCTCACATAAGTCTGAAAACTGGTTGGTACATTTGCATTTAGCCCATCGGCTACGTTGGTGCTGTAGAACCACCTTTCGCTGCAATAACAGCTCCAATTATTTACTTTACACACCTAAAGAATGACATTTTTACTCATTCTTGTCAGGAAAACAACTAAAGTTAAGCCAGAAAGAATGAGGAAGATATGTGAACAGTATTTCTCAAGTCTTTCAACAGATTCTCAATTGAAAATAGGTTTTAGGTCATTCTAACGAATATCCTACGATCTGATCCATTCCACTGTAGCTTTGGATGTGGCATGCTGGAAGGTGAACCTCCGACCTCTAACAGGTTGTCTTACAGGACTTTCCTGCAACTTGGGGCTGGACTTATAGCACGATATATCTCTTAATTTCTGTTGATACGATATAATTACGACATCTATACAAACAAAATAAAAGCCTCGGAAAGACTGCAAAGAATGCCCACAACAGATCCCTGTACACATTTATGACAATTATTGTGCCATTTTTATAAAAGTCCTCAAACATGTTAGAAATATTTGCTTTAAAAAATAAAACACATAAAATTACATAAAGCCCAGAACGTCAGTCAGTGACAAATGCTGTAATCGGAGGGACAATGGGCGTGAGGGCAGGATCACAACTGACCAACCTGACCGAATGGCAGGGATTGGTTAGAGTGTTTACAGGCCTACGGCTCCCACAGAGAGCAAATGTTTTCAATACATAATGTATTGACTACTTTCAGGATGGAAGGACCATTTTACCCAGTATAACAAAAAGTGTTTCTGAATAGGATTACCAACTATAGCTTTAATAGTTGATGGATTGAACAGTATTACATTGTTTTAAGTGTGATTTAAACTTCTCAACTGTTCTTTGGTCTTCATGATGCCTTTCTTCACTACTGTTCTCTAACAAACCGAGTAGAAGTCACAGAATTACATACTAGTTAAGTCCACTGTTCCCTCAAAGCTGCATGCATGCGCAATCGCGCACTGCATCTGGATTCAGCGCGCACAGCAAATCTATGCAGAGCAGAAAATAAAATCCAAGCTGAATTGGAAACAAAATAATAATAAAGTTATTTTGTACCACTTTGCAATTCTGTGAGATGGTGTTCCACGGTCCCACTGGGATGGGTGGGGAAGACGCCTTTATAGTAGGGCAGGTTGCGGTGTGCTTCTTTGTTACTCCTGCCACATGTCAGCTGTTTCTGTCGCTGTGTTCTTGGGATCTGCTTATCTGAGATCGTAAGTGCCGTTTTTCAACCAATTTGGTTGGTTTTTGAGCGCGACACCTGCTGTTTGTTTCTGGAGCGCTGTTGCTCCACTGGCGTTATGAGCTGCAGATGGAGTCCTTTGCAGCACATGGCTTCTGCTGGTTTCTGACCAGCCTTCTTGTTCTACCTCTGTTTTTGAAAAGCAGCTCTGTTTATACGTTTCTTATTTTATGAGCGCATGCCTGAGGACTACAGCAATATATATAAATGGCTTGAACTTGCATAGCACTTTATCAAGTCCGACGACCCCAAAGCGCTGGTCAGTCATTCACACCCTGACGGTGGTGAGCTACATTGTAGCCACAGCTGCCCTGGAGCAGACCGACAGAAGCAATGCAGCACACAGTACCACGTTTGTGCTAAATCTCATTGCACAAATGTAAATAATTTAATCGCAAAACAATTTGAACTCTGAAAGATGTACAGGTCTCTCAGTTCTTCCTTGGCAGGAACCCTACTCTGACAAAAAAACCTACTATACAACTCTTTAAAAAAATCCAAGATTTTTGCCTTTTTCATTTAATCGGGTTAAATCAGTTGTATCCTAACTAAGTAATCTAAGAGAAATTATTGCTGTAATATGATTATTTTAGTAAGCCATGTAACTGAGTTGTAATCTCAGGTTTTGAACCGGTGTAATACTGGTGTAGCCTCAGTGTGCATGTGTGATGTTGCTCACAGAGGTCAGAAAGTAAGTTGTTGCACTGCATTTTATTTAGGGATAACTGAGTAAACTGGGCTTTTCAGGTTTTTATTGGTAAAAACTTTGGAAACCATATCTCATCTTTCTTTCATGTCACAAATTTAAGCTACTTAACGAGCACATAGAAATCCAAACAGAGTAAAAAGAAATGTGTGGTTATAATGTGATAAAATGGGCACAGTTCAAGGTTTAGGGCACTGTATGACAGCCTGTTGGGATGGTCCTTCCATCCTTCCTGATGCAGTAAGTCTGTACACAATGAGAGGTGACAAGACAGTGCAGGATGCAGATAAAATAAAAATTGAGAGCACAAGATGAGAGGTTAGTTGGCCAAATGGCAATTCTTTACAATAAGTATAAAAACTGAACATTGTGTTGTTTATCTTAGTTTCAAGCGAGTAAAACAGAGACAAAGCAGTGAGAAGCATGCTGAAAGGAAAATTACACTGACTGATGGAGATGCTGATACCACAAAATTTAAATAGCTCCCTGAATAATGATGTTTCTTTAAGTTTCATCATAGTTTGCATCCTCGTATCCTGCTGTACGGGCTTATAGCTGAAGCAGCATGGTGCCTTGCTGTCCAGCTAATTATCCTTATCTAGTTCCCATGGTGATGAGATAATAGACTGAGGTGCTTTGCGCGCACACCCTTCCCAATTAGCTCAGCCATGCCAAGCATATATTCAGTATTCCCTATTAGAATGGCACCAAGGTCCACATGGACCCAGCACTCATGCCAATAATTAGCTTAGCTTGGACAGGAAAACCCTAAGCACTCCAGTAAGATTAGCATCTCCTCACCAGTTTTGCTTTCCCTCCAATTTGCATCATTGTGGCCATTTGTTGAGACCTGAACATCTCAGACAGGCTGCTTTTGAGCCCTTGGTAGAGCTCCGTTCATGTTCAGCTGAAAAATAGGAGGTGATGGCCAAAAAAACTCTGCAACACACTCTTCAGGTTTTTTCAAAAAAGCCTTTTGGCAATTAAGAGAATGGTTCTGCATTTCCTAGAGCTGCACAGTTTACGGAAACAAAATCAATGCATCAACATGTGCAATATTCTAGTCGCAAAGGACTGCTTGTGGGGAATATCTGCAGGCTATATTATTTTAGTAGTCATGCATTAATGCTGCTCACCCACGGAGAGTGGCAGGAACACCCTTATGACTGGAAAGAGGGTATTAAGCAAAATACAATTTTAATCTCAATCAATATTAATGCAATATTTAAAAACAATATCCCAATGTCATGTGTTTGGGCTTGTTGCTTTCAGACATATGGCCTAATGTTCAACTCAAATCACTTGGATATAGAAATAAAACCTGTCCGTCCTCCTATCCATCCATTGGTCTAGGTCCAGAAGGGAAACCCTCTCCCCGGAGAGAAACATGAAAGTGAAACTCATATATCATATATGATCGGCTCCATGCCAGGCTGCACTGACACAGTAATTCATGCAAAAGGAAGCCCAACCAAAGAATGTAGTTTAAAATTTTCTTTTTTTTTTACTGAATTTATGTAATTCTCATTTTCTAAGACACTGGATTTTGTGTTTTCATTGTCTAGAAGACATAATCATCAAACTCACAAGAAATATTTCTGTCTGTGTGTAATGAATCCATATAATTGATGAGTCTCTCTTTCGGAAATGAGTGACTAAAAATATTGAACTTTTTCACCATATTCAAACGATGACAGACAAAGAACACACCCCCATCAAGGCTGGCAGTTATCTAAGTCGATGTCGACACATTAATAGTCTTCCTCCCTGTGCAAAACTGGCTTCAGATTGTTTGGAAATAATCTTGTAACCCTTCCCAGACTAATGAACAGCAGCAACTGCTTCAATAAGGTCATCACTGATGTCTCTTCCATCCAGGCGTTGTGTCAACAAACACCTGTATGCTTTAGAGAGCAGCAAACTGCCAAAACCCCTTTTTAATAGAGTTGATCATTGATTTTAGGGCATCCAGATGCTACTTTTCCTTTTAAATCCTATGGAAGCAATGAGGGTGCTCTTGCCTGTTGCTGCTGTCTAGAGACAAAGTCTGAATTAATGTAAAAAACAGGCAATCACATATTGTTTATTTACGTAACCTTCCCCATGCACTGCCGTCTGCACCATCACAGAGAATATTTTAAGCCCTTAAAGAGTTAAAAAGAGTCAGGTTGACTGCAACAAAGAAAAATACTGAAGTAGAATAAAAAAGTTGATAAAACCTCGATTAAATGACTTGCATTTTAGGACAAGCTCTGAAGTAAATATATGCACCCTTCACAGTTCAAATAGAATAATTTCCTGCCTCAGAAGCAAAGAGAAGCTCAAGCGTGAAACGCTGAAGTGTTTGAACAAACATGCTTGATATGAACAAACACTTAATCTAAATGGAAAGGAATTTATTTTTTCAAGTAATCAGAGAAAACTGGTATCAAAGCACACAGGGAAAAGCTCTTATAGTAAATTGCAGCAACAACAATCAGATAAACACAATTTGCAGAGAAAATTGACTGTAAACTCAGAAAGGCAGAGCAAAACCAAGCCAGATCAGTATCTGGACAAGGCACCGCTGTGCCCTGCACATTTGTGGATCTACTAAGCAGAATATCCCTCTGCACTGAGAGCCTGTTTACATAATAGTCTTTATTTTGGGGTATCAAAGTAAAAGAGGTGGAACAGACTCTGTTAACAGACAAAATAGACCAACTTAGTGTTTATTAAAAGGTAAGGAAACAAATTTCTGATCCTGTAAAGATGCGGAAGAATAAAGTACTCGAGTAACATACTCTAGTAATATCCATAACAGATTTTATTAGGGGGCCTCAGGATAAAAGGGATAAATAAAAGACTTTGGCACATCATACTGAAGGGGTCTAAATACCAGATTATAATAGACTACTTAGACCTATCGTAGTAAAGGGGAGGCAAATAATAGGCTCTTGTACTAAATGTAACAGGCTTTATTTAGGGGCATCACAGTGAAAGAGGTTGAATATCAAAGTAATACACATTAGATTTTCTTCTGGGCTATCACAGGAACAGGGGCTGCATATTAGGCTCTGGTAATAGTGATAATAGGCTCTCCTGTGTGCTCCATCAAAGTCTATCTTTCTTTCAAGCACTTGGGTTTTGCTGTCAAACAGAGGGACGAATGAACAGGGTGAGAAATCCCATACGGCACTTTCCCCTCACTCCCCACTGGCGCATTTTAGGACCCAATTACTACAGGAGCCTGGGAACTGTGCGCTTCAAATGATTTTAAATCTAATTCTGGGAATCAGAGGCAAAATGTTTACTTCATCACCAACTAGATACTGCTTCAAACTTATTCTACAAATTATCACCCAAGATAACGCAAGATTTCTATTTACAATAACAGTAAAGGGTTTTGACATTTGTGCTCTAAAAACACAGAATGGAAAAATAATAGAAAGAACAAACATTGTGTATGGATGCTGACTGCAACAGTTTGCTGAGCCTAAAGGACGAAGACAGAGAGTTCAAGAGCAGGATGAAAGCTTTGCCAAGCTGATGTTTTCCTGGCAATACCGGCATCAACGTTGATGCTCATCTGTTGTTGGAAGGTCAGAAAAATAGTGAACTTAGCAAAAGTAAGAAAAGGGTACAGCCGAAGCAGGATGGCCCCTTGGCATCAGTAATTCTAAGCGGTCACCTCAAAGTTGCTCTAGATTTGCACCTATTAATTCTCTTCAGTGCATCAGATGACTCCTACTTATGAGGATATGAGACCTCAATGGCTCTTTCATACAAGTGGCCCCTACAAGTCACATGTCAGCAGTTTTTAATAGGCTATACATATTGTTCAGACTTACTCACTCCAACTGGTCTGACACTTCGGATCGGATCAGGCCCTCAATCAAAACCCGGCTACAGATACCTGTTGGAGCTGTGCATTGAACATTTGTGCAGCCAATTTAAACTAAAATATGTTTTGAACAGAGCACATTGCATTACGGATCTAATAAACCAGAGGTTTTCCTGACAAGTTCAAGTGTTTTTCACTGCTTATAATGACGTAAACAGTGAAAGAGAGACTGTATTGAATGCTGCAGCTCCCTGTCTGTGTGCGTCATGTAATCAGAGAGCAGCTGAAAGACCAGTGAATACGGTGTTTAAACCAAAGCGCGAAGTTTATGAAGTAGGCAAACAAATTTTGTTGTCGAAAAGAAAATGCAGAATAAAATGTCACAAACGCCATTAGTGAGTGACCTGGTTACATACCAGGTTACCCCCCCCCCCCCCACCAAAAGCTTATGATATGCACTTACCTTAAAGCTTAAGCATTTTATAAATTAACCATGGATTAGATTTTATTGCTTGTATTGTTCATCCTTTTTTCCTCCTTTCTTTGTAAACCAAGATATGTTCTCATTCCATTTTCACTTCTGCAATGTGGTCCTTTTCCACTGTACTGTTCACCTCTCAGCAGCCCAAATGCTCCCTTCCCTCAAAATATCCCTATATTTGACCCATTCCTTAACTGTCTCCGCCCACCTCTCCCTCTCTCACGCTATTCTCTTTCTTCCATATATCGCTTCAGAGATAATTACTACAAGCTTTTTAAAGATCAACTTGTATTCAAACAGCTGAATAAGCAAGACCTCCGGGTGCTGACAGTCCCTATTCAGCTACTGTCAAGTGCAACACTAAAGTAGAACATGCTGCTTAAAATGCAGCATTACAAGATACTAGGTACTTAAAACATGGAATATTTTGTTCTTATTATATCTGCTTTGAAACACAACACACAGGGCTTTCTTCTATCTCTACAGTCTGTAGTTTTGTAGTCTCATGTTCAGGCTGATTTATTGCTTCCACATTTAGATCCCGGAGGGTTAATGAACCAGCGTAGCGTCTTGACTTATCTATGACACACTGACATTTGTGGAAAATCAAAGGTTCCTGCATGGATGCATTATGTTTAAAGTTATCTGAGCATATATATTTTACAGGCATTTGAGGTGTTAAATAGATACAGACCTGCTTCATTGTAGTTGGCAGAGAGTTTGTCCAGCATTTCCCTGTCTAACGTCAGTATCTGCTGCTCCAGGATGGACGGATAGGAGAGGCCTCCCCTCTCCTTTTTTTCATCTTTGTCTTTTTCTCTGTCTCGATCTCTCTCTCGTTCATAGGCAAGTAGCTGCTGGCGCAGAGCCTCTGCCAGGTGGGTCTTGGCAAACTCAGCAGCAGCCTGATATTGGAGAGCAGGGGGAGACAGAAGAGAAATTAGATGGCTGCAGATAAAAATTAGGTTGGTTAAAATAAACACTGTAGGAGGTATAGCACAGAAATTTGCAAATGTTCACGTTTCAAATCTAAACCTTGAAGTTTAGGCAGCAGCAGCTAGGCAAAACTGAGTAAGTACTCATACAAGCCTCATCTGGCATATCATTCCTTTAATATCTTTACATTTTCAATGTCTAATCCAAATTTTGCCTTTAGCTATAAGAAATTATAGCAGTCACTTTTTACAACAATGAAGGTTTCTAATAAGGCTGCATCATAAAATATTAGAAAAATATGTTAATGAGATTATATAGCTCAAAATGTTACAACTAACCGAAAATGTTCTGCCTTTTTTTAAGCATTACACAATATCCCCACCAATCTCCATGAGCTTCAGAAACCACAACCAAGAAGTCAAAGAAATCTGCGCTGGGCTGAGCCAGGTGCCCCCCTTTTGGCCCTCACAGTTTTAAATGCACTTGAGAACAACATGCAACAACACGACATTTGAGCGGGCGGAGGCACGCGCAGCGAGGTCTTTCTCACACCCCTGTTCTCCGGTTGCCATTCGGAGTTTGGGGCCTGGAGGAGGAGCGGGCCACCTAGTCGGGGTCAGGGCTGGGGACAGGCCTTGGGTCCCGGGGGTCAGCTGGAGCTGGCACTTCTGCTTTCCCCTGGAGTACATGGGTAGGAGGGTAGAGTGTGGGGGAGGCAGCGCCTCCGGGTTTGTGGGGTGGGCTTTGGTTGGCTGACCCATTCAGTTCATGTTGGCCCCATCTCTGGGGTGGATGGGCTGGTGGGTCATCCTGGCTGGGATCGGGGTGGGGTGTTGGGGCTGGAGTATAGACCGGGTAGGTTGGGTTGTGGGGACTGTTGGGTTTGATGCCCCCCCCCCCCCCCCATCCTGTTGATGGGGTTCACCTCCCGGGTCTGGTAGCTGGATACTCCTTTTGGGGTGCTGGTACCTGGACCTGGGAGTATAGGATATGTGTGGTGAGTGCAAGTGTGCGTGAATCGTGTCCTTTTTTGTGTGTGTAATGTTTTAATGTGACTATGTAACTGTCTTTTTGTCAGGTTGGGTTATGGACTACCCCCTCTCCTGGGACATCTCAGGACTCCACTAGGTGGGGAGACCCCCCTGTCCTGCTCCCCTCCGTTGGCGGCGCCTTGCCCCGTGGGTGCGTTGGTGGTCCTCGGTGTCCAGGGCTGGGTACTTGGATGTGTGCTGGCTCACTCCTGGCGACTGCTTTGCGGAGCCTGGGCCCAGTGGCTCTGTTGGGGTGTGGGGTGCCCCTGTGCCTCAGGTCTCTGGGCCCATGGCTGGATCTGTTCCGGCATGGCTGCCTGCCAGTGGAGCCCGCGGGCTCGTCGCTGCGGCTCCCAGGGGCTTTGGCACTGTGGCTGTTGGGGGGCTTCCTGGGGCTCCTCTCTGCTCTTCCAGGGGATGGCGGAGGTAGCTATCCCTGTGTTGGTCCCTCTTGGGCACCTTTGCTCTGGGGCTCCTTTTTAAGCATCTGGGATTCTGGTTTGCCTGGAGTCTGCCTCGGTGCTATGGAGGGCGGTTCTTTGGTTCCTCACAACCACTATTGAGAATTTTCTTATTGATAAACCTTACATATAAAAGTGCACTCTTACAAACGCCTACAGGTGCTTGTATTCAGGTGCTTACAGATTCACTTCTATACAGAAAACCATTAGCTTTAGCTAAGATAACATCTTAGCTAAAGCTAATCATCCGAGGATGTTATCTTGTTCTCTCCTTTTGCTCTCCTCTATTTTTGTTACCTTTTCTCCCTTTTAGCATTTTGTATCATCTGTTTCTCTTCCTTTTTTTCTCTTCTACCTTCCCGTTTTTGTGTCCATTGAATGTGAAATATTCCCAGAATAAAATCAAACAAAGCTTTTTGCACATGTAAATCAAGCGGAGCACTATGGCGAAAGCACCTGTGCATAGGGATATCATGTAAATCTGTCGCTCGGCCTGACACATTCACGCTCAATGTGAACAAACCTTAACATCGTGTCTGGCTGAATTAACAGGTTCTCTGTCTGGTGCATTATAAAAACTTAATATTACAATTGTTATGGTGAGATATAACGTGCTCGCATGTTAATTACCAGGAGCCTAGAGAGCAAAGCTAGATGTCAAGAGGTAAAACTAATAATCTCAGCATTGGTGAATAAAGTATTTTGTTGTGAATGCTGTTTACTAGAATTATGCAACACACACAAACATAAATTCCATGATTCTGAAATGTGACAGACTTTTACTCCTTGGGCAACCCTGACTAAACAAAAAATAAAGTGCAAGAAAAGAGCAAAACCCTAACCAGGCACTTGTTTAAGGGTGCATTCCTCCAAAGGAACCACGAGTCCAGCGTTGGCGCAAACTTCTAAAAACTATTATGATTTAAACTCCGGTCAGATCCAGACGAAACACCAGCTTTTTGCTTCAAACGTGGAATCTGTCCATACCTCAGAGATAATAGTTTACCTCATAGATAATAGTTTAATTCAATTCAATTCAATTCAATTTTATTTATATAGCGCCAAATCATGAAACATGTCATCTCAAGGCACTTTACAAAATCAAGTTCAATCATATTATACAGATTGGGTCAGATTATACAGATTGGTCAAAATGTCCTATATAAGGAAACCAGTTTACCTCATAGATAATAGAATTGCTTCAGTTTAGGCAACTGAAGCAATTCAGTTCAGTTCATTTATACATCGTCACTTCATCTTAAGGCCTTTTACAAAGTCAATTCTACCACAACATACAGACAAATTGGTCAAAAGGTTTTGTATCTAATGAAACCAAGCAGATTGTTTTCACTCATTGACCACATACTCCTCCTGGATGAGCATGCAGTGACAGTAGAAAGAAAGAAAACCATAACCATGTTATTTAATAGAATATTTAAACATTAAGAAACTCTAAGTGTGCAAACAACATTTGTTTCCCTTTGGTGTTCTATGGGGGAAACCATAGGTAGATATATAAAGGTATAATGATTGCCTTAAAAACCCACCAAGGGAACTAACTTTTTCACAGAAGCTCATTTACTTCTCTGTTTTCTTGCTATGGCGTACTGCAAAGAACTTTCCAGCAACACACAGACTGATGGAAACCCCCCACAAATACACATGTATGTACGGTCTGCAGAGAGTCTCAAATAGCAGTAACCTTGATGTCCTTTCTGCCTTGCCGCAGAACATAAACAGAGATAAAGAAAGAAATAACCATCCCCGGTCAAACACACACAGGCCTGAGCTGTGGGATACAGCTGAGCTAGAGAAACTATATCCTTACCTCTACCCATTTCTTTGCCAAGGGTAACACAAAGTGAACCTTTTCTCACACATTCCCTTTGTATTTTGAGAGCAAATAATGCCCCACCCCCACCCCCTACTCCCCCAGGCACAGGGGCAACGAGTCAACACAAGGTCACAGAGTGTGAATGTGAGATAATACACTGCCAACATGCCTCCAATCAGTATCCAAAACTCATACAACTCATATTTCACACAGATAAAATCTAACACCTTCAGAAAACGGTAAGCAAAAAGGATTAAAAAGAAAGAAACAGCCAGGCCATTGATAAAACAATTTATCGTAATTTGACAAAAAACTGGAGATAAACCCAAAGTTACATGCCTGAACACTGTCTCAATTTAGCTCCATCACAAATCTATACCTCCCTCTGCATCCTTGCTTTCATGGACTTAAATAACCCTGAAAACTTTGCTTTATCCTACTTATGAAAACAATTTATCTACCCTCTCATTATACTTTGTCAGCACAGGTGATTTTTTTTTTCTGTCTCACTCTATCTTCCCCCACTTTTCATCTGCTACAGTCTCTTCAGTCTGCTTCCATGGTGATGCTCAGCCTAAAATCACCCCGGATCTTTTCTGCGTGCTTTTCTGACTCTGCTCGGAGAACAATATGAGCTGACATACTTTTCTTCTGTTGTTACAAAGCACAAAGCTCCATTCAACAAATTGGGTTCAGAGGTCAGAAATGGAGCCCGGAGTCTTGCTTCCTTGGTTTATGCTGTCCCAATTACCAATAACTACTACTTCCTACCTCCCAGGGTTACAGTTTAGATCCAAAATGCAGTTTCTAATGATTTCATTTAAAAGAAGAAGCCATCCAACTCTACCTGGCTCTATATGAACAAGTAATTACCCTCTCAACCTAACAAATTTTGTGGCACCATTTTTTATATCTGGCAGGGAGTCTTTTACATTGCTGTTGGGAGGAATTTTGACCCACTCCTTTTTGCACAATTGTTTTAATTCAGTCATACTTCAGGGTTTTTTATCCACAAACTGCCTGTTTAAGGCCAAGCCACAGCTTCTCAATCGGATTTAAGTCCACACTCTGGCCAGGCAACTCCAAAATCTCTCCAAAAATCGAACTGCTCTTGAAGGTCACAACATGATGGCTGGATATTCTCTATTAGGATACTGCGGGAGGGCACAATCCATCCAGTACGGCAAGTTGTCCAGGTCTTCAGTTGGACTATGATACTACCGCCACCGAGTGGTGTGTTAGCTTTTCCTGTCCAATCGTTCTGCTTTTGTCTCATAAGTTCAAAGAATATTTTCCCAACTATATCTCCAAGTCTTGTGGATCATTAAGATGTGATTTTGGCCTTTTTCGTGGTTACATCATGAATGCTGAGCTTAAGTGAGACCTGCAGTATTCTATATGCTTTCCTCAGTTCTTTGTGACTTCCTGGATAAAGTTGTTATTGCACTCCTGGAGTAACTGCAGTAGGTCAGCTACACATGGGAAAGTTCACCGCTGTTATACATTTTCTCTAATTGCGGATAACGGCTCTCAGTGTTTAGTCACGTAAGCCTCTAAGTCTTACAGTGGCTTTGTAGCCCTTCCCAGAGTGCTAGATTTTAATGACTAAGTTTCTCAGCTGTTTTTTTTTATTTCTTTAAGGGGACATTCATGCAAAAATCTGTTTTTTAATCCTTAAATACATTTTTGTTGTGTGCTTGGAGTCTCTAGGAGTCCAGAAAATTTGAATGTAGTCTCTCCAGGAGCTACCTGTATCTTCATATTCTTTTTGGGTCATATTTTTCAAGCCATTCAGTTTTCTCTGTTTTCTATAACTTTTTTAACAGTTATTTCGCAGTATTTGCTGTGGACCTGCAAAACAAGGTCATGGACTTCCAGCTTACCAGTCCTACGAATCTGCTATTTTTATTCATCTAAGAGGTTTTGTAGTCCAAGGTGAAGGATGGCAAAGCTACAGGTGTATAAGTCATTGGTTGTTCATCACACCATCCCTGAGCATACTACAAAAATGGCCAAATGGGGTGAAATGGAACCCTGTGAAAAAAGGGGGAATGTGGCGGTAAAGTAACGAGGAATTCAGACCAAAGCATTGAATTTCCACTTTACATAGACCAATAATGAATGATTTCAATGTGAAAAGGAAGAATTGAAAAGCCTGATTTATCCCCATCAAGGTCAGGGCAATAACGTGTTAGTTTTATGAGACCTTTCAGTCAACTTCATGTGGTCAGAGAGGGTTTTTTTCTTTTCTTGATCCAACAGGTCCTATAGTAAACAAGTCTAGATGCATCTAGTGAAACCCAACTTAGCAATTACTTTTTCTTGTTATGGGTGTTTTTGTTCTCCTTAATAATTGAATTTATTATGTGAAAACTGCTTCTTGTATTTACTCAGGTCAACTTTGTCTGACATCAAAACTTGTTTAATGACCTGTAACATTTAAGTATGGCAAAACAGAGCAAATACAGGAAATCAGTAAGGGTCACTGTACATTCCTGTGACCTATTTTACAACTTGTACCAATGTAGGTTCCAAACGGGAGAGCAAGTCCTGAATATCTGACTCCATACCCTGCTGGGTAACCAGACCGGCCCTTCTAACACCAGATTAGAAGATGAAAGGAGGGAATGGTGGATGAGGGAGGGAGGGCAAGGATAGAGGGAGATGGAAACGGAAACAGAGAGATGAGGACTGGGATCAAGAGAGGTAAAAACACAGAGGAGCAAAATGTAGCATGAGATTAGTAAGAGGCATGAGAACAGAGTGAAGGAATGTAGAGCATGAGAGGGTAGAGCCAGAATAAATGGGATGGACAGGGGAAGCCGAGGAGGAACTGTAGGCATTATAGTCAAGCAGTAGAGAATGTAGGAATGGGCCAAAAACGTGTTGCATCAAAACAATAATACAAACAGTATAAAATATATAAAAATTGGCATGAGATGGTATTACAATGAATGTTGGGGACACTTATGTGAAAGCCTTCATGTCAATAATAAACCTGGAGGTGAAAGAAATCTAACAAAGGAAGGCAACACAAGTCTCAGCAACCCAAATCAAAATTTTTAGCTGGCACACAATGATAAAGAGCTTTTAAAAAGAAGAAAGAAAAATCTTAAATGATTCGAATTGTTTTTGTTTTAAACCAAAACATCCTGAACAAAATCAATTGGCTCATCTTTGAAGAATCAAAGCCTCAGAAAAAAGGACAAATGTCAGATGTGCAATGTGGGGAAAAAAAAGAGTTCTTACTAGCAGGCAAAGAAAGCCTTGAGGTCAGGGAGCTAGAACCAAATATTCCAAGAATCCAACACTTTGAAGAGCCATTCATGCAGGTTTTAGTTCTGACAGGACGGGATTTAGTATCCATCTCCAGGGATCCAACAAGCTGATATACAACATTTGGTTCACAAGACTAAAACAAGATATTTTAAATGCTTTAAAGAAAGTAAAAAAGATTAAACAACCCAGTAGTTTAGCGCCAAACTGGAAGCTATGAGATGAACACAAAATGCACCTTAGTGTATACAGATTAAAAAAGACCAACTAAATTATTACTGTGAATGCAGTAGGCATTCACAGTTATTGAGATCCTCTTTCGCGTTTTTACTGTTTAAAGTTTGATTCGCTTCTCCTCCTACAGTTTTTCTCCGATTTCAACCATTCAACTTTTAAACTATTCAGCTTCTTCTGGAATCGATGGCTATATCTTTTTGTACTTTTAACTTTTCAACTTTTTAAAATATTCAGCTTTTTCTGCAAGTTTTCAGCTTTTTTTTCTCCCATAGAAAATGAATGTAATTCACTAAAATTCCGCTCATTTCAGCTGCTTTTTGACAGCTTACTGCTTCAGCCTACTTTCAGCTAGAAACGCCATTCAACTTTTAAAATGTAGTGATATCTTTCAGCTATTATGGTATATTTCAGATTTTTCATATATTTTACCATTTTCATATAGTACCTCCTTAAAATAATTTTGGCTTTTCAAGAAATTCAGCAAATAACATGCGTTGCTATGGTCGTCAAGGAGGCAGTTATAGAGTGCACACTCTAGAAATTCAACAAATTCTTCTTCTCCAAACAACTTCTTCTCACTCGCTCAATTTTCAACCTATCTACATAAATCATACACCAAAACGTAGGAATTTTTGTCTGGATTCAGGAAATGTAACCCTCATTGGTGTAGCATTTATAGATTTTTCGCAAATCACCTCAGAGCGACACAAACCCGAAACCTCCCCCATTCATTTCCTATGGAGCGGTTTTGAAAAATGACGCCTGAAAATTGAAAACATCACACGTTTTCGCATCGTCGCTACTCCGAAACCGTTTCATGTACAAGCATGAGACTTTCACACATGAATGTCCCGACCCTTCTGGCACTCATAAAAAAGGAATTGTTTGGATAACTGTTACGGTTTTACCGCAGGAACAATTTGTTCGGGAGTAGCGAATGTGCAAATTCCTGAAAACGCTTTTCAGCTGCATTTTCCCACATCATCCACTTTTTTACATCGTCGCTGTGCCTACACCGATTTTTGTACAAACATGAAAATGGGCACCATAGTCCTCAAAAGCCTGCTGATACTCATAGTGAAAGAATTATTTTGATATCTCTTATACTTTTTCAGCTACAGCGATTTGTTCGGGACCGTTTTTAGAGGATTTCTGAAAGTCCATAAAAATCACCTTTATATCATAATTTTTCACGCCTTTCTTAAACTTTTTCCAGCAAAAACCGATAGCCTGTCTTCTTCCCCTATCCGTTACGAAATAAACGCAGAAAAAATTACGTCTCTACCATTTACGGATCAGGAGATATGGAGCGTTGTTCGGGGCAAAGTTCTCCATTATAATCCAATGGGACTTATTGTGAGCAAAGTCTCTGCACTTCGGTAGACTGGCCTGCAGCAGAGGTGTGAGTGAGTTTCCATGACGACGGAACTCTGAGGGCCAGAGGGAGAAGCTCCATTGGGATACAATGGCAACTTTCGACGCCCGCTGCAGCGGCTGTGATTAATGTAGGAATCTGAAATTCGCACAGTCACTTCCTCTTAACATTTTTAAATTTTCAAGTGACTTTCAGCCATGTGTCACTTTTCTGTCCCATTTTGGATTTCACATGCTTTCCTATTGGGCCTTTGCTTCCAACAGGATCTGGCATGATGCCCAGACACGACATAATTGGCCAATACAGCACCACCCACATGTGGGAAATGGCGCTACTGACCATTTTGGTCAAATATTGAGTTCTGGGCCCAGATGTGGTGAGGCTGAGTTGCTAAAGGAGGCCAATCTGACTCATGACCTTTGGTGACCTTTGGTGACATTAAGTATTGGCACCCTTTTTGAGGCACTTCCCAGTACAGGATTTGGACCAAACTGACAGAGTACACTCACCTGGTGATACTGAACACAACCCTGTTAGCGGCTAACTGTTAGCATGTTGCTAACCGGAAGTAGCTCTAGGAAGGTCCTACAAACTTCTGCTTTACAGAGTCTTTACCTCCTTTATACAGAATGCTCCACAATAAATTTGGGCCTCGTCGCATAAAGCATCTCCAAGCTATGAGGTGTCAAACATCCAATGCTTTTCATTGGGGGCGAAACCCCTTATACTCCCTAGAAATGCAGGCCCACATATGGCTACAGTATATTCAAGTTTGAAATTCTACTTCTGCTTTGTTAAATGATTCAGTGTTTAGAATGAGTTAGGAAATGTTTGGTGCCTTACCCTCAGTTTTTTCTTCTTCTAATCATTCAGCTATTGTTCTTTCATGTTCAAATTCTTCAACTCTTTCAAATTCTTCAACTTTTTCAACTTCTTCAACTTTTTCAACTTCTTCAATGCTTTTCAGCTATTTTTTCTCTTCTTCAAAGATCTTCTGCATCTTTTGCTCAATCATTCAGCTATCTGCATTCACAGTGCATTTTCGCAGGAAATGCAAATTTTTCTAGTTATTATTTGTCTTTTCAAGCAATAAAAAATCCTCTGTAGCTTATTAAAGAATCTGTGAGCAATATTGATTCAGGTTTGGTTTGACCACTACATTAAATGTTTGAATTTGATATTCGAATGGGACGCTACAGCAATATTGTCTTACAGAATGTACAAATCCTTCCTGTCTTGTTAAGGAGAATTTAGCTTCCCAAAATGTTGCCACAACCTCGCTATAAAAGCGGCATCAGAATCTCCAGGTCAGATTTAGCCACACTGCCTGCCTTTAAGACATTAGTTCACAACACAGACTTCCACTATATGAGAAACAACGTGATGTTTCAATATTACATCTTGTGGTAGCAATCTTGTTACAATGTGATGTCATGTTTTAATTTAATTCACTGCTGGGACTTTTCAAACCATTGCAGCACATCTTTTAGGCACGAGTTTGTGTTTGGTGCCAAACCAGGACAGCCAAGCGTCAGCTAAATCTTCTCAAAAAACAACGACAACAAAAAAAAAAAAACTTCTGTCTTCGCTGTTCAGTCAGACAGAAAAAGTGAGAAGTAGCACTTTATAATGAGCTTCATGCTGTCAGCGAGGCATTGTGTTACTCCCCTCTGGCGGAGTGATTATTTTACGTGTAAAAGAAGCTAAAAATAACAGCACAGCCATTCACTCTGACTAAAATATCAGCAAAACTCCTGACTCCTGTTTTCACATGTTTTTTGTTCAGATTGTTTTCACTCGTTAATGTGCTTCCCAGCTGCACACAGACTTGTTTCCAGCAGTAGTCCCCTCATTCAGAATGACTACACACTGAGCCCACGTTCACGCAACATGTCACCTGGATCAAATATTAACAAACCTGTAAGCAGAATCACGACACACACGCACACACTCTTCCCTGCCCCAACGAGTCAACCGTTTCTATCTGTTAGGCTCCCAGACGGGCTTGTCTTGTCAACGTGGGCCTATAGTTGTACGAAACAATCCACCAGAGGTAGACAGTCCTTTCAGACGTTCCTGTTCATCATTTTTGCCAGGCCGGCAGAAATGTTAATATCCATTTTCTCTTCAGAGTCACAAATGTCTCTCCCTGCCCCCTGCACGCTCTGCTGAGAGGACTTGCTATTATCTGACAGATCCTGCTGACAGAGGGCAGAAAAAAACGGGGAAAACAAGGCTAAGAGTCTGGGAGGGGAATGAAGTGCCTCCATTTAGCAACATTCAAGCAGTTAATTAAAAGAAAAGACTCTTATTTTTTTCATATAAGTTAATGACCCAATAAAGGCAAAGAACTGCAGGGAAAGCGTTTTATACACGCCAATAAGCCCTGATGGAAAGGAATAGCTTTGAATTTCGAGGTTTCAGTTTGATTCCTGGGGAATAACAGACAATGATCTTAAATTGTAAGTTAAAACTTTAGACCTTCACGTAGAGCATAAGAGAGAACAAACTTTCTGAGCACAGATGGCCTCCAAGAGGGAGGAGGGACGCTTTGGTGAACCTCACATCTCCTTTATCGAGCAGCAAAGCTCAAAAAGAAGAAAAAAGCGCACCACGGAGCATCTTTCATATTCAAATATGCGTCATGTCCCAGAGGTGATATGTAATGGCCCACAGCAGGCCGCCTGGCCGACAGCGTAAAAAGGA
The DNA here is from genome assembly GCA_037039145.1 of Fundulus diaphanus. NCBI lineage: Eukaryota > Metazoa > Chordata > Actinopteri > Cyprinodontiformes > Fundulidae > Fundulus > Fundulus diaphanus. The sequence continues at coordinate 21,969,484 of CM073124.1, forward strand.
AGGGAATGATTTCTGTGAAGTGAATGAGGATTTCAGAGGCAAGACGCAGAGCTATAAAAATGAATGAGGACTGGAAAGTTGAACAGAGGTCCATTAAAATGTGCAGGAAACGCTTCAGTGCCTTCAGCCTTCAAAGAGGGAAAGAGAGATCTACAAGAGGTAGGCCGCCGCCAGCTTTTAGCTCAATGATTATACAAGTGTGAGACAGGTGTGATGAGAACATCTGGTAACCACGGTTACAGCTGTCAAAGGTACTGACAGGCTCGACGTCTGTCCCACCTCAGCAGACGTCTCATTGCATGGCCCCTCAAACCTGAAGCCCTGCGCCAGAGGACAGCAGGCAGTTGGCTTATTGTGCGTCCTATAAAACACACTTTATTACAAAGGTGACCGTTCAGCGACTCCAAATCTTCTGCTCTGAACCCACAGCCGGACAGATACACACCTTCGCACAAATAGAGACAACCCATGCCCATAAAAATGAAGAGAACTATATCTGAGGCTTCTCACATCCAGGGAGAGATCAGACTCGGGACTCATCAGCACAGCTCTCGACTCATGACACACACACACACACACACACACACACACACACACACACACACACACACACACACACACACACACACACGCACACCCCTCTGGGTAAAAGGGTGCTGCGTGTCCTTCCTGTGACCGCCAGATCCATTAGAAGAGGTGAGACTCGTATTAAACCCAAACAGACTATTGGAAGGAGGCTGTCTGGGTAATCCATAGCGTAACCTGGTAGAAAGAGCTCCCTGTCTGAGTCACTGACTTGGATACAGACTCTAATAGACTGATATTTAGTTTACAAAACAAACGAAAAAAAAAAAAAAAACGATAAGGCAATATTTTCAAAGTTCAGTGTTGTGTTAAACAAGATCAATAATACTGCTGAAGGAGGAAGAGATCCATGTATACATTTTTAATTGAATTAGACATTTGAAAATAGCACTCTTAAAGATATTGAAATGCTTAAAAAGGTCAACCACAGGATATTTATCTCAATTTAATTTTCAATGTCCAATGTTTTTTTGTTTTTTTTTACACTAACCAATTTACGCTGAACACAGCTGAACAATGTAGTATAGATTTTCACAGCACGACTTCAAAACATACAAAGATTTTAAAGTTTGCACTAAAGAAATTCTGTTTGTGTTTTACTAATGCTTGTATGTAAGTCCCGTGTGTGTGGTATCCATTCTGGGTTCATCGTAGAAAAATCATGACAAGAACAAAATAAAATCACGACATATTGTACTATATGTGACCAACTATATCTAATGAGAGTTTAATTGATTTTAAAAAAAGATCTAGCTAGCAGTTTGAAAAATTTAATTAGGATTCCCTAGAAGTCTTGTTCTCCACAAGTACAATGAATGACATTTTTATAAGAGTGTTGTTTGTACAATTTCAATTGAAACTGTCTTGTCATAAGCATATCTGCCACATGTAACACTGGGAAAAAACAGGAACACTGCCAAGGGAATGAGAATATAAATCATCTACCTCTTTCTTTCCAAGAATTAATGAATTAGAACAAATTAGAGCCATATTTCACAAGACAGTTGCAACCACTCATTAAATTAGACCATACTGAAATCCAACTGCTACGGCAATGGCAGCCTATTTGGCTGGGGTTGAATTTCCCTTAGCGTCTGCCACCAGTGTTTTGCAAACAAGAGTTAATGTGCTTTAAGGCAGGTGGATCACGGACAGATTTTATCTGCATAAATTACCTAAAATACCTTTGGCGTCTCTTTCCTGACTTGATGTGGGCTCAGAATCAGAAAAAAGCGAGCCTACCAACAGTACTTCAAATATATAACAGCTTAAATACTATATAACACTGTTTTTTTCCACAACACAACAGCAACGCATTGCTCAAATGTACAAACAGCTGCCAGAAGGCAACTGTGGCTCCCGTGACATGCAATGCCACTCACTTAGCAACACAGCACTTTCATGTTTTGGGAAAGCGGTAAACATACGATTTACTGTAAAGCAGCAAATAAAAAGTCTTGTGCCATGTGCAGCAAAGGTGTGAATATCTGCACTTCCCTGGGCCATAAATAGAAGCATTAATAACATCTCACTTGGTGCTTCACACATCACAAACACATCTCACAGAAGAAACGTGCAGCAATGAGAAGAACGACAACTGGCATAAACTGGTAAAGCACCCCAACACAGGAATACAAATGAAAAATAAAAGCAGCACATGTTAGGAAGGAAGCTACCGCAATAAAACTATTTAATATGAGAGCTGAGGTGAGTAAAACTGGTGAAATGAGGAAAATAGGTGGAGAGAGGAAAAAAAACAGCATCAGTTCCTGCATCGTTCTGCTTCTGAATTTCTTTCATCTCTGGGAGTGATTGAAAAAAACATGAAAGCCAACTTTGTCCCACAGCTGCTTCGCACCAAAGAAATGACTTCTCTAATCCTCACTGAAAAATAAATAACAGGATAAAACCATTTAAAGCATTTTCTGACCACAAATACCTCTGAGTAAAGGTTTTATAACAGGTAATTACAGATATTTACTGTAAACTTTAAAATTACTATAAAAAGTGTGAATTCTGCAATACTGAACCCTTTGGGTAAACTGTTTTGGGTAGTTTCTCAGCCCACACCTTCAGCAAGTCTGTTATTTATAATAATCAACCACACAGCATCCCAAGCCTTTACCTCTGCTGCAAAAATCAAATAATGCTGTATAAACATCACTCATCCCTATTATGAACCTGAACAAATAAAAACAGCATACAAGCTTCTTTCTGCAAATGCATTTAAGAAGGCTATAATCTGAACATAATATCTGGAACAATGAGGGATGAAATGAAGTCACAAAGTCGCAGGATCAACAGTTCACCTGCAGAGATGACTCTTTGGCTTCATTAAAGGATCTATGCCTGAATTTATTTTTGTCTGGTTAAGAAAAATACTTTTTATCCAATGTATTATGAGTTTAAAGATGTAATATGATAATAATTCAGTAATTCATCGTGCGATCAAGTAAGTCCAGGCTTTTTTAGTAGGAAAAATGGTTAAAATGTTATGTTTTCCCACATCCTGCACCTTTTGCTTGCTAACAGAAATAAGACGCTCGGCTGTCTGGAAATACTTGCATTGCCAAAAAAAACCAAACAATGAAACGGACAGTCAGAGTGAAATCTAAAGGAGGACCAGCCATCCCTTTAGCTGGGCTAATACCGTTTCAAACCACAGCGCGCTGTACATCTATTAAATAGTCGGCTGCAGGCTAATTAATAAAAAAAGACAAAAGTTGGAGCATTCTTTGCACTTATCAATTGAAAACTACCAATAAATGTGAGGCTTGCCTTAATTTTTTTTTAATTAAATTATATGTATCAAAACTTAAATACCAAATAAATGTGATGAATATTATGATTAATAATCTGGTTGAGCAGCAGAAGAATAACTATTGCCTTTTTGTTTATTTATAAAACTAATTAGATCATGTAACTACAGTATGTGTTGTGTTTATACTGTGTAAAGGTGATATTTTTACTCATGACATTTGTGAAAAATTTTCTTCTTTGAAAGTAACATTTTTATAGCCTTGTATTACTACGAAATAAATAGGTAAAGGGTGATTAATTTTAATATAACCGAGGCAACAAGTGATTTGTTCATTGTGGCATGACTATTTCAAATGACATGTCAATACTGATTATAGTCTCAACCGAAGTTCAGATTGTTCTCCTGTCCAGTCTGTTCCCAACTACTAATTCATTTCTGGCCACAAAACCATAAGACAAAATAAAAATCCAATATTAGAGAGAGGAATATAAATACAGTAGTACAAATCCGTGGTTGACTACAAGAGGGTTAGCTCTATCTTTCACAGGTAGTAAATGGTAAATGGCTTGTTCTTGTAGAGCACTTTAACTAGTCCGACAACCCCAAAGCGCTCTACATTAGAATCAGTCATTCACACACACATTCACACCCTGACAGTGGTGAGCTATGTCAGCAGCTGCCCTGGGGCAGACTGACAGAGGCGAGGCTGCCATACATCGGCGCCACCGGGCCCTCTGACCAACGCCAGCAGGCAATTCAGGTGAAGTGTCTTGCCCAATCACCCCACAACTGAAACGGTCAGAGCGGGGGATCCAACGGCAACCTGCCAATTGCAGGACGAACTCCCTAACTCCTACACCACTGTCGCCCCGTAAGAGTGGTAAAATTTAGTAAGGGTTAATAAATTCTGCAGAGCTGAAAGTAAAACTACCATTCTGAAATGAAAACAAAAGAAATCTTAAGTTGCAAAACTTTTCAAAACTAAAGTAACCATAGGAGCTCATCTGAATAAAGTCTGGTGGACAAAACTACGCCACCACATCAACAAGTTGCAGAAAGCACAAACTTTTTTTTTTTCTAGGAGAAAAATAACCAATTTAAAACTGGGAAAAACATGCATAACCACGGCAAACTAATAACTTTTAAAAAGAACATCAAGATGACTTATTTAACACTTATTCTATTTATTTATTCTATTCGTGGGGCAAAATAAGCTGTCAAAGACTGCTTGAGTAAATTGCTTCCTGTATTTATGAAATAAATGTGACAAAATACTGGACAACTCTAAGAAATTCCAACTGCAGTTGATTTGGCTAAATAAATACCGAAGGAGACGGTCATCTCAAGGTTCTAATGCTGTCAGCGGTGAAAAAAACGGTTTACTTTAATGGCCAAAGTGCAGAATTATGACAATAAACGGCCTAATCATTGCACACTTGCAATTTTCAGAAATGAACAGATGTAAGATGAGAACGATGAGTGTTTCAGTTGAGGACCCGGCGGGTTTAGCTAAGCACTTCTCAGATAACCATCAGTTCATGCATTTCAATGTGCTAAAGACAACAGCAGTGCTGTTATAGGTTTGTATTTATATTCTATTAACAGCTTAATACGTTTTAGAGAAGAGAAGAATAGATTTATTAGAACAGCGTTTATCCTTCGAACCCCCACTTCTACCTCTGGTCTATTTATACACACTCTGTAAGGTGTGCAGAGAATAACAGGGACATTTACTTGTCTTCATTTCCTCTTGCTGTGTGGGAACAGAAAGACCTGAGGGATTTCACAGTGGTGCAGCTCTCCATGCAGAACTAGAAAACCTTTTCTTGTTCTATTAGTTGTTTCTTCACACTTAAAAGGTAGCAGTTTAGCTGCTAATAAACTTTTTCAAAAACAAGTTCTGACTAAATAAAAAAAAAAACATATTTAGGAACGCTTGATGTGCTGAGGAATGTTAGTCAGTGTGGGTATTTATCAGGACAGACAATCACTCTTCAGTTTTAGCTTCCTAGCTGACTTTGTACCAGGATGCCAAGATGTAATCACTTAAGACTAGACTTTACATGTAGGGCTGGGCAACTTCTTTTTTCTAATAACCTTAAGCCTTGGTTAAAAAAACAAACAAAAAGAAAAACCGTTAGCCCAGAAAGGCTTGTGATATATACAATAAAGGCATGTGAATTTTAAGGCTTTCAAATAAATTTTTAATAGAGCTGCGCCATATATTGAAACCTAATCCTTATCTCAGGGTCAATGTGTGCAACTTCCTAATCACAAAGCACTGCTAGGATGCAATATTTGGTATCATATGTGCCCTGTATGCTATTTCTGCAGACCATTGTTATTTTGGCCTGTTGGATACGCATTTAAAACTCATAAAAAGTAGATGTACACTGATGAAGGAAAAGAAGGGACTTTCACCCATCACCCGTGATTTTGAAAGCATTTTGACACAATTTTACTAGATGATTTCAAGACATTCTTACCCAATGGCGGAAGAAAGCAGCAAAAACTGTGATTAATGTTTGATATATGAACATTTCGGTGACACACAACAAACTTTTACAATGTTTTTTGGCGAGAATGGCTGTGTAAAACTCGAATATCTGCTAAATGCAAGAGTTCCTGCTTACAGACAGCTCGCTTGGTAAATGGCTTGTGCTTGTATAGCGCTTTATCAAGTCCAACGACTCAAAATCGTTATACACTACAGTCAGTCATTCATGCATACCCTGACGCTAGCGAGCTACAACTGAGACGGTTGGTCGGATGGATTGAACTGGCAACCTGCCGGTTACAGGACGACCTCCCTAACTCTTGCGCCACGTTAAACACAAATATAATTCAGTCCAATAATATCTATCGGTTCATGTTTTGTTTACTACAGTATTTAATTTATCACTGAGCAATGCCGGTTTGGCTGAGATTAAAGTTGAGCTTCAAAATGGGCAATTTTATTTACGGTAACTTTAATGTCTTGCGGGGAGCAGGAGAGTAAATTTTGAAATGAATAGTTATTTTTTCATCTTTAATCAATGTCTGCAACGACAACGACTGTAAAGCTGCTGGACTTCCTTGAAGGATTCTAAACAAAAAAACAAAAAACGGAGCAAAAGTTTGGGCGAAATTTTGACATTATGCTGAAGTAAGAGCTGAGGGAACAGCCGGTGATGCGATTTCTTTCCTATTACTGCCCCCTGCTGAACTGGAGGTGTAGAGCAGTATTCTTCAACTTCCCCACACATCATTAGGCAAATTTAAATAAAATTTCCGCAACCTTTCAGGGCAGTGGAAACAGAAAGCAGACAAATTACCAGGGATTCCTTTTACCCGGATAACATTTTTTTTAAATATAATTGTTCCTAAAACCTTATAAAAGACTGTGTTTGTCATAACTGGTAATGAGTCATTTGAATCGCTGCGGAGGAGTTTTGGCCCACTCCTCTTTGCAGAATTATGTTTCTACAACATCAGTGAATTTTCCAGCATAAATGACCTCTTTAAGGTAAAGCTACAGCTACTCAATCAGATTTAAGTTTTACAGACATTGATACGCCCATACCAAAAACCCCTGTGTTTGGGTTTTTCTTACTTTGTGAGGCACTCAGAGGTGGACTCGCTTGTGTGCCTTGCATCCTCTGACTGCCACATAACCTGCTTGAGCTGAAAAGTAACAAACTTGAGAAACTGGTACTTATTGTCATCCTACCAGTCATCAGTAGGGATGGGAATCGAAAACCGGTTCCTGTTCAGAACCGGTTCCGTGTGTTCCAATTCCATGGCACCGTTTGGCAGCTCGCTTAACGATTCTCTTATCGATTCCAGGCAGCACCAGAGTCTGGCAGCATGACTTACGTCACGATTTTTACGCAAGTTACGCACACGGCATTCAGTAAGCAAGTACGACGTGACCAGGCGTAAGTCTAGAAAAGCAAAACAAAAAAAATGACGCCCCATCGGGTAAAGCGATCGAAGGTCCGGTCAACAAGGAAAAATCAGGGGATCATTAGCTATACCTAAAACTAATACGTTTGTGGTGATTTAATGAATTTAGCGTTAATCAATAAGAAAATAAAAGCATAAATTGTCGTCTCGATCACTGTGTATGGGGGCGGCCATCATTGCCCGACATCACATCCTGTGACGTAATGTCGCGGTAAGGCACTGCGCTCTACAACTACAATTGTTTTGGATTTCCAGAGGACTTCACCATTGAAATTCACGAGAGCTATTGTTGAAGCAACAATGTCCACGTGAATGGCCGTTGGATGTTCCAATACATCGGGTAAAAGGTGAAAAAACATTCGTTTTTTCACCTTTCCAATTCATGATCCACCACGGGCTCTTTTGCTGGATTACCAACTTGCCATCGAACTTCTGGCCAGAGAGAAAACACGTCGTCTGTAGCCAAAATTTCGAAGAAGAATGTCTTCAAGATGACATGAGAGCGAGACTTTTCAGTAGGTTTTTCTTTTGGAACATTTGTTTACCGACCAGAGCGGCGGAAGGATACGACACACTTCGATAGAATGGTCACTGTTGTGAAGCCCACTTATTTTATGCGATTTTGGTCTCATTTTTTCTAAAGTCGCTTTTAAATTTCATGAGTTGAGGGTTTTAGTTTTTTTGGGCTTGTTTCTGAAAGTCGCTTGTTTTGGCTCTAAACTAAGTGACGCTGAAATATCCCTCCGCCTCATAACGCGCTGCAGCTCATCCTGACAGCAGCAGAGAGTAAACTCAGAAGGAGCCGCTCTGCCCGTGTTTTCTGCAGTTTACGGTTGCAATAACTGATGATAACTGCTGAAAGTAGATTAGGCGTTGCAGATCACCATTTTGAGCAGAGATTGGTTCTAAAGATGAGTTTTATACTCATCTTATAACATTGCAGAACCTAACCCATAAACCGTACTTTAATGTTTATTTGTCTTTTTATGTCTCTTAAATGTAAAATTAGTATTACTTTAAATTTAAATGCTTAATACCATGTCTATTTTTGTTTAAGAGGTTAAACACATTTCCCCAAATTGGAATCCATAAGAGAATCGATAAGGAATTGAATCGTTTCACAGAATCGATAAGGGAATCGGAATCGTGAAAATCTTATCAATTCCCAACCCTAGTCATCAGCCCACAGCTGGACCGTTACCAGTGCAGATGTAAGGATGAAATGGGGACAGAGGATGCAGTGGCATGCTTACGCCATACAAAGACTCCTAGACACTTTGCTTGGTGGTTCAAAGACAACCATCATCTCCTAAATGTAAAAATATGTTACCTACAAAAGTTACCTACTGAAGCTTTAATCAAGCCTCTCTCCTGTTTCCTCTGTTTCGTAGCATCATAGTCCATCCTGCTCCATTGTGCTATGTGCTATTTCACCATGCTTTCTCTCAACAATGAAAACAAAATACTGAAGATCACTCATACATGTTCCAAAAATGATCGGTCTTCCTACTCCATTCTGCCAGTCCTTGTTAACACTGCCATCACCCACAAACCCCTGTTGATCTGTTATGACTGTCGTAGAAAAAGGTTTGTCTCCTTCACCATCACAGCTCCCAGTACCCTCACCAGATGTTAATAATGTATTGGATCAGATATCGGCTCCGATATTGACTAATTAACTGGATCAGATATCAGATGAATGACACCAATCCAGTTTTCCGATCTAGTCATTTGTTTTTTATTAATGTCATACACAGCAATACAGTTACAGCAATCTAGTCACATCAATTCTACGCCGGTTGCGTCATCACGCGCAGCACGCACAGCACGCACAGCAGCTAGTGATGAGCAAACACAGAGCAACATGGAGCAAGCGCCAGACTGAGCCAAGTCTATTTGGAAACATTTCAAACTTCATATGCCAACAAGTCCGACTACAACATGCAGCATCGGTAAGGCGAAAATTGCGAGGGGTGGGGTTAAAGTTGGTAAATTCAACACCGCAAACTGAAATAAGCACCTCCAAAAGCACCATGCTAAGGAACACATGGACCTTTTTTTAAAAATTTATGTTTATGTGAAGCCTGATGCCTTTATTCACATGACAAGGTATACGGTTCGTTCATTCAACAGTAGTATCAGATCGGTATCGGTTATCGGTCGATACGCTCAGCCCAGGTATCGGTATCGGATTGGACCAGAAAAAAATGGATTGGTGCATCTCTATCTGGTTACATTATTCCATCAGGGACAGCAAGTCTTCAAGGTCATGATGAGCTAAAGAACTCCCAGACCATGGTCTGCCATGCTTGTCCTCCAGTTGCTGTCATAACAGCAGAAAAAAGGGCATGACAAGGAAAGAGCAGCAAAGAAAGTGCAAACTCTGTCTCATAGAATACAAATTGCCCTCAACCAGCATGCATGTTCTGGATTTTTGTGCCATAGAGGTTGCCATTAATGATGTTCAGGTTAATTTCTCGGAGGAGAAATCCTTCAGTTTGATTATTAAGATAAAGCTCTGTGAGTATAAATAGTTAAATGTTTCTGTGACCCCGGGAACCTGCTCTTGAAGGTCGAGAAAAAAAACATAACAATTTTATTCCATCTCCCTTTTTCAGTGGCTTTAAAAGGTGACAACACTAACAAGACAAAAGTACATGTCAGTAAATCAGTACATGTAATTCATAATTGAAAAAAGAAACCAAATTAACCTTTTAAGAAATTGTTTAATGTTCAATATGTTCAGGCTGAAAATGTGGCCAGACAGCTGGTTGGTATTTCTTACCCAATCCTGGTTCCCCTTTTACATCAGTGTAGGAGTGGTGCTTCTCAGGCTTTCATCTCCTATTTTAATGTCACACTCTGAGCTTATTTTAGCAACTTGCTTGGAACAAACAGAATAATGCAACAGAGAGAGCGAGGTTGCACTAGTAGTGGGGGAAGACGGCAAGGGAAAGTTTCACAGACAGGAGTCAATGTTATTCTCCCTCTTTTGAATGTGGGACACAAAAAAGCCTAGAGGAGAACTAAGTAAATGTCAGCTATGCCTTTTTCTTCCCTCACTGACATACCGACATACACACACCTCAATTTTACACCCGCCCAAAAGCTCATGTACTCCCAGGCCTATAATCTTTCACTGCGCCCACACACGCACTTGGAAATGTTCTTATTTGTATTCCTCCTATCTGGAGCCTGTGTTCTCTGGCAGACACTGATATATCAATTGCATAAATATTCATACACTTGTCAGGGTGGTGAGCCCCATCAGCCTCCTCTTTTCTTGCAAATGTGATTGAAGAAGTATACACATACACACATAAGGTTATTCTGAAACAATGTTAACCTTTCATGCAGACAACGGTGCATCCCAGGGAATTAGAATGTCACCAGAAAATTAATTCACTTTAAAAACAATAGATTTTTTTAGAAAAAGAAATGTCATCCAGCTGAAAATCATGTCTATGCATGGCACAGAATATGCACTCAGTACTTCATTTGGACTCTTTGGAAATATTGCATCACTGTGACATGACATGGACCTAATAGATTCTTGATGGGGCTTAGGTCAGGAGGGTTTGCAGATCAGTTGAACATGGTGACACCATGGTTATTGAACCAGATACGTTTGGCATTGTGGGCAGGCGCCATGTCCTGCTGGAAAATTACATCAGCTTCTTTATAAAGCTCGTCAGCAGAAGGAAGCATGAAGTAGCTCTGACAGCCTGGCAGGCAGTATGGCCCACCAAATCATCACTGCCTGTGGAAACTTCACAATGGACCTTAAGCAATTTATAATGTGTGAACCTCCACTTGGGATAAGAAATCCTCCTCCTGTTTATCGTGAAAAAAAGATTAAGACATTAAGAATTAGCGATAAACTAACAGAAAGATGTATGCAAATACAGTTTGGTTGGGATTGTTGTTTTTCCTCTGTTTATAATTTTTTTTTGCATTACAATTGCAATACTGTAACAAAATGTCGTAGTTATGTAACCTTCTTGAAAATATGTAAAGTTTATTTTAAGAGCGCTTGCCAATAGGCAAAAAGTGTTGTGGTATTTGTCACTATGATAAATACCAATAAACATAATAATAAAAAAATGTAAATAGTATATTTACTTCAGACCACTGAGCAACAGTCCAACCTTTTTCCTATTTAGAAATATTTCTTCTACCACAATTTCTCCTTCCACTCAACTTTTCATTAAAACGTTTGGGTACAGCGATCCTTGAACGGCCAGATTCCCTATCAGTTTGGTATTATTTTGGGCTTACCCTCTTTATGGAGCGAATCACTGACTGTCTGCAGGATTACTTTGAAGTGAGCATTCTTCTCTGCAATTTTGTAGGCCATAATAAAATCCTGCTTCTACTAGTTTCTCAATACTTCAAAATTTTGAGGAGTTGAATTTTGAGTTTTCCTCTGCTATAAGACAAGATTGTAAAACAAATGTCATCCTCTGTGTACCAAATCAATGGACAGAATACACTTTATAAAATTAATTACTGAGATTAAATAACCTTTTGACGCAAATCTAATTTATTAAAGATGGTCCAGCACAATGAGTGAACCCTGAGCTGCAGAGGAAATGTTCTTCATATAGCTCAACAACCACATCGGTGTCTGTTGATTATCCCATATATCCCACATAATAGACGCGTTTTCCAAGTTGTCCATCAGCAGCCGAGCATGTTTCCTAGAAACCATCCTGATTTAAACAAAAAAGTATCAAGAAATCTATAAATAATTAAAAAGGCTGCAAATGAAAATCATTTCTTCTCAACTTCATTAAAGTGGGAGCACAAATCCCCTCACTGTTATTTCCTTGTATGCCATTAAGGTGCTGATGGGGGAGAGACACTTGAAGACCTTTTGTCACAGTGCATCAATCATTTTGACTCAGCAGCTTTGTCTCCAACGTCTTCACAGCTCATTGCTCCGATGCAATAAGCAACCCCCCCCCCCCACACACACACACACGTTTCACAAATTCAGCTCCTCTGATCTGAGATATCCATTTACATTTCGTTCAATTCACTGCGAACACTGTGCAGATTTATGCACAGATACCCCATCAAGCGCTCTCAGTAAAACCTTATTCTTCTCACTCTCTTCAGCTTTGATTGAAGGACTGATTCTATTTTTTTGCAGTCGTCTAAAAAAAGGGGAAAAGGCAGAAGCTGAACTTAAAAGTCCGCACATGTCTCACTGCTCGCCTCCCTTTCCGTTCTTCATGTTGAGACATCCTCTGCTTTTATCAAAACACAAAGTCAGTCTAAGCATGGCAGAAAAAATGAAAGTGAAATAAACATAGATGGGAGTTCAAAGAGTACCCGTGCAGTGAGGTTTAGAAGGGGAAACAAAAAGATTTAGAGATTAAAAGGCTGGGGATCTTTTGTGACGGCATCAAAGTTAGTCTGAAGAACAGCAAATCAAACTCTGATTACAGATTACATCCTTTGTTCCTCAGATGTGCCAATGCTTAATCCCATCACATGCTTCCAACTTTTCCTCTATAATATTCTAACTTTGATTTGCAAAATGCACCCCCTGCTCTTCCAAACAAACCAAAATATCCTCCTGACACTGGTTGTGTCAAAGGGTGGGCAATATGGACTTGAAATTGTATCACGATACTTTGTGCTACTATTGTGATAACAATAAAGGTGACAACAAAAAAAGCATTACTTCTTTGCAGTCTTTAGTAGGCATAACTGTAAGGCTGAGACTGCATTGCACTGCAATCACAGCCCCAAACACATATACTGAAAAATACTTGAAAAGACACACCTATTTGAAAGAGGCTTCTTCAGGACACCACATGCAAAAAGAAGTGAGATCTTTTTAATCACTAGACTGAACACAGCAACTGCATATAATCATATTTTTAAATGTATTGATATTTATTGATGCTCTAATTGGAAAACAACAATATGCGACAATACAGTCAGATAATAAGACATTTTTCATGATAACGATACGATAAAAGCCTACCCTGGCTGTTTAAAAAAAAAAGAAAAAAAAGATTAGATTAAAGCAGACAGAACCTACACAACCCGTTAGTTTTATATTAAAATTCAGTCATCCATAAAATATAATTTTCATTCCAGTTTTGACAGATTCCAATATTTTTGCTCCATGGGTTTTAGCAAATAAAAACACGGATTCCAGGTTCTTCGATATAAGCAGTAGCTTTGAACCCAACAGAGGAAGGAAGGAAAGAAGGAAGACATTTCAAGATTTTTTAAATCTATGCATCAAAGCATCCGTCCCTAACTTTTTCTCTGCAAGACGATGGATATTAATTCTCAGCCCTGTGTGAACTGGAGATCAAGGCTCCGAATGAATAAAACTAAATAATCAACATTGCAAATTTTTTCATGGTTTTATTTTCTTAATCAGAAAAACACTAAAAATCTTTCCACAATTTGTTGTCTACAATATCTTTTGACGCTGTATGTCTGCTGTTTCTAATGATGCAAATTAGAGCAGCACAATATATCCAATCACAATCGTAATCATAATCAAATTAACAATTTGGCAATGTCGCAATCGCCAAGGACTGCTTTCTCTGCCCCTTAATGTAGAATCCATGGAAACAAAAGCTAAGAGAAACGACTGGGTTTGTTAATGAGATAAAACAAGGGGAAGAGTGAGAAAAACGCGTAGTGATCTCCATTGATATTGCAATCACAATTTTCTACAACTGCGTTCTCTACAACTCGCAACTATTTATTTTCCTTATATTGTGCAGCCCCGCTATAAACGCAGATATAGTTGGTGCTAGGGCTGTGCGACATGGCTGAAACATGTTCATATAAGAGTTCATATCATTCGATATCGTTAATTATTGTGTAGTGTTTTGTTTACCTATTTGAAACAAAGACCAGGGAAAAAAAGCATAAATTTAAACTATAAGCCTATTTAAATGTAACCTGTAACCTTTAAATTATGTCAGCCCTCCTACCGACCTTGCTTAGTTTGGCCGTCAGAGGTTAAGAGTCTAAATCCTTTCCTCTGTCTATATCTCCCCAGAATACCATGTGGTTCTGGATCAGAGTTCAAGTGGAATTATTGAACATTTTATCAGACATATTTTATATTGCTATTGATCAGGTGTCTGTCGTGATATATATTGATATTGATTTATTGCCCAGCCCTAGTTGGTGCTGTGGTTTTCCAAGCCACACCGCAACAGACTGAGCGTTGCTTCCGCCGTCAGGAGTCGACGGCTTCCTGGACTCCATTCATTCATCCATTCACGGCCACGCTCATCTCCATACAGCTGGCTTCCTTGGCAGAAGAACTGTTTCAGTTAAACAACACTGCATCTATAAAAACCTTCAACCTCAAAGTGAGCATATGGCGCAGGGCTCCGTGTTTTTTCATTTCCACATAATTACCACACACATCTAGCACAGTGAGAGGCAGAAAGCAGCAGGCTTATAATTGGGACACCCATAAATAAGGATAAATAAGGAGCAGAGCGCTGCCTGGAATGCTGCTGATTTGTTTAGCAGGGGATGCATATGTGAATAACCTGATGGCGTTTCACTGCATGTCACTTCCCCCCTCCAGCAACAGCTCACAACTTCTTTCGTTTATCATCCCTCACCCTCCTGATCAGACTCCATCACAGTCTAATTTCAGGGATTCAATATATAACCTCCTGGTCCACAGCCTCGCCCACTTTATCTGTCAGCCGTATTAGAGACAGATGTCGGATTTATAACATTAATAACAAAGTGCCATTCTCTCCATCTCAATCCGGAAAGTCCCAGATAAAAATGCCACAAGCTTAATAAATCTTCTTAAAGAGCAATAATGAGTTATATACAAGTTTTCATCTGCAGTGCCATGCAGGAATATTTATACCTTTTGAACTCTTGTACACTTTGTTAAAATTGGGATGTCATGTGATAGAGAAACACAAAAGAGTGCATGATTGTGAATTAGATACAACAGGAAAAAAGGATTTTTTTCAAATGTTTTTTTTTTTTTTTTACAAATACGACAGTGGTGTTACGGTACTCTGATTAGTGCCGAAAATATCTGTTACAGCCCCGTCAGTTCGGTGTGCACATGTACTGGACAAATACAGCGGTGTCTTATACCTGAACAAATGGACGATGAGCAAAGTGTGCAACGCAACGTTCTGTGGCGCAACTTCAAAGGCCCAGTTTGTACAATGTTCTCACGCTAAATGAATTACAAATAGCTTCTATGGAGGCCTCGGAGTACAACAAGTGTGACAAAGTAAACATGTCCTCCATATATTAGCTACTGCTAATAGCTATGGCCATCGTGTGAAATGGTTCTTGACACTGTGGCCAAGTCTGCTTGTTTATTTTCTAAAGTCGGTTGTAAAGTCACTGTTTTTGTGCTTGTTTCTGAACGTGCAGTCCCTTATTTAAGCTCTAAAATAAGCGACTGTAAACACCAGTAAAGAGACCCGGCCGGTCTTGCTGCTGTACTACAGACAGTGAACGGGCCGGCCGATATCCGTCCGCAAACTGTACATACATACCCTTCGTCTCTTTCTCCTTGAGAGGGATAAAGAGGTGGAAAAAAAACACCTGTTTCTGCCGGGAGGACAGAGTGGTTTCTGGACACATAACGGCAAAAATAAACTTCACTGTTAAATTAAATAAACTTACTTATCCAGCATAAAGCCTGCAACTTCCGCATCAGTTCTGAGTCCGCGTTCCCTCAGAATTATCTCCACTCCTGGTAATAATAGTTACGCCGATATAGACTCTCGTTTTTTCCCGGTTATTTTCTCTTCCTTTTTCGCTGGGCATAGAGTATTGGTGGTCTTCCAGAAAAAGGCAAATATAATGATTTACGGTCATCTCCACCGAAAGCATGTCCTCATATAGAAGATAGATAGATAGGGGAAAACGCGTAAGGCTGACAGTTTGTCCCCTTTTGGCTTCTGAAATCAGAAATAGTGACACAACATGGCGCCTCCCAATGGGTGCACCGTCACATATGTGTTTATAAACCTCTAATTCTAAGTTATGAGAACACTTTCATTTTTGATGTGACGTTATTAGACTTTGCCAGAATATGTATTTACAAAAGCAAATCCTGTATTTATGTCAATTAAAAGCCAGATTAGTTACACACTGCCCCTTTAAAAAGAGACTCCAAAGCAACACAGACAGGAGTCACAGCACTTTCTACCCTCTATTTGGAAAAATTAAGGTTCCTCAAACAGCTAGTGGGGAAAAAAAAGTTAGTCAAAACTTTATTTCAGTACTTTTGACAGCAATATGTTATGCTGCTCCCTCTGCACCAAATAACTCACCTTAAACAACATCAAGCTGGATGTAAACATCACTGGTACTAGAAACAAATTGCCTGATGGCAAACTGGCTCCATTCACTGTATAAAATGCGAGCGAAGGAATCTGGTCTCTCATCGTTAAAGAGATGCCATTTTCCCAACAACTGTGCATGATGCTTTGAGATGCAGCTGTGACACAAGGTTGTACAAATGTCAAAACAACCCCAAAGGTTTTATTCTCAAATACAGACATGTTTTTATCTCACAATTTCTAAAGATAAGAATATACGTTTATTTGTCCTGGCAGACCGTTGTCAACATTACAAAAAAAATTGTGTTGGTTCCCGGGCCGAGAAGTAAAATGAACTGAGATAAAATGATATTAAAGTGAGAATAAATGAGTACTAGAGCTTGAAGAGTTGATGAGCTGGTTGTATTGTGTCTCAATGAGACTACCTGTATAAATAATGGTTTCAGAATAATAATAAAAAAAACATTAACAATGGCTGTTCTTTAAATGGTTATGTTGTATAATCTATTTATCAAGGCATTGGCTCTGCCTGCCAACACTACTTTATTTACTTTACTTACCCGAAAACAAAACACCCTATATCTCTGGCAATGTTGTTTTGGGGGTCATAGACTGAAAGGTTTGGGAGCCCCTGTAATAGATAAACAGCAATTCTCCAACCTAAAAAAAACCTCTCACAGATTTTCTGAATCCTAAATATGTTTCTGATCATGGGGGTGGGCACATGTTTAGGGTTCTAGTCTAAAGTCTTTACAGTCTCCAACGGGTTTTCTTCAGGACTGCCCCATCTTTAGCGCCGCCCATATATTCAACTCATTCCCTGTCCCTGCTTTAGAAAAGCATCCCTTAAGCATGATCCGAATACAATCCACTCTCTTCATTTTTTTTCTTATTTGTATACCTCTTTATAACCATGTATCATTTTCCTTCCACTTCCTTCTGAATTATTTTCTTTTGATCTGTCAAATCCCAATGAAATTACTGGAAGTTTGTGGTGGTAGTGCTAGAAAATGTGAAAACGTTCAAGAAGCATCTAAACAGGGAATTTCCTGTTTGTGAATGTTACTGAATAAAACCTAGATACACACGCTAATACACTTACCAGCGTTCATAAAAATCAATACTCATCTGCTCTCTCTGCTCATAGGGCCTAATGTAAGCACTACACCACGGAGAGTTATGACCCCTCTGAAGCCGAAGATGTAAAAGACTGAATGGACGCTGGATACGCGGATTGTTTAAGTGCCTGCAGAGGGACTCAGCAGAAGGAATTACAATAAGCCAAAGAGGAGTACGCGTATAAGGAGGAACACAGAGGAGTAGATCCTGAACATCAGTTTCTGTGGCAGGCTCCGTGGAGGGAAAAGTTATCCTTTCCCACGCATGGGAACAGGAGATAATGGCTAAAACCAAATACGGTATGAGAAATAAAACTCTGATCCGCCATCACTGTGTCTTCCAAACGTTAGTCTTCTTCAGCCCAGGGACGCAACAAGGTATTAACTTAATCAGTTTTAGTCTTGGAAACTGGTTGGCTCACAGAACTCGGGCATGTTCATAGGATTTATTTTGGGAAAAGAAAATCACCTCTTCCCACGGGTCAGATTAATTTCACAGTAAAAAGCATATAAAAGGACAGATGATGAGCTTCTGACGACATATGCCTCTTCGTGATGGCTCAGTATGCCAGCGCAAGCCAAGTTCCCCACTCAACGTAACGAGGACAGGATGTGAAGCCAAAGACTGAAGCGGGAGCCCGCTTTCAAAAACAACCCTGCACGTTGCCAATTCCAGCTCAAAACTATACCGCAGCCATTTAAAGTTGGACACAATCAGTAATCTTAACATGGAGAGCATCCACCCTCTCCAGAATGGTCCAGCTAATAAAATAACCCTAAGGTTAAATGCTTCGTAAGATTTTAGGATGCTTTTACATCAAAAACCACCTAATTAATCTGGTTGGCATTTTGTTACAGTGTCTTGCACATTTGTTTTCATGCCTGTTCAGAAAGACTGTGGGGGTGATAGATCCAGTGGGCATATGGCCACACAGCCTTTAAAGCAGCCCAGTTTCCACAGCAGGTGCAGAGCCGCCATGGAGCCATGGAGCTGCTCCACTCTGGCCTAGTCAACATTTCCAGCCTTAGACAACGCTGTTCCCAGAGGGGCCTGCCCACTAAGAATAGAAAGCAAGCGTGAGCTTCAGCCCCTGCCTCTGTGTACGTTTGTGGGGGAACGTATAAACCAAGTAAATCCTGATGGGTTGCTAGGCGGTATGTGATGCAAAGAGCAGAAATAACCTGCATACCAATGGTGACAGCTCTCCAGCAGAGAATTGATTCCGTTCTTAAGAATTAGTTTTCACATAATTTATAGGCAACAAATCCAATGTTGTACAGTTACAGTCGCGCGTGTGTGTTTTTGCCCTGTTTTTGCAACTAAAAAAGTATCAAGAAGCATATTAAGGTCTAAGCTGCAATGGAAAAACCCTCTGTAACTTCAGAGCTTTGCATTTAGGAAAGAGAAAAGTGATGAATACAGTATTTATAAAAAGGAAAAAAGGAAATAAAGTCGGAATACATAGTAATAGGTTGCAAAATTGAAACCGTTTTTACCGATTTTCAAAAATGTTGTTATCTTAGGGATTAATAATTGAATTTGTTACAAACTGGTAATACCATGAATCTTTTCACATTTTTGTGTTCTTCACATTCTTGTCACATTACCAATACAAACCTCAATGCATTTTACTGTGATTATATATATATATATATATATATATATATATATATATATATATATATATATATATATATATATATCATGTTTTTTGTATTTAACGAGTTTTACTTGTTTGTAACCAAATTTTCTAAATGAAAAAAAGAAAACATCAATAAAAACACTGTTGGTAAAAGAAAAACAAAAAAAACAACTGAGATCTGTGGCCAACATGCAAGATGATGAGACTGGGCACCTGCTTAGGATGAATGACGCTAAATAGTCGACAATCTTTGAAGAAAAGCTGTTAGACTTGATTACAACCTGAAGCATCCAGCCACGGCTGGAGTGAAATGGTTTAGGATCAAAGCACGTGAGCATGTTATACTGACCGGGACTTAAATGCAATCGGGAATCTGTGGCAGGAATCAAAAATGGATGATCACAGATGTTCTCCGTCCGACCTGACTGAGCCTGAGCCAACGATTCAGTCTCTAGATGTCGTTCTATAGGTATTGACCTGAGGGCTACATACCAAACACATTTCAAGCGTTTTCCAACAAACATGGACGGATGTTCCTGCAAAGTCAACATCCCATTTTCCAACTCATATGAGCAGATCTCCAAAGATCTCCGACTGTCAGTGGTGTCCTGGATCTGACGCGTGTACCGCAGTCCCTCAGGCACACATGCAGAAGGTATTTGACAGCATACGTGTATCTACAATGTCCCAAAGGAGCAGCATTGTTCAAGACTCAGTGCTGTCTGTCCCTCTCTAAAAACCAAGAGCAGGCGCTTAAAGGGCATGACAGATGTAGCAAGAGAGTTTCCAGCACTTTGTACATAGGGTGTATTGTGTGCATTCAAAGAGAAAGACCTGGACTCCCCTCCAGAGGCAGGAGGCTATTTAATATTTTAGAGCAGTGATAAATAAGTCAGACAGACTGCGGGGAGATAAGGTGACTCTGCGGGTATGGAGGAAGCAGTCAGGGGGAAGGAAGACCGGGAAAAAGGGGAAGAAGAAAGGCGATATGAAGAAGGGGAAGTGTATGACACATGGTGATGAGCCAAAGCTTAGAGAAATGAATTAAAAATGGAAATAAGAAATATCAGCTTTAAGAGTGTAAACATAGACTGGAAGGATGCAGTGGACCAATGAGGTGCGAACAAAAGAGGAGGAATAGCTTTTCCCTCGTGATTCCTGCTTCCTAAAGCACCGACTTGAAGACACTCGGGGTGAACGGCGAACTTTGATTTCTGTCAGCGGAGGAAAAAAAAAAAAAAAGAGAGGATGAGACAGAAAGAAGAGACGAGGAGGTGAGGCGGAAGGAAGGAGGGAGTCAGAGCGGAGATGGAAGGGAGGGGAAGAGACGGAGAGAAAACAGAGACGGTTACTGTAAGGAAAGGTCAAAGCAGACAGAGAGCAAGTGTGAGGGATGAGATAGAAAGAAAAAAAAAAAAAACAGGTCAAAGAGGTGGAAGTATTCCAGCTTTCTAGGAGTCCCATAGTGCTGCAGCCTTCAGTCCGGCAGAACGTATGATCAGAAGACGACGAAGCTTCACTGACACACGATCCACAGCGCTTTCCCAAAAATATTAATGTCATTTCGACTTTTTCACCCATTACTAACACAAACTTTGGGATGTGACGGACCAACACAAATCAACATGTATCTGTGAAGCGGAAGGAAGATGATGTGTGATTTCAAAAAAAGTTTTTCACATGGAAATCTGAGAAGCGAGCAGTTTGTTTTCTCGCTATAAACGCAGCAGTCCTGTCAATGCCCCAGAGGCCTGTTAGAGAACGTTAGTGAGCAAACAACATCGCACGGAGCACTTTTTAATGCATCATCTGAGAGCGGAAAGAGTATGACATACTAACTGCAAATCTACTAAGGCATGGTGGTCAATCTAAACCAACAGGCAGGGCAAACAGAGCATTAATCGCAGAGCTGCAGTGATTAAAAGGGCTGGGCGATCAGTTGAGAGGACAAATATTAGTTGGGAACTCCACAAATCTGACTTTATTTTGGGCACAATTGCAAGATGAAAACCTAGTATGTAAGTATGATTCAATATGGCTTTCGTTCGGTTTGCCACAACTCGTGTAAACGGGGGGAAAAAAAACCCGACTTTGCTCAGATGCAAAAAGCTGCCTGTTGAGGAACACCAAAACTACATCTCAACCATCCCCACGGTGGAACATGGCAGCATTGTGCTGTTGGGATGCATCTCCCGAGTAGGGACAGGGAAGCTGTTGACAGGAGGATGGATGGAGGCAAAGCCTGGAAGGAATGCTGGGCCAGGCTGATGCTCTGTGTTAGCCTATTGCATGAAAATAAAATAAATGCACTGCAGTTAATGTTTGAAAAATGACCCACATTTTAAAGGTTTGAGGTTTACACTGCAAAATGCTGCATCTGGTTCACTTGTTCAGACTATTCGGCAACTATTTGCTGCAAAAAAAACTCTTAAGACAACCAGGTGGGTTCTGACGAACAGAAGCTGTGCAGAAGCGCTGTAAAATCTTTAAGCCGCAAGCAAAGAGTTGCTCCTCATCCGTCCATTTTTATCCTCCTGTCTTGAAAGAAGTAACTTCTTACCCCGCCTTTTCTCCACCTCCAAACAGCAGCTCTAAGCTCCATCTTCTGCCATCTTGGCTAAATGCTTCCGTATGCCAGAAGCATTTTTTATTTCCTAACAGCTTTGTCACTCTCTCTCCCTCTCATCTTAGCATCACTCCCCATCCGTCCTACTCAATCTCTCCTTGACTAAGGACACTTTCCTCTGTGGTGTAACCTTCATGTTTTGCTGTGCAACACACAGACATCTCTGGGTAAAACATGAAACTGCAGGAACTATTTCAATTTTATTTTTAAAAGGTAGAAAATAAATTAATTGAATCGTTAATTATATAAAGATGACTGGGATATAGTTGATGTAGGAGGTGGGGGTGGGGTGGTGGGGAATCCTAAATTATTTTCAATCTCCCTGAGGGGATTAGGGCTAATCTAACCCGCCTTGCTGTCTCTTCTTCGCTGTATAAACTCATCTTAGTGGCACTCTCAGGAAGCGAGCCGGGATCTTATATGAGCTTTGAGCTGATGGCATTAGCTCCCATCGCTATAAGCTGCTTCTGCACCACACAAATCAATTACATACCCTGCTTATCTGCCTCCAAACTTGCCATCCATCCACAGCCATCACCGGCTAGTAGCTACACACACACACACACACACACACACACACACACACACACACACACACACACACACACACACACACACACACACACACACACACACACACACACACACACGCGCGCAGAAAACAAATCTGTATTGAAGACCAATTTGTCAATATGTGGGAAATCAAATACGTAGGTTGAAGCTGGCAAAAACATTTATACACTAAAAATAAAATGAATGTGGGTCCACAGATTTAAAGCAGGGGTGTACAAAGCCCCCCCTTGTCTCTCAGTGCGGAAGTCCTGGTCTACCAGCAGCAAAGTGTACGGCAAAGGGAAGCATGAGAGACACAAATAGTTAAATATATACAGATATAACACCAGAAATGTACATCGCAAAAACGGATCTAAAAATAAGTAAAATGTTCGTAAAATTAGTGTTGTTGTCCTAGATTCGAGCAGGTAAATAATATTATGTGCCACTGGAATGAGTATTTTGACCCCTAAAATAAGATAATTAGACATACAGCACTTGAAATAAGATGATGGAGATGAGTTGTTCCTATTTTAAGTGCAAAAATCTTATTCCATTGGCAGATCATCTTATTTACCTGCTCAAATCAACAGCAGATACACTCATTAAGAAAATTGTGCTTATTTTTGGTTCCGTTTTTGCAGAAATAGCTAGAAAATGTACATTTTAATAAAGTTTACTGAAGTTGCTAGGATCACGGGATGTCAGTAACCTATGTCTGATATTCTGACTTTACCAATGAGGCCATTCTGGGGAGCTTGAAACATAAGACTCTTGCAAGGTACATAAAGATACATCTTAATCACATTTAAGGCAGGCCAAAGTGTGTGGCTTTACCCCTAGTTGTTACCCTCAGAACTTGTTGTCCTGCTTTGGGATTACAGACAATTAGGTCAGAAAAATCCAGATTGGAATCGATTTTTAATCCTATTGAGGGATTAAGTATACTTAAAGTAGTTACACCAATGAACACACAGACTCGAGCTTCAATCTGTTTACAAATACCTCTTTAACCCATAATCCTTTAGTTTAATCAGTTTTTATTTAACACAGGTACAACTCCTTTAAGGAGTCATCCGTGTTAAATTTTAACAGTAATATTTGTCAATTAAGTTTTTTTTCTGGACAAAAATAAATAAATAAAAAACTCAAACTATGATAAAGATGATTGACATGGTCATTTACAAATCAAATCAAATGAAAATATACAAGAGAGATTAAATCCAATCATATCTAATTAAAACCAGTAAAAGAAAATAGGGAGTGAAACTTAACCATAAATTGGTTCAAATATCAACTGTTCTTGCTTTTCTGTGAAGATGTAATAAACCTAAAAAAAAATCCATCCCTCTGTAATGTGATGCTGTAGTGGAGTGAATTCATGGTAGAATGTTGAATAACAATTTACATGATTTGCTTGACTAAAACTAGAATAAAGTAAACTCAAAAAAAACTATAGATCCATAAATTGTGACTAAACCAAACTTTAAATTTTCAGTCAAAATCATCACTGGATGACAACCTTACACCAGTGGGAATTTTACCCATTCATCCTTCTGGCTGTATCTTCAGGGTTGTTGTCTTGCTGGAGGATGAACTTCTGCTGCAGAGAGTTTGCAGTCTGTAACAGGTTTTTTCCTTCGTTATCCTGTCTTTAGAGCCACCAAACTTCACATCAACCCCAAACATCTGAGCTGTAGATCTCTGGAGTTCCTCCAGAGTTACCATGGGGTTTCATGGCTACTTCTCTGATTATTTCTCTCTCGGTAGGTTTGTAGTTTTGAAGCACTATTTTTTGGATAACTAGATTAGTGAGACAATCAAAGCAACCAAAAGGATGTAGTTTTATCGTCCGCTGTCTTCTTGGTCCACGCTGCCTGATCCCTAACAAAGCTCTGAGGCGTCCTCAGAACACCAGCATTTATACTGAGATTAAATTACACACAAATTGACTCCATTTCCTGATTAAGTGACTTCCAAAGTCAATTAGTTGAACTGCATTTCATTTAAACATAATCAGAGTAAAGGGGGTTTAAACTACTTTGTGTTTGGGTACGAGGAAAATTGAAGAGGTATTGATAGTTTTGCAAGACACTGTAGCTTCGGCCACACTCTAGAAAGCAATGTCGATTTTGTAGTACGTTTTTTGAAAAGGAAATTAACTAATCTGACTAAAAAAAAAACCTAACCCTAATGAAACATCTCAATCTACAGGGAATGGCATAAACATCTTCAAGACCCTAATATATGAGACTACGCAGCAAGTGACACACACACACACACACACACACACACACACACACACACACACACACACACACACACACACACACACACACACACACACACACACACACACACACACACACACACACACACATAAGTAGGTTCTCTCTTCTTTGCAATTTTAATCACAAGCACAAATTAATGACATTCTTTGGAGTCTGATCTCCCTTATATCCCATGAGCCTTTGTTGCAGTGTAAATTAAAGGCAATCCAGCTCAGGACTGGTTCACCGCAGAGTTTGTTTGAAGGTCTGCCCCAATCCTGAATAGGAACCATGTGAAAATATCCAAACATTAATATTAGCTACATTCCTCCTGTCTCGTAAGGATCCATATCTGGAAAGGCTTTGCAGCACATGTGTGCGCCAGACCGGCTCAAACATGCAACATATGTGCGAAAATATCTTAAGGTAGAACAGAAACGAGCTGAAACGGAAAGCGGAGCCATAAGCAATTTCTTAATGAGAGGTTAAACATTTTTAAAATCGTGCAGCCTCTCCAGGTTCCGGTTCCGTTCCACCAGAATGCACCTGCCTCAACCTTCTGGTCCATCTGGGCAACGCAAGAAAAAAAAAAGACGCAGAGCGACAATCACGCCTCAGTTCTTTTCGTAACACACACACCCAGTAACACAAATGTCACTAACACTGAACAGCTGCGACTTCATACCTTCTCTCGGCCAACATTCTTCTCCAGCCGTCTCTAACTGCCAAGGCAGCTAGCAGGCAAACTCTAACTGACTCATCTATTTTCCTCAACACACACACACACACACACACACACACACACACACACACACACACACGCACACAGATAAACAAACAATTGTGGATCTTGTGCTCACAGGCGTAGGTCTGTGGCCCTGAATTCAAATTGCGGACAATTCTGCACAAGCATTCTTTTATTTAAGCATTTTACGTAACCGCCATCTACGTGCAGAGTCCCCCCTTACAAAACAAAGGGTAAATTAGACCAAGCCGTCTAGTCTGCTCCTGCCATGTGATCAGATTTAGAGACTGTTAATCAGCTCCAAACAAAAAAAAAAAAACGCAAGGCTACACACTTTATCTGTATGGTTGCTGTAGCCAAGCATTACACATTCAGAGCCAGACTTCTGGCTTTGCAACCTCTCGAAATGGATTTGAAGCCTACAGCTCCAACGTAATCAGCAGGTATGGAATTTGAAATCAGGGAAACGCCACATGAGATGCCTTGTTAGGGCGCCGCATCATGCAGTTGAATGTGAAAAGCATAACGGGTGTTTGTGCAATAGAAATTGATGCTACAATTAGATATGCACGAAGAAGGCTGCAATCAGCTCTGCCGGCCCTGCTTTGAGACTGGTGGGGTGGAAACTAAAAATCAGATCCTCTTCCCAGTTACATGGAAGGAAAGCTCTCAGGCTAGTGTTGCGCTGACAACACTGAAGTTGTTACTGTGGGAAAAGGTCTCCAAGGTAGTCATTTTCAGTATAAGTGAAGTGTTTAAGAATTAAGTCAGGATAAGCAGAAACGTTATAAGAAGCCTCTAGGAATCGATTGATTGATTAATTTATTTTATTGTCCACATCAGTGGAATTTTATCATCGGTTCACCTTTCACAATCACATTACATCCCATTAAAACAAATTACAATTAGTTAATGATAAAAACAACTACTGTCATTTGCTACATGCTACATTCTCAGGCTATATAGCTTTTGTTCAAAAGGCTGACTGCAGCTGGCACGAACAGACCCGTATACACCTTCTTTCTTGCTAGAGGCAACGACGTCCGGACAGAGCCACACAGCGATATTAAACCTTTAAGCTTCCTGATCATGAAAAATCTCTGATTGGCTTTCTTATAAATCTCATCCACATTCAGTGAAAAATTTTTCCTGCCGTCAATGTGCGAACCTAAGTATTTGAAGCTCCTGAAAACGTCAACAGGCTGGTCAGAAATAGATAATAGCTGAATAGGACCAGATTTACCGACAACAAGCTCTTTGGTCTTATCTAGTATTATCTACACTGACAATCAGGAAAATGTTGCTTGCACCACTGTTCAACCATATGCACTTGAGCCTCATAACCACAGCTGGCATTATGGTCAAAAATACCCACAGCCATATCACCAGTGTACTTAAACAGTTTAACGTTTCTAACCTCTATTTGCAGGGCATTAATAAAGAGAACACACATCCCTGTGGTGCACTCATATAGACAATGATTTCGTCAGATTCTGCTCCATTCATGTGGACCCTCTAGGGTCGGTCCATCAAAAAGTCTCGGAACCAGTGGATCAACCCCCCATTTACCCCCAAAATGGTTTTGGTCAGTTCTCATCGTATTAAAGACAGAAGTCAGGTCAATGAATAGTATCCAAGCAAACGCACTCTTCTGCTGTAAATGAACGGCAACCGTGTTTATTTGAGTCAAAGTTGTGTCCTCCATACCCCTACAAGGCCTACAGGCAACTTGTAGGGGGTCAAGTTGGTCCACAAGATGCTTACTCACAACTCTCTCCATACATTTTGCTATTACTGAAGCGAGTGTAACCGGTTGGAAGTCATTCAAAGCCCTAGAACCAGGCTTTTTAGGCAGAGGCTTAACGATGCAGATTCTCCAAGAATTTGGAACGGTGCAGGTGTTTAACAAAACTGGAAACAGAACCGTCAAGACCCCCTTTAGATCAGCAGAAATCACCCTCAAAACGCGTCCACCCAAACTGTCAGAGCCAGGTGCTTTGCAAGGTTTAATCCAGGACAAACAGCCTCCAACATCCTTCCAAGACAGCTGAATAGGTTGGTCTTTGGGCACCTCCGCATAGACAGAAAGAGCCTTTTCTTTAGCATCAGCGGTGTCAAAGCGACGGTAGAAGGGGTTGAGTTCATTTACAAAGATGAAATTCTCCTCAGCAGTGCATTCTTTTTAAGATAGGCCCATCATTTTATTTAAGCCTTCCCAGGCCTGACAAGGATTATCTGTACAAACCTTGTTTTCAACTTTGTTTTTGAAGTCAAGGCTTGCTTTATACATCTTTGATCTGAACTCCCTCGTTTTGTTGAGGAATTCCTCTTTGTCCAATCTCACAAAAGCAGCATGTTTTTCAGTAAGACACAGCTTTAACTCCCTTGTGAGCCGTGGCTTGTTATTGGCAAACACACGCACTGTTTTACTGGTCACCACCAACTGCTCATAGAATAGCACATAAGATGGTATACGGTCTGTAAGCTCTTGTGGGTCTGATTGTATCAAATAAAAATCAAATATTTGTTTTAATTTGTTGTATTAAAACTCACTCTCGGCAGGTCATCTGCGACTTGTCAGTCTGATCTATGCTACCAGTGAAACATTTGGACATCCCGTCTCATTCAGTGGCTTATTTTATTACTACCTCTGGGAACTCCTTCAAAACTGTCTGAAAACCATTTCAGGTGACTGCCTCCTGAAACTCATTGTGAAAATGCCAAGAGTGTGCAAAGCAATAATCAAAACAATGGGGGAGAGGGGGATCTTTTGAAAAATGTAAACACGTCTAACACATCTATAAAAGATGTTGTTTGTTACATAACTATTTAGTTTTTGCTCCATAGTTTGGATGTCTTCACAATATAGCTACAATGTAGAATGCAATAAAAATATGGAAAATCCTTTCAATGACAATGGTGCCTCCAAACTTTGTACTGCTGGTGTATCTTTGGCAAAAACTTCTGTAAACTATTGAATATTGCGTCTGTTGTTAAGCAGCATCAAAGATGGCGTGTTCCTGTGCTTTGCAGGTCTTGAAGCTGTTGGAAAGTTACCCCAGCGGACTAGTGGTCTGCTGATCCACCAAATCTTTCTGGCGAGCTCATACTGACTTAGGTCATTTTCACACTTGATAGTCCGGTAGAATCTTTTCGATTGGGGACCAAATTGCAAATTTTCAGCTGGTGCGGTTTGTTCTCACGCTGCAATTTGTGAAAGAAAACCAAACCTTATGACCAACCTGTGCAACCCCTCGCCTGTGGTGGCGCAGCAGGGTGTTATGAATGCACCCTCACTGTATCTTCCTACTGAAGGCAAGGGAACTCCTACCTCTAGCTTCACAGAAATTCATATTCAACTCAAAAAACAGAAGAAAGAAATATTTTGTTGTTATTTTACAGTTCTGTGGAAAATTGGCAGAAATCCCAATCATCGGGTCAGAGCTCTACAAAGCCTAGGATCGGAAATCAGCCACAAATGTTCTGACTGGTGCATCCCAGGCAACAGGTAAGATGTTGAAAGCAAGCAAAGCAAAGATGGACCTTTAACAGTCCTATATTGCAAAATCCATCAGATGAAAGGAAGTGGTGAACCTGGTTCCAGGGGGAACCAGGGTTAAAAGCTTTAGTACCCAACCCACATTTCAGCTTTCAGCCCCTTGTCACGAAAGGATCGACTTGCAGAGAACAGCTCAACAACACCTCAAAGCCCAAAACTACATAACTTTCCAAGCAATAGCTCTCCTCACAAAAATAAAATAAAATCCACCTACACAGCATGACATGGACATGATGTAATGTGTATGTGTTTCTAAACAATGACCTTGTGGCTTCCTTCTCTCGACGAGGGAGTAGTAGATATATTTAGACAGGAGGGTTTAGAAGAAGTGACAGAGAGGGTGTTGAAATATTAAACAGTGCCAGCAGTGAAGGGTGGCAAAAGAAGGCTGAAGCAGGTTCGCTTATCTCCTACCTGTCACACAAAAACACTGCTAATATCAGAATCGTGCATTGTCTTTTCAAAAACAGGTTGAAAAAAGATTCATATATCTGGTAACTTTCTGGAGGAAAATGATGCAGGACATAATGAGAAGACAAATAGCTACGAAAGCTTTAAACAAGCTCGTAGCTCAGTAGGAAACAGTTCTGTTCATCCATTTATGTGTCATTTTCCTCTCCTCGAACTCTCACCTCAATCACTCCCCGAGGACGAAAAGTAAACCTCCCCACTAGGGTTGAATTACCAAGATATCAGGAGACTCTTAAGGAGAATCCGCTGGTCTCTTTTCTGCTGCTGGAATATTTTTCCAAGAAATCATGACCTCTCATGTATTTTCTGCTTCGCTTTACTTCAGGGAAGAGATGAAATAGTGTAAGCTACAACTGACAAGCCATGCCACTGATCCGTTTTAGATGAGGTCCCATACTTATCTAATCTACAGTGAAAGTCCGCCCTCAAGGGCACATTGCTAATATGTCTGCACATTCTAAGTACACTGCCAGCCCTTAAACAGCCATCTCGCATGACTTCCTTAAGGTATGAGAAACTTCCAGCCGCATCGGTTAGTGTAAAGTAAGTTGTGTCCAGCCGCCGGATCCAGGCAGAGTCAATCATGCTATATATGGAGATAGTTAGACTGATCTCCTACAGAAACAGATTCAGAAACTACTTTGAAAACACTATAAGTTCATCATTTCCAACCCATGCTGTGAATCATCTGCTGAATTCTCCGTTCGGTGCAAAGCTGGTGAGATTTTAACAGGACTGGCTGGATCACCACGGTAACTAAAAACATAAACATGATCGGTAGAAGATATGTTTAGAGTTCATAATAAGTTTGGGAATAGAAAGGAAATGAAGAAAAGAAGCTCTTTTAGAGTCTTTATATGCATCTGCTGACATTATTTGCTATAAGCAAAGCAAAGTCAAAACAGAAGAAGGCTGCTACTTCCCTAATGGTTCCAAAGATTTCACACTATTTCTAAAAACTCCATGTTGCAAAACAAAACCCAACTAGTTTTTTGGCGGAAACTACACAACTCCCATCAACTCTTAATCTGCTATAATCACCCAAGCACATTTACTAACAACCAGCATTACACTTTAGTGGTTTAAATCTATTTCTGCCAACGTATTAAAATCTAAAAAATCCAGAATGAATGCTGTAGATAACAACTAATTTGTAAAAATCTATATTTTATGCCAGCTAGTAGCATCAGTAGCAATGATGGATGCTGTTTTTTGGTTGGATCATGTTGATTTTTGCAATAAATGTGTAATTACTGTGACAACGTTGGATTCTTAACTGAACGTAATCACATGGTGCGGCCCATGCCCACACACGACAAGCGACGCGCCGCTGCTCATGCAGATATACATCAATGGCAAAGATGGAAAGCCTGCGGCGCCCAAATAACCTCCGTTCTCAACAAGGCAAACCGTCTCTTTATCTGTTCATGATGTTCTTAACGAGCTTTCACAAGGACATGTTTTTTTTCTCCGGTCCAATTCATCATGCGTCAGTGGCACAAACATATTTTCAGAACAGGTTAATTTGAGACACCAGCACTGAGCTTAAAATAACCCAAAATACGTAACACATGAGCCTACATGCCTTTTATTTTTGTTTCCTTCACGCTGTTGAATAAATAGAAAAAGAAAAAAAAAACACTTTGAGACACACAGACATAATGGATGGACTGTTTTCAATTTATTTTTGTCTGGGTTTGCTACACAAAAAAATTCAGCCTGTACTGAACTTGTCTTTAAGAACATCTTTCAGCTGTTCGTGTGCTCTGAGAGGACTGGGGGCAGGCAGTAGTTCACATTGTAAAGCATGTGCAACGTGTACAAAGCCTAAGCACTTAACTCAGAAACCTTTGTTCAGTTCAAGTCAATGCTTCACGTCATTACCTTCGCTTTCTCTTCTGCTCGTGGCCTTTAGCTGAGTTAGAAGGCAAAAAAAGAAAGAAGGCCTGACTGATAATTTCAGCGTAAGTGCCTGTAAAGCCTATTTACCAGAACCGCTGAGTTGGTATGAATCAGATGTGTGCTCCTGATGAATCTCTGGCTTTTAAAAGTCACAGACGCGTCTCTCTGTGGAATGGAACGACAAATTGTCCGGCTTATCTCTACCTGAACCATCAGCATTCTCGTGCAAGCTTGCGAACGCACATTAATTGTTTCACACACTCCGGTGCACACGTTTGTGTCCTTGCTCTCCGTAATCCCGCGCTGCCAACAGTGCAATTAGTCACATGCCAGGTCTTTCTTTCATCTCTCCAGTTCGAGCGAGCTCACGAGGAATTCTGACTGCTTACCACGTCAACGACATTACTCGCCGTGTGCTTCTCCAAAAAGGGGGGAAAAAAACGTCCCCCATTAAAAAAGAAATGATATTACCAATGAAAGCCTTTAGTAGCTCTCATTTGACTTCACTTTGGAAATCAAAGGATTTTTGCTGCATGATCACACTTAAAATTCCTGCTTTAATGCCAACAAAAATAAAAATAACTGAAAACTAAATACCCAGATGACGAGGAATAAGTTGCATTAGAGCAAAACTGCAATAAGCCAAATAAAGACAGAGAGCAGCCTCAATAAATGGTCTTCCTCTGTGGTTTTAGCATCATGTCTGACTCCCTGCTCTGAGCTCCCCAGTCGCCTCCATCTCAGCATGTAAGGTCAAGCTGTGATAAAAATGAAAAAAAAACAAAAAACAAAAAACTGACCACACACAAAAGGCGAAAACGACTGCAGGCCGGACACAGAGGGACAGAGCCCCTGATCTCCAGCTTTAACAGACTTGCTGTGAATGTCTTCTGAAATTTAGCAGCAACCGCAGCCACGGCCGGACTGTGAGACGGGGATGGGAGCGAAGCGCGGCTGTCTCTCGGCATCCCCAGTAAGAAACGAACGGCTTGTGCTCCCGCTAAATGGACGGAAAGCCTGGGGGGGTCATCAATTCTTCGCCGGGTTATTTTTTAAGTGTCAGGTAAAAAAAAAAAAAAAAAAAAAATCCATTTCCATTTAACGGATAAATCTCGTTACTGAGTCAACACATCAAATGATTGAGGCTGCTGATGGATACGCTCACATTACACACCAATTATAAACACCCTGAAAATTCAATCTAAAGCGTCGTGTGAAAGTGGGTGTGTGGATGAAAAAAAAAAAAGAAAATACAGAGGAGGGGAAAAAGGATATTCCAGGTAGAACTGATTGATGATCTGCTAGAAAATTGGTTCATTTCTAACAAGCTGCTAAAGCACTGAAAGCAAATCTGAAAGGGTTTCTTTTACTTTTCAATATATTTTACAATATTCAGATCACTCCAACCAATGGGAACACCATTGAAAAAATTAGATAACTTTTTTCCCCCAACGTATTGTTTTATCAGCGCTTCTGTGTTTTTGTGGTCCCCACACACACATTGACAGTACCCCTGGCTCAGTGTTTCTGCATTTAACTTTGTCTTTTTTCCAAAACGACAAAACGAGCGACGGCACAGTTCATGCCATTGTCTTTTTTGTAGAAAGTGCCCCAGGCTCAGTGCTTTTGGATATAACTTTGGGTTTTTTCGTGGACTAAGGCTTATTTCTCTCCTAAGGAAAGGGATGGTGCTGCTATGCTTTATGGTCGTTCTCCGTTTTTTTCCCCTTCCCATAGAAAGTACTCTTGCCTCAGTGCTTTTGTGTTTAGCTGCGTCTCTTTCCTAGATAACATTATTGAAAGAGATGCTGATGCCACTGCCGTTGTAGTGCTCTATGTTTTGTTTCTCCTTTCCCACTGAAAGTACTCCTGCTTTGTGATTCTGAGGTCTTTTCTGTGACTCCCTGTCCTCTCAACCCCCAGCCGGTTGTAGCAAACGGCACCACATACTAAGCCTGGTTCTGCTGTAGGCTTCTTGCTGTTAAATTTTTTTTAGATTTTTCTCTCTGCTGTTGCCTGAGAGCTCTTCAGTATGAGTGATTGCTGCAAAATCAACACCTTGACACAATTAACTAGGCTTCCAACGGTCCATGAACTAACATTCACTGTATTATTTTATGATTTAACTGAATTAAACTGTATGTAATTAAACATTAATTGGTATTGTATTGGTATTAAATTGATTTGAATCAAAATGTGTATTTATTTAGATTTAACATAATGTTTGGATATAAACTTGATCAGGTAATTTGTTAGGTTCCCCCAGATGATATTTGATGGCGCTATATATATAAATTACAGAATTACAGAAGAAACGCTTTGTTTCGAGTCTGCCTTGGCTGGACTTTGGGAACTTGCTGATGCAGAGTATTGAAAAACTGATAAATGTGTAGTCAAGAAAAGCGTCGCTTTGATGACACTATGCGGTTTCCGTGATACAATTGTTAGTGCACAGAAAGAAATAAAACGTTTTGACAGCTAACTGACAAGCCAGCTGAGGCATATTGTATTCTTGGTGCTGCCTCAGGCCACAATCTATCCCACTGAGTTAGTTTATTCAACAACTTTTGGGGGAATAAATCCAGATTTACCAAATATGGAAACTTGTATCTAAAGGATGCTGTCGGGCAAGTTACGTCACGAAATAAACGTAATTGAGGACACACATGAAAACAGGCTAAACTGTCACTCGCATACAACTTACCCTTACTCACAACTGATGCTCTGCCGCTCATTATCCTCTGGCCAATAAAAACAACATTCAGTCTTTCTATTTCAGGAAACGTCTACAATTGAGATCCACAGAGAGAGGAAGTGCAGGGGAAAAAGCTGAACATGGCAGAAAGAAAAAAAGAAAAACAGGACAGAAACCAAGTGACCACTTTTGGTCAAAATCTGCAGAGGCGCACGCGGGGCCGACTAAATTTAATTTACCCTGAAAGAACGACAACTTCCTGGGCCTTTTTGTGGCTATTTTCAGCGGATTACTGTTGCGCTTCAGGCCACAGCAGTAAAACCCAGAGTGGAGACAGTCGCTGTCAGCGCATGGTGGTCCTCAGAGAGACGATGTGGCAACAGAAATGTTCAATACAGACTTTGAAGAGAAGAGATCGAGTGAATTTTTGTATTTTTATGCCATTCCTTTGTTGCATCAGTGCAGTCAGATGGCAGCCCAGTTGAAATCCAGCTATTTTAAAGGATCTTGTAGCAAATTGCTTTTTCTTTGTCCCCACTCAATCCCCCAAAGAAACGACAATAGCAAACTGCTTGATTCGAAACACGCTAGAGCGGCGTTGTTAGAATTGGATCAGAACTACTGTGCGTGAACAGTACATCATCATCAGCCGAAATCAGTCAGAACCCACCTGTGTTCTCTTTCTGCAACGACTCTGATTGTGGCCACACATCTGTTACGTTTGATGTTTGTGTCGGGCATTCAACACAAAGACATGTAGACACGTGGTCCGCAGCCTTTGCAATCTCAAGCCTTAGTCTGCCTCATAAAAACTCGTTTACACCCACAAATGTTACATGAGCTTTTGAAAAAACACGATGTAAAATGTTTGATAAATATTCACTAAAGGAAATTTGTTGTCATTTTTAAAGAATAGCCATTTTATTTTCTATTTTTAAGTTTTAAAATAAATGAAACATGGAACTTTTGCTAAACAAAGATGGACACATTTTCTTCTGTGAGATGTTGAGTTTTGTGGAAAATGATGTAAAAATAAAATAAAATAAAAATCACAGTTTCCAACCTAATGACCGAAAAATAGATCAAATTTATTACTGGTAATTTTAGAGTCATTCCGACATGGAAACCCCCATTAAAAATGGCCAAAACCTGCATGTCCTGATTTATCTATATCTAAATTACTCGGTTGGTTCGTTAACATTTCTGGCCCACGGAATCAGGAGCCGTTGTGGAAGATCCATAGAGCGTCTCAGAAGACTGACCCGTGATTTAGGAGAAGATATGGTAATGTTTCGTTCAGGAACCATGAAGAACCATTTGATCTGATTAAATCAGTGAATTAATAATCAAATACATAACCAATACACTAAAAGAGTATAGTTTCAGCTGCTCAACCTCTCCTTTTGCCCAAAACTGGATTAAGGATTTCCCTCAGGGGTCCCCACTGGTTGTGTCAGTTTTGTGACACCTCACCTTAATAGTGTTTGATAAGTCTAAAAAAATATATAAATAAAAACCTATCAAAGTGAATTCTGGAGAGGTTTCAGCTGACATGGCAAGAAAGTACACATCCTTACTTTGAGCCACTGTCCCCAAGAGGTTTTATGTGAAAGTGCGCTTTCAAGAGCTTTAATTCAGTTCATCCTGACATCTTGCATAACCCTGAATCAACTTTAGATTAAATCAAATTAGTATTTAAAACTGGCATATAGGCCCATTCAGAGGAAATATGAACAATAAACTACAGTGCCTTTCATAAAGTATTCATACAGCTTTGAAGTTTGCACATTTTGTCACATTACGACCACAAACTTTATTCTATTGTGTTGGGATTTTACTTGACAGACCAACTCAAAATAGTGCAGAATGGTTAGGTGGCAGGAAATTGATATAGGTTTTTACTAATGAACATGTGGCGTGTTCGATAACACAAGCAGTTTGCCTTCAGAACTCACCTTGGTAAATAGAGATTATACGTGCTTTCCTTTTTTTAGTATAAAAATCTTAAAAGTGTGGCATATATTTCACTTTAGCCCTTTCTGCTCTACTACCCCTCAGGATTCCCCCCACTGTGTCATAAACATGGGGGCCACCAAACTTTACGTGCTCTCCCTCGCCAGGCTAAACGTTGTTTAAAAATATTTGATGTCTCAATATAATCAACACCAAAATATTAGATATTCAAAGATATAGATTTGAATAATCTATATAAACTGACCCATTCCCATCAGCCCAAAGTGTCGAGCTTCTTTGGCCAGCGGCGAACAGGGACACTCCCGTGTCCTCTCTGCAGCCGCACACCTGACACCAAACTAAGAGCTGCTGCTGGAAGTTTCTGAGTCTGGCAACATGTGCGCAGCGCTACGTCACGGCATCCCAGCATGCAACGTTCCGCTCCAACGCGTCACCAACCCACCTGTATATCATATCATTTCATTTCAATATACGTTTGTTAGAGAGCCTTCCTAAACAAACAGCATCGTGACGACAAGGAAAACTCCACACAGCTCAAAGAAACGTTGTGGGGAAGTTTAAATTAAGTTTGGATTATAAAACAAAATCCCAAGAATGGAGAGACCATTGCACACCTCCAAACATAGTAATGGGCTATCACCTTCAACTCATTGACATGGTGAGAATTTATGAAAGAAGCAGACAAGAGGCCCAGAGGTATCTTTGGATGAGCTGCAGAGAGCCACAGCTCAGGTGGGAGAGTCTGTAGGTAGGATAGCTATTAGCCATACACTCAATAAATATGGCCTAGACGGAAGAGTGGCAAGAAGAAAGCCACTGTAGAAGTAAAATAAAAGCCAAAAGAAGTCCAGTTAGCAACTTACCACAACCTATGCTGGAGGACTTAAACACATGGAAGAAGGTGCTCTGGTCAGAGGCGTTCAAGGCTGAATACAGATGCAGGCCACACTTTACAGACCTGCTTTGGCAGAAACCCCTTTTCCTTCCTCATCACAATTACGCCTTACATCGTGTTGACCATAAAATCCTAACAACGCATAGAGTCTGTGGCGGCAACGTGACAAAATGTGGAAATATTCAAGCAGTAAGAATACATTTTGAAGGTATAATCTTAATTTGACAGGTTTATTACAGAAATCTAACACATTCATTACTGCTAGAAAACGTGCACCTGCTGTCAAACTGCTGTGATTGATGCATAAGGTAGACTTTTTAAAAAAAAAATAATGTCTCAAAGTAGGATGGACAGCTTCAAAATGACAATAACAGTTTCAAATGAGTGAATTCTGAAATGACTGATGGATAACTACAGTTATCTGCAAAACACTTTTGTCTTTAACATTTCATTGATCCTGACCAGCCTTTCATGCCACAACCACAACCTTTAATGTCTTGCACTGGGATTTGATTTGGCAAACAAAAACAAAGTGGTGGATGATTGTGAAATGGAAGGAAAAGTATAAATGCTTTCACTATATTTTAGAAAATAAAAACAATACATAGTGTAAATATTAATAATAGTGTAAAGTAGATTGTAAGTGAACCTACAGAAGAGAGAATCTGCAATCCAAACCACCCATGAAGTAATTGAACTGAATTAACTGGACGATCTTAGTGATCGCCCAGTTTAATGGAGACCTTGGTTTCCCCACACAGAGCTGACGGACGCGTCCAGCACACCTTCATAATCAGACTCACCTCTCCTCCGTGGCCATCGAAAACCCCGAATATGGACGGGTGGCTCTTGTTGACGGTGTCGGTGAGCACCTGGAACCTGTCCTCCATGTGATCCCGCCGGCCTTGGATGGAGTACACGGCCACGTTGTTGCTCTTGAACTCCCAGGTCTTGGAGAACTCCGCGTCCAGGACGTCCAGGCCGCCGAAGCGCTCGTTCTGCATCATCTCCGCCACCTTCCCCTTGACCATCTTCACCGCGTCCCGGCTGGACTTGACGATGGTCTTCACCTCGTCCGTGTGGAAGAAGTAACTCCACAGGGCCAGGCTGATGCACAGCAGGAACAGGGTCTCGGGTCTGAGCAGAAAATAACGCATGATCCTACCCAAAAGAGACAGCAGGGTCATCGTATCCTCTATCATCTACTTGTTTACAACGCAGCTCGGGGACACCACGGCAGGTCGGTGCTGTTGTTTGCGCGCAGATTTCACTCCATCGCCGTCACGAACGCGCATTTATGGCAGAGCGTTCCGCACCACGGAGATATAAAGGTGACACTTTTGTTTTTAGAGCGCTCCTAAACCCGGGCCCGCCGGGGGACAGAGTGGCAACCTGCGCACGGAGCAAAGGGGAGACCGACGCAGCGCTCCGGCGGGTTCTTTCTACGCGTAGCCCCGCGGCGGTGTGCCCCCCGACGGCTGTCCGCTCACCATCTACTTGCGTTCCGAGAGCACCGATACGATCGTTTGGACTTTAATTTAAGTAAGCGTTCGGGTTAGCTTACTGGAGTACAGTCACGACGGGAAGGTCTCCTGCAACCAGCTCAGCAAGACTTCCCAGTCCTGGAAATAGCGTGCGTTTCCAGCCGCACATTCCCGGTGGCCACACACACTGCTTTGAGACTCTGCTCCTGCTGTTCTGAATCACGGTGCTGCCTTCAAGTGCGGCTCGGAATGTTCTTAAGCAGTGGTTGTGGCTGTCTGTTTTGATGACAAGTACCACCTAAGGCAGGGGTGTCCAAACTTTGCAGCTTGTGGGCCGAAATTGTTAAGTCAAAAGCCGAGGGCCAAAAAAATCAACAAAAACAAACGACATAGACAAAAGAAAAATCATTTGTTCAACCCGCTGTGCAAAATATGACTATTTTAGGCTGTCTGTATTTAGCTAATTTTAATAAATAAATTCTAATCAGGTTTTAATGCACGCAAGTCTGCATTTAAGTAAAAGTCATTGGTTAGCAGCAGTGTTGTAGTCAAGTCACTATGGCTCGACTCCGAGTCCAGGTTCGAGTCTCCAGTGTTCAAGTCCGAGTCAAGTCCAAGTCTTAAAAAAAAAAATCCGAGTCGAGTCCGAGTCAAGTCCATTACTCATCCGAGTCAAGTCCGAGTCGAGTCACTATTGATCCAAGTTCGTTGTAGGAACATGCCGTGACGTGTGATGTATGACATGAAACAGTAACATTCCATTGCACTAATAATGGCGTTCCGCTAGCGAGCTATTTTTAGAACGTGACGTCATATTACGTACAGGTAGGGCAAATATGCATTTTCCTCCACTCTTTCGCTGTAGTTACCCTTGGTTTTACTCGGTAAAACGACTGCTTTTTCTAAGTCTAAGACGTCTCCTAACCATGGTTTTTAAACATTGTTGTTATGGAACGTGCAACAGCGACTCGAGGTACGCTGATAGGCCGCATATAAAGGATGTTAAAGCCGCAAGTGGTGTCGATCGGCCCTCGCACCCAAGCACGCTCCGGCCTATTGGCCACCGCCGCGGTGCCGGCCAGCCGACGGGGTTCGCGCAGATGCAGCAAGGAGTATATACAACCGTTGGATAATGATAATGCATTTGGCCACCGGACTGGACTAAGTTGTTCGGGGGGCTGGACAATTTATACCGATTCCTGGACGGTGACTACAAACAGAAAAAAACGTCCGATGACGCCATGAACGCCGAGCAGGAGAAAAACATCGACTTACCTTTCTATCAACTCGGCCCGTTTTCCAGGCTTTCTAAGACCTCGACACTCAAGCCATCGTTTGAGCTGAACGTTGGTCTGTTGTTCCACAGTTCTACCAGTAAACCGGGCGCCTGGGACATCCTCTTGTGAAAGTTTAACAGCGGAAAAGTCGGTCATATCGTTGTATCTGTTGCATGTGTAATGGCTGGTTGCTACGTGCGCTCTTACACTGTTTGCCCTACCTTAGCGGCAAGGGGCGTTGCTCATGAGATGGTGACGTCACGTGCGCGGTTGCGCCATTTAGATATTAAAATCATACACCAAATAATATTCTAATGACATTAAAATTATAGCCTAATAATATAAAAAAAGTCAAGTCTTTTTCTCAATTTCCGAGTCAGAATGATCTGAATGTAGGAGTCCGAGTCCAAGTTCGAGTCATCAGTGCTCAAGTCCAAGTCAAGTCACGAGTCTCTAAATTTAGCTAATGACTCGGACTCGAGTTCGAGTCTCGGACTCGAGTACTACAACACTGGTTAGCAGTGTTAGTATTTACTAGGAAATTAAAGAGAATGTAAAAAGTGTGGTTATTAAAAGGCAAATGTTTTGTGTTGTACCTAACATTTAATTGTAAGATTTGAAGTTGTCTGCAATAATGTTGCCCCAATTAAAAATAAAAAGTTTCCATCTACACGAGCCACCAGGGCTGGTCAAATCTTTCTTGAAATGCAGTCCAGGGTCCACACAAAATCAGTGCAGGGGCCACAAATGGCCCCGGGCCCCTCTCTGGACACACCTGACCCAAGGAAATGCACATTTCGTACTACCTATCTGTCCCTCATAAACAATGACCCTCTTTTAAGCATTGTCATGAAAACAAATCCATTATGAACCTCAGTCTTCACTGTACGTAAGAAAGATCAATACATTTTTGGAAATTTCAATACACCTTCAATGCAACATTTAGGGAGAAAAGAACAAAAACAGAGTTTTAAACATACAAATTGGATTTTCTTTAAAATAAATATTTTTGTGTCTACCGGTATATTTTTCATACTAGTACTAATATTTACTATATGCACAACAAGGATTAACTTCCCTACTTTTTAAGTCCTCACATGACCGTTTTCAAGTCAAACCACAGAAAGTAATTTTATTTCCTATCTCATATGCAAATTGGAATTTATTTCCCTCTGGGATTATTAAAGTATGTTTAATTCTGATTCTGATTCTGATTTATGAGGGGTGGGGTGGTCAGAAATGGGCACATTGATTCAGATTCCTTTTTTATCGCAGCTATAAATGATTTAAAAAGTAAATATTTTTTATTCACTATAGGTGAATCATTATAACTTTCTTTTAGAAGGGTTAAAAATCTTTTTAATAAAAAAGCTAAAATTACACATTTTTAGCTAGTTTTTAAAACCAGTGCTAAGCAGAGAAGTTAATGGATAGCATAATGGATAGTTAATGGATACCACCTCACTCACCTGTGAACATCCAGGGGCAGGACATAGAAACTGTGGAGAGTTTCAAATACCTGGGTGTTCACGTCAACAATAAGCTGGACTGGACACATAACACCGACGCCCTGTATAAGAAGGGCCAGAGCCGGCTCCACCTCCTGAGGAGGCTGAGGTCCTTTGGAGTGAGCCGGCCTCTGCTTAAGACCTTCTATGACTCTGTGGTGGCCTCAGCCCTCCTCTACGCTGTCGTCTGCTGGGCTCCTGGCAGTGCAGAGCGGGACAGAAAGAGGCTGAACAAGCTGGTGAGGAAGGCCACTTCTGTCCTGGGCTGCACTCTGGACTCAGTGGAGGAAGTAGCTGAGAGGAGGGTGTTGTCCAAGTTCACATCCATCATGGACAACACCTTCCACCCCCTGCACCAGACTGTAGAGGAGCTGAGCAGCTCCTTCAGTGCAAGA
Source organism: Fundulus diaphanus (assembly GCA_037039145.1). Classification (NCBI taxonomy): domain Eukaryota; kingdom Metazoa; phylum Chordata; class Actinopteri; order Cyprinodontiformes; family Fundulidae; genus Fundulus; species Fundulus diaphanus. Next base: position 22,011,212 of record CM073124.1, read on the forward strand.
CTTAGACATCCTGTCTGTAAAAAGGAGCGCTACCACAGGTCATTTATTCCTGCTGCCATCAGATTTTACAATGCTGCACTGTAACTGCAACTGTGACCATAACTGTAATATTTAATGTGCAATAACCAGGGTGCAATAATCTATTTAATACACTGTCCTACAACCCGTGCAATAATCCTGATGTAGTGACTTCTGCTGCTATCAACACTTGAACATAAGTCAGCCCACATGTATGTATGTATGTATGTACAAATGTATACAATGTATATGCACTTACATACGCGTAGGTGCGTATGTAAGTAGGCGCATAGATATATGTATATATTTAAGTATATAGATATGTTTATATATATATATATATATATATATATATATATATATATATATATATATATATATATATATATATATATAGACCACTAAGAATGTAAATGAGACATTTACATTCCTATTTCCTTTTTTGTATTTTTTGTTTTTGGTATTCTTTTGATCCATTGTAGATATGAAGATTCACTGTATATAACTGAATGCACCTTCCCTACTCTGCACCTTCTTGTATGAGCCGATGTGACGAGTGAATTTCTCCATTGTGAGATCAATAAAGACTATCTTATCTTATCTTATCTTATCTTATCTTATCTTATCTTATCTTAAACATACTGAAAAGGTTTAATAATATTTTACAATTTACTGAGTTAATTATATTGTTTACGTAATGGAAAACTAAACCTGAAGTGCTGGCTAATGTATGAAATGTATCATTGTAAGAGAAATTTAAACAAAAGAGTAATGAAAAGTTCACCCCAAAATACACAACCTGGCCACATTTTATGCTGTTTGGATCAATGCATAATAAAACACAAATTCTGAAACAAGTACAGTTGTATCTGAATAAAAGGAATATGTCAACAATGTTAACATATATTATTTATTAAATTACAAAGCTGGAACTCATATTAGAGGCTCTGTACACTTACACAGTATATTTCAAACTTATTTCTGTTAAATTCTACAATAAATCCTTAGAGTAAATAAGTTTCTCTGAAACTCATTTAAGTGTAACATAGTATTATAGTATTTTTAGTAATTCAGTGTGATAGCCTACACAATCATGAGAAGGATAACTTGCAAAAAGTGACCTAAATCCTTTACAAAAACAGTTTTCTATGGAAACTTGCTGTTAACAGTGATTTAAACTAGCATATAACTGGAAAGTTATTTGGAAGGGAAACTGTGGCAGATAAATATGCATGTAAAACAAGGAGATCCACAGCAATGGTCATTGCCAGACCCATTCAAAGATTTCATCAGGACCTGATACTCCACGCTATATATCTTGTGTCACAGAAACATCCCCAAAGAACCGAAGGAGTTTGAGAGCCATAAAAATATTTGTTTTGGTTGTGTATTGTCTGGGCCATGACAAAGGCTGATTATAAACTTAAAATTAAATAAAATGACCACATCACCATTTGATGTAAAACAATAACAATCTGACAACAAATCACCAAAACATCGAGATGTGCAGCTGTGGGAAATAATGATAAATAATGATTCCATCAAATCCCAGCACTTTATTAAAATACACAGCAGTAATAAAGTAACCCCACCCTGGGCTGGGCTGCAGCCTGCACCCCTTCTCTCCCAGCTCTGTTTTTCTGTCTAACGCCTCTTGCACATCGCGATACCAGGCTAATTTTCCATCCACAGTACCCAGTCATGCATGCTCAAATAGCCTCTTGCAACTAACATGCTGAATGAGCAAAAGTTTTAACTGCTGAATATTTCCGAACGCACCTGAATGCATCTAAACAAGCGCTCATGACAGGTGCATTCAGGCTCCCTTGAATTGTTGGGGATTCGTTGTGTTTTTCGTCATGACAAATGACAAAATAAGTCATTTTTATCTAAGCCATTACAAGGCCTTTGTTGGGCAGTAGTAAAGCTTGATGCTCCACATTACTCCAGACTTTTTTAATTGAGAAAGCTTCATGGATAGGAAGCGAAACGTCTTCAAACTACGGAAAACAAGTCCAGTTGCTTTGTTTTTTTTTTACTTTTTTGGGAAAATGAGTGACCTATACTGGTGGTTCCCGGTCCTCTTTGACAATAAGTTTACAGACTTATATTTCGGCTACAACTTGGTTCAACTCAGTTCAACAAAACAACAACGTTCACTTTTATTTATTTTTTGAATTAGAATTTTAGCCAAAAAATGAGTAAATGAGATAAGTATGAAAACATAAAGTGCGTAATTTTCATTTATATCCCTTTCAATGTTTGGCAGTACAGAATAATTTCATTACAACTTGTGACTGCATTGTTTTACATATTTCATTTCATGCCGTATAAAGCATTTTAATCACCTTATATTTTATCACTGGAACACATTGGAGGTTTAACCATACATTTAAGATTGTGTGTGTAAAGGAAATTTATTCAGGCAAAAACTAAGGCAGCTGAAACTTCTCTCTGGGTCCTCTCTGTGACGCGATCCTCGCCTTTGGTCCTCAGTTGTGAAAACGTGGAGGGCTCCGTCTGAAGGTATTCTGTGGATTCCTTGTTGATGCAGGGTTTGTTGTTAATTTGTCAGCCATCGGTTAGGCCAGTTGCAAGTATAAAAGATGTTTTGCAATCTGTTTCAGTTCATTCCGTCGTTATTTTCCTTTAGAATTGCTTGGGAACCGAGCCGGTTAGCCATCAATGCTAATCGTGTGCTACTAAAACCCAGAGCTTCAGCTAGGTTAGCAGCTTTTAAGTGTTTAGTGGCTGTAAACTGTATCCGTTCGATGTTACGTTATTGTGGGTTAGTTATGGTATGAGCTATGGTGGTGTGTTAAATGTATATGGTGGCTTTCGTGTCTCTAGCAACCAATTCATTAAACATGTCATCTCAAGTCACTTTCCAAAGTCAAATTCAGTCAGATTGTACAGATTGGTCAAAAAGTTTCCTATCTAAGGAAACCCAGTGGATTGCATTAAGTCCCGACAAGCAGCATTCACTCCTGGAGAAGCGTAGAGCCACAGTGGACAGTCGTCTGCATTGTTGATGGCTTTGCAGCAATCCCTCATACCGAGCAAGCATGAAGGGACAGTGGAGAGGAAAACTCCCCATTAATGGGGAGGAAAAACCTCAATCAGAACCAGGCATAGTATGAACGGTCATCTGCCTCGACCGACTGGAGGTTAGAGAAGACAGAGCAGAGGCACAACAAGAGAGACAAAAAAGCACAGAAGCACACATTGATCCAGTGATCTGTTCTACATTAGATGATAATAGCGGGTGAGCTGTCTTCTCTGGATGATGTCTCAGATAACAGAACGCCAGACCAGGTGTACCTACTATGAAGAAAAAAGAGAGAGAGCAAAAAGTTAAAAGCTGAAATGACGACAAGCAATGAAAACTGGAGAACAGTAGAACTCAGTAGTGAGAGAAATAGGCCCTGATGTCCTCCAGTAGTCTAAGCCTATAGCAGCATAACTATAGAGGTAGCTCAGGGTAACATGAGCCACTCTAGTTATAAGCTTTGTCAAAAAGGAAAGTTTTAAGATTAGTCTTAAAAGTAGACAGGGTGTCTGCCTCACGGACCAAAACTGGGAGTTGGTTCCACAGGAGAGGAGCCTGATAGCTAAAGGATCTGCCTCCCATTCTACTTTTAGAGACTCTAGGAACCACCAGCAGACCTGCAGTCTGAGAGCGAAGTGCTCTGTTAGGAACATACGGAGTAATCAGAGCTCTGATATATGATGGAGCTTGGTTATTAAGGGCTTTATACGTTAGAAGAAGAATTTTAAATTCTATTCTTGATTTAACAGGAAGCCAATGAAGGGAAGCTAAAATAGCAGAAATATGATCCCTCTTGTTGATTTTCATCAACAGTGATCCGGAGGTCCTGCTGTGATCTGTCAGCCTGAGAGATGGAGTACATGCAAGCTCCAGCTGCCAGCAGTCAGGGGAACATGTGAGTAAAACCAATGACCGCCTCACCAAACGTTGAACTATTGTTTGCACTGTAGTGGTGCATGTAGACGTGCAGACATAGACCACTGTTTGGCACTTCTAGTAAAAATGCGTAAAATGCCTTTAAAGTAATTTAATCTTTGATTACAGAAGCTGAATGTGACGCTTACGTAAAATGCTTTGACTTCATTACATTTTTCTAGTAAAAACATCTTTTAAGACTTTCTTTGGGGCTGGGAGTGATTTTTCCCCCCCCTCCCATCCAAGTGCTTTGTATTATGGTTAAGAAAAGTTTCCTTTTTACAATATGTTGACCACATATTTACCTAAACATATATTATGCATCTTATTCTCTTCATAAAAGCCTAATGAGTGTATTGGCAAAATAAAATCCCGATTTTTAAAAAAAAAAAAAATTTCCCCCCCAAAAATTTAAAAACTGTAAATTTGGTTAAATGGCCCTAACACAACGCTTTTCCTGCACTTTGTTTAATTAAAGCACTGCGTGCTTGACATTGTTGTTGAGCAGGTAAACATTCACAATATAGTTTTTTGTATTGTTTTTAAATTCAAAATTTTCAGCCTGTGTGTACTTTTGACTAGACAGTTTTTGGGCCACTTCACAAGAGGTTTATACCTGAAATGTTGAGTTAGTAAGCAACATGCATGCTGGCACACGAGTACGAAGCAGCGTTTCTTAGCGGTGTTTGTATTTGCTGTGAATGCTCCAGAGGACCTCTAGCTGTATTAAAAACATGGCCACGCAGGTTCATTCTACAAACTTTGTGGTATGCAGGACAGGTGGCTTTGCAAGGATAATTTTTTTTTTTTTTTTTTTCATAAATCCCATCTAGAAGATGTCTGGTTGTTGTTGCATTGTGAAAACTCCCATGTAGTGCAACCAATAAAAGTCCAGTCAAATTAGTTTAGCCAATCTTTTTCTCCAAGTTTTTGTTTTCCCTTTAAAGTTTTGAAAGTTTTGGTTTAGTGCGTTTTATTTATCAGGGGGAGTAAATCGGCACGTCCCTGGGTCTTTTCCAGTTTTAACATCGTTTCTCTCCACCGCAGCCTGTGCTGTACCTGTGGCGTCCCTATTCCTCCCAACCCTGCCAACATGTGTGTGGCCTGCCTGCGCACTCAGGTCGACATCTCCGAGGGAATCCCCAAGCAAGTCACGGTGCACTTCTGCAAGCAGTGTGAACGGTCCGTTTACGCCCATTCGCTCAGAGCCGCAAAGCAGCTGTTTTACAAAAATCACAGATCATTGTTTCTCTGGCGATTTTAGAAACCCTTTAGAAATGCTGCCTGTTTTCTTTAATGCAGGTACCTGCAGCCTCCAGCCACCTGGATGCAGTGCGCTCTGGAGTCCAGGGAGCTTCTGACCCTTTGCCTGAAAAAACTTAAGAGCTCAATGAGCAAAGTAAGGTGGATTCTTATTGCACTTTAGATAAAATCATATAGCCCTGCAAGTAAAGAGACCTAAAACGCATGAACATCCCTCTGTGTGGAGCACGTGTTGGCAGATTTATTTAGGATTGAAAGAAATAACTTCAATATTGCTTTTAGCCTGTGAATTTTATGCCTTTTTAAAAGATTTGAATCTAACGCTTATATTCTGACACATGAACCTTTTTATTAATGTACACAGTGGCCCGTCGCATTAAGACCACAAACTATAATGTAGTTTTTGAGATTCTGTGTGAAGAGGACACAAGTAAAGACAAAGTGGTGCATAATTGTGAAGTGTTAGGAAAATTATCAAATGTTTTTTTGACTTATTGGTTGTTTTAGAGTTACCCTCTTGTTTCTCCCCTTTTTTTTATAAACTGAATGTTTGCGGTATGAACCTGTCAATAATATTTCAATTGGTCCTGTTTTAAATGAGACTAGGAAATAATTTTATTGTGAAGTTAATCCTATAGAAGTTTTCAAGGTACCACTGCATACAGTTCATGATTTATTTTTTTATTGGTTAGCTTATTACTATTATTTAGCATTTAATTCATATTATTTATTTTGATCTAATGTTTTACATGATGTTTGTTGCCTATTGCACCATGCTCTTGCTGGTGTATATAGCTACTGTTAATAATAATAATAATAATAACGACGATGATCTAAGCCATGGTTGCTGATATACCTTGAAATCTAAACACCACAACTGCTCAAAATTGGGTACTTTGTAAAACTACCTGTCATTGCAGCTGCAGGTCCACGTCTTGTGGTATGAATCTATGCGCTTTAACCATCTGGAGGCTGAAATATTTGCCTGCTTTTCTGTTCAAAATAGCTTAAATGGCCATTTGTATTTTGCTCACTTAACTCAAATTCCCATAAATAAAACCTAGGCAACCAATTGCTTTCAGATGTTATCTAAATGGTAAATGGAGTCCACTTCTGTTTGTAATCTAAATGAAATGTGGGAAAAGTTCAAGAGGCATTTTTCACATGGATTGGCTGCTCTGTCTGAATTAGTTTATTTATTCTTACTGATCATTTTTCAGGTGCGCCTTATTGATGCCGGCTTCCTGTGGACTGAGCCCCACTCTAAAAGGATTAAGATTAAGCTGACCATCCAGAAAGAGGTGAGAGGACAGAACGGATGTGAGACGGTGACATTTTAAAAAGATAAAGTCTGATTAGTGATCTTAGATTCTTATAGTTTGAACGTTTTAAGTGTTTCTTTTAGAGGGTAATTAAAAGTAAAGTGTAATAAATCGATGATTTATTTAAGTTATGTTAGAAATACCTTTTAATTAATAGTATGCATTAAATAATTACACACCTAATTGATCCGTTAATAGATTGCAGCGCAGAGCCACAGATCTGTCTGTATTTGCTGGGGGAAGCAGGTTTTATGTGGCTGTTATCTCATCCTCTTGACCTTTAGTGAGAACCTGAGCCGCTGGACTTCTCAGTGGACTTCTCTTTTGTTTGTCGTGACGGAGAGCCTTTTTGTTTGCTCCATAAAATAATCCTAAGTTTTATTTTCTGCTTGGTCAACGAGTGATTTTCAGCACATAAATGCTGTCGGTGTGTGTAGTTATACACCTGGGGCAAATGGAGCGACTTATTGCATTTTTTTTGTCGCTCCAGGTGATGAATGGTGCTATCCTGCAGCAGGTGTTTGTGGTTGAGTTTGTCATCCAGTACCAGATGTGCGACGACTGCCATCGTGTGGAGGCCAAGGACTTCTGGAAGGCAGTGGTTCAAGTGAGGCAGAAGGTACGTCTGTGGTCTCCTGGTCTGTAAATAATACTTAATGTATGATTTTTGACTCCAGCTGCTGGCATTTTTATGGTCAAGCCCTAATGGTCCATTTGACACATTAGTCTGGTTTTAGATGATTGACTTTTATGAAAGCCAGCATGCATACTGTCTGTTATAAATATCTAAACAGGATCTTTTATTTAACTTTTAATTCTTGTTTTAATTAAGTCATGATGGCGTTTCCAGACGAGCTTTTGGTTCTAGGCATGTAGCAGGATTGGTTAACGGTATTTAATGTTTACATTTTGAACAAACTTCTTGCTCCTTGCAGAGCTAAGCTCTTCCACTTGGTGAACAGAAAGACGCTAGTTTAGATTAAGATTTAAGTCTCTCATCTGCCTTTGATTGCTGGATTTCTTATCGGTCTCACACGTTTTATAACTATAAGTCTCGCACATTGTCTAGAAAAGTCCTGAATTCGATGTAATCATCTTCCAAATCTGGATGAGGATAAGTCCAGGGTTTACTCTAGGATTATTATTTTAAACCGTGGTGGTGTTTTTTTGTTGTTGTTTTTTAGTACCAAACACAGCTAATCACAAATAGTGATTCGCTGTGTTTGGTACTAAAAATGACCTTTTATGAAATGATTTATGTATTCTAATACATTGCCTGAATCCGTGCTACATAAAACAAACTGTACCAAAAAGACGGTTATTAGAGGCACATAAAGTGAATGAGGTGAATAAGTGTGGGATTATTTAAGTGCAACAGTTTTAGAGACAAAAAAGACTAAAAGCTGTGTTTACGCTACGAGGCAGCAGCTGTGGTGCGCCTGTGAGACAGCGCTGAGGGAAGGCACCCTCTTAGCAGATCTCACTGCTGCTTCAGTACAGTGACTCCAGAACGACCGGTGCTTTTGGTAAATCGCTGAAAGTCGTTGTTGCTGCTCCTTTTTGAAAGAAAACTGCTAGAGGTGTCTGAAAAGTCACTAAATCTAGCAACAAAGACGCCAAATGGACAACAGTAGACTGTCTTCTCTAGTTTTCTGCTAGCCAGCTTTGCAGCCAGACAGGAAGTATCAGGCGGTGTTGGTTTTTCAAAATAAAGTACATTTTTAACTTTTCATGATATTTACGTTCATTTCAAACTCGGATTATGGTTTGTGTAAGTGCACAAATATAGGCTATACATGTAGAGTATATATATCTCATATACTTTGTTTAACATATATAAAAAAAAAACCTTCATTCTGAATGTGTGGCGGCTTTTATTTTGCCGTGGCGGTGCGTCACGATCAGTTGCATGTAGCAGAAACCCTGAAGTCTGAGACAACACAAGGATTAGTGTGGGCCCCTCTGAATGGAGCGACAGAGAGCCTCCACAACCCAGTGAGAGAGCACCTGTCTGGACAGAGCCTTGCCCCTAGCTGGAATAGCAAAACACACAAACAGCTGATCATACAACACCCTGACTGCGGTCAGTGTAAGTCTGCAGTGCACCTAATGGGAGTAGAAGAGGCCACCATCTGCTCTACAGAAGCAAAAAGGAGGGGGAAAGCTTAACAGTGAGAGCTGCAGTCTGATGAGATCACTTTGGGGGGAAAACTAAACCCAAGAGGGCTGTACTGAAAGTGCATGGAGGTCCTCAACCTGTTTTGTAGTTGCCTAAGCAAGAAGCAGAGCTGTTTTGTCTGACATAGTTGTAATATCAACCTAAGGGGCTCAGATGGAGAGCTACAAAGAGCTTCCAGCACAACTTTCTGATCCCAGGAGGGAACACTACACTTAACCCTTGGTCTCAGTCTTTGGACCCCTCAGTAGAAAAATTGCACATCCACGGGATGATTACCTCACTCAATCAAAGTCGACATGGCAGCCAGGTAAATCTTCATTTTGGAGAAAGCGAGACCTTTATCTAGCAGCTCCTAATATTCACAATGGAGCCCTGGAAAGAAGCAGCGTATAGGCATAAAGGTCCCTAGTGGAGGATGCCCGAGGGCCAAGGGGAGGTCTCCTGCTATCCAGCAGGACCTTTCAGCAGGTAGCTTTGCTGCATCCACAGTTCTGGGGGTGGTAGCAGACCGAGAAGCTGCATCCCCGAGGACAAGGGCGAACAGGGGACTCCTGCTCTGCTTTTATTTAAATTTATTGGTGCTCTTCCAGAACCACAAAGATAAAAATCAGATAGAAACCAGTGCTCAGCAGGGAGCAGTGACCAAAGTAAACCATTATGGTGTTGATCTGATTATAGTTGGTTCAGATCTCCATGAATGAATGATTTTGTGTTTTTTAGGTGGAAAAATTAGTAGGAATCCTGCGTTCACACATAAAAGGAAAAGGCTAAAGAACTGCTTCTGCTGGATATCTAATCTCTTCGGTATCCATGCTGAAAATAATTACAAGCTTTGTCTGAATACATTCACATGTATCTTTTTTTTTTTTTTCTTTCCCCCAGACTATTCATAAAAAGACCTTCTACTATTTAGAGCAGCTGATCCTGAAGCATAAACTCCACCAGAATGCCTTAAACATTAAAGAAATTCACGGTAGGTTCACTTCTTTCACTTCTTTTTTTTTTTCTCGTGACGTGTCAGAGTTTATCTTTAGGGAGGTTTGGCGAGTGTTTTCATCCAGGTCTTTAAAGCCAAACTCGGACTGAAAAGCTGGTTAGAGGGGAGATGAATGATGCGTCATGCGTTAATTACCTCTTCCTGTATGAGACTGTGAGCCATGCATGTGTATCAATGGCAGCAATCTCTTCATACAGCTGGCCTCAGGAGGGCCCCATGGTGGCACGCGTTGTGCATCTAATCAGCGCGCCGTAATCAGAGCAGCCACTTCAAACCAGCTTCTCCCTTCTTACCCTTTTCAGATATGCTAAGAGCCACTTTGCACACGCACATGCTGTGACGGCTCAGCAGCGGCTTTCTGCACTCTTGGACAGGATGCTAAAGTGGAATCTGGCTCTAAAGTGTAATTCAAATCATCCCTGTGTCAGGGCAGGACTTGAAAGCTTTATGAAGGTTAAAACATCTGGCTGCCATATTTTCCTCCCTCTGCATCGGCTCCGCTCCGTGTGTGTTCGCACGCGTGCGTGCATGCCCTGCAGCCGTGATGACCTTTGAAGCACCTGTGATTAATTTGCTGGTGGAGCGTGTTTGATGGCGTTTGTGTTCTCTCGCAGAGGGCATCGATTTCTACTACGGCTCCAAGCAGCACGCACAGAAGATGGTGGACTTCTTGCAGTGCACCGTGCCCTGCAGGTGAGCATGGCTTCAGTTTGTGAAGAAAATGCCTTCAAAGCGACGATGGTACACCCAGGATTTATACAGCAGATGTATTTATAAGGTGATGCCTAATAAAGTACAGAAGGTATCAATGATGGTACGCAAATTAAATCAAAGGGTACATGCTATTATTTTCTATACACTGAAAGCATCTTTATGCAGGTATGCTAGCTTAGTGTTTAGGTATCCAACTTGTTAAACTAATTTCTATAAAGCCATAAAAATTGTTTCCCTAATGTTTCTTTTAAGGTCCAAAACATCCCAGCGCCTCATCTCTCATGACATCCATTCAAACACATACAACTATAAAAGCACCTTCTCCATAGAAATCGTTCCTGTCTGCAAGGTATGCAACAGTTTTATTGCTGTAAATTACTGCTTTTTGTTTCATTTTTGATTTGAGAGCATTCAAAATATATATATTTTTAATCCTTTCTATCGTGTGTGGATATGAATTATTTCCCTTAGGAGCCGAGGCAACAGTGTGCGAGAGTTATAAAACAGGGTTTTATTATTAGAGTTGACACTGTTAGTAGCATTAGTGAATGTGTTGAGTTTAGACAAAGAAATTGAGAAAAATCAGTCCAGGGGCCACAAATGGCCCCCTGGCTGCACTCTAGAGTTATTGCAGTGTTGTAAGGAAGGTGGTGGGGATGAAGTAAAGTTGTGTTTTAACTAATCTGGAGAGTTTTATTAAGAAACCAACGCTTTGGTTTGCATTAGCAGCTGTCAGCACTCTTTTATTAACTGGGATTTCCAAAAGGCTGCCAACATTTTCAAATCCGACTTGTTCCCGGACACACTGAGGTTGAAAAGTCAAAATGATCAAATGGAGGCTCCCTTTGGTACCTGGTAGAGGTTTTCAACTTGATGAACAAATTGACAAAACGTGTTGTGCTAAAAAGCTGAGCTGTGTGTTCCAGCGGCCGCCGTAAAAAATACGGCTGTCTTTTTAATTAGCCTTTTCCATCTTTTTTGTTCCACCTAATATCAAACTATAAGTCTTGTTCCTTCAGTAATCGCTTCCACAACAGAGAGTTTTCTTGTTGGTGGAAGTTACTATTAAATTAGTGCCGTACTTTCTGCTGATAAGACATAAAAAAGCAGACTTTAAATTTTCTGACCGACTGAAAATCAGATGAATTCAGTCATCAGACATTTTCTGTGTCTAATTATTTTGTTAGAAATTGCTGTTAAATATTCTCATATGTTGCTTGAAGTCCAAACCTGGTGAGGAATCTTTATTGTTTTGAGAGAAAAAAAAACAGTGGAAAAGGGAAAGCATGAATAGATTTAAAACTGAAACTAAAACAGGAATCTAAACTTTTTTCAAAGATTATTTTTTTTTCATTAAGCACTTCCCTCTGGACTCATTTTGACCCCAGCTTGTGTTTTTCTTGTCGTTGCCAGGACACTGTGGTATGTCTCCCGCCACGGCTGGCGCAGAGCCTGGGGAACATGGGTCAGATCTGCGTCTGCATCCGTGTCACCAGCACCATCCATCTCATCGATCCCCGCACCCTGCAGAGTGGGTACTTCTTCTACGGCTGTGATTGCTTTAAATCCAAACTTTGAGCTGAAAGACAGACCGCTGGTGACCAGTGTGACCATCAGTAATGGTGTACATATATATAATGTTAATAATTTCCACCTTAAACCCGCATTTACATACACTAAAACTGAACCAAACTATTTTTTACCCCATTCTGACATTAAATCATAGTAAACTTTTATTTATCAACAATATAATTTTTTATTATGTTTTAAAGGTTTTATACATGAAAACTGCTATGCCTTAAACACACATGTCAAACTCAAGGCCCGTGGGCCGCCAAGGCAATTTATTCGGGCCTTAAGTGCCACAAAAGGCGTATCATGTCATAAAGTAGTCAAAACCGTGCCTCTTATAATGAATGTTGATTTTTTTTTATTATTTTTTTTATTTTTACTGTGTAGTAACAGCGTCCTGCCACTAGAGGTCAGTTTTTCCACAACACATTAAAACAACCCAGAAATGTCCAAAAAGAAAAAGTGATGCAGAATGATGAGTTTAAAGTCTTTTTTTGTTTTGTTTTTTGCAGATAAACTGTATATACTGGGCCTAATGGTGCTACTTTTATGTTGCTGTCAATTTTTTCGCATTTTTATGTGAACTGAAATGGTATTATGAAATACCATTTCATGATGCCGAAGTGTGCCAATATAGAAACGAGTTTGACCGCCCTGCCTTAAACGGTTTGGAAAAGCCCAGATGAAGATGTCATGGCTTTCTCAGCTTCTGTGAGGTTAATTCACTACAACTGAGTTAAATGTAGGCACGCCTGTGGACGTATCAATCAACTGAGATGAAATTGGCGATTGAAATTAATTGTTTCTGCCTAATAGTTCTTTTAACCGAGTAAAAGGATCCTGAAGTGACAGGCAGCCTCGCCTGCTTGTCAGTATCTGATTGGGCACGGCACAGGATCATTCTTTATGAAAGGAAAGGAGACGCTGCCATCTCACAGTGGACCTCATTTATCAAATATCCTTACAGGAGGGGGAAAAATGGGTGTGCAGCCATTTTCACACAAATTTCAAGACGTCTCAGTTTGGATCTCAGATCCCACACCAGGTCTCAGATCATGTTGGCTAGTAGAAAAAGTCGAGCTGTGTTGGAGAAATACAAGTCCACTCTAGATTAAAGAGATTAGCAATGCAGGATTTAAAATACTGTTTAATGTTGGGTATGTTTGATTATATGAGAAATATTTATTGATAGCTGTTATAGAACTCCGGATTATACAGAATATTAGGTGTTATAATTTTGTTACTGTGGGAATCTGGACTAAGAATGAGAATAATTGCTGATTCTGACCCTTTGGACTGAACCATAAAGATCATGGCGACCTGCGTGTAACGAGAATTAAACGGCTTCTGCTGTTTTATATATTGTAATCGGTACAGAAGGCCACATTTCCTGGATCAGTTACGTTAAAATGATGAACAGCGTTTACAGCAGGGCTGGGTGTTGATTCAAATTTCAAGAATCAATTTGATTCCGATTGTCAAGATTTATAATCAATTCTTTTTGATGCGGTCCGATCTCACATTGGATCGCTGGTATTAACATTTTTAGCTGTTACCTGAATGACATGACCGTGTATTTATGTAACATATTGATTCCCTCATTAACATTCAACAGCAAATGTAGAAAGTAATGGTAGTTAATGGCGGCTGTAAGGAGACGGTTGCTTTCACAAACATGCTGAGGAGCAGAATACCCAAACAGACCCTGGGAAGAAAACACAGGATGCCAGAGATATCTGCAGCTGCTATTTGGAGACCGACCGTGTGCATTATTAAAAATATGCCATTAAAAATTCACCTCCCGGAGGGGAGTGTGTGCCGGATATGCCGGTGCATGTGGAAAATGCATTTTTTTTTAAACAACCGATCTTTGATTATATGAATTAATTTTTAGGGATCAGAATTGGAAAATCGATTTTTATTTTTAAACACAGCTCTAATTTACAAAGAGGGAGTCCAGTCTAACATGGGACAGTTGGGATCATCTTAGCTTGTGCATTTCTGCACAACATTGGGCTGGATCGACGGGTTCATTAGGTGCTCGGCATCCTGCTGAGCTAATGTGGCTCTGAAGGCTCATCCAGCACTTTTAACATGTGACTGATAAATACTTTTCCCTTGGCAAGTATGCTAGTAGAATAACATTGTAGGACATTTGCAGAAGTTTTGTTTGAGAAACTACACACCAGATTTCTGTGTTTTACTGTTTCCATCCTCTGTAATGCTACACCTTTAAATATATCTGAGGGATGTCTTCTACCCTCTTCTACTCATCCATGTGGCAAATTCTCTGGCCACTGAGACGGTGAATTAATGGGAGCGCAGCGTGTCAGTGACGGGTGTTTCCAGTTGGCTGGTTTTGTGCGTGGGGACTGGCCTGTATATGGAGAAAGGAGTCATCTATTACCACCTACTTAGGGAAGCACAAAAAAAAGTATTTGGCCTTTTTATTACCTTCACATTAAATAAGCTCTGATCTGACGGGGTTGAAAGGAACAAGCAGTCTGTGCCGTTTGATGTCTCAAATTAAATTTTGAGTCAACTTTCTGGGAAGTTTGGAGCTTTGGGACTTTGATTAGTGATGCACCAAACAACTTGCCAGGGGTAGAGAACACCACATTCCTTCTTAAGCGGTTCCAACTTTGTCTGCATTAAATTAATAGAGAAAGAAAACATTTTCAGGCTGTAACCGTGGCAACAAATGACACGTTTCTGATGGATTTGGCCTTAGTAAGTAGTCGAGAGCTTTTACAGTCTGGTGTAAATTTCTGGTTTTCTTTGAGGTCCGCGTCAGAATCATAAATGTTCAAAGGAAACGTGGTGTGACGTCCTGGACAGAGGTTGTGGCTTTAAATCCAAAAGGAAAGGAAGATTTATCAAGTTACTCCCATTCATGCATTTGAAATTTATATAATTAAGTACATAGAAATGTGCTCTGGGTTTATGGATTAGCAGACTAGAAAGGTGGACGATTTTAGTCTTGATGCATTTTATGAGCAGCAAAAAAAAAATCTATTTCAATCATTGTCTGATTAACTGTTGCTTTGCCTGTAGAAATCGGATAAATAGAGGATAATCATTTTATCCTCTTCATTTTGTTGGATTTAATAATCCTGCTGCTGTCAGGGAGCATAAAACACGCTTTTTTATTTTTGTGGACAACATAGTTGTTCATTACAACAAGCAGGTTGTCTTATTTAGAGATCTTAGAAAGAAACATGAACGCTGGACATTTGTATTGGCCTGTAAAAGGCTGACCGGTGCATCTTAAATGTTATTTCATCGATTGTTTGGGCAATTACAAGAGTATTTTTTTACCATTCTCACATTACTAGGTTGCATTTTCAGCTCAATATCCTGAGGTTATGTTTTTTTTTTTTTCCCTACCACAAACATTTCTCCAACCTGCGCATACAGGCTCTTTTAAGAATAGTTGCCATAGGTAACTGTGTCTATTTGCGACTTGAGCGTTTTGCTGACCTCTTGTTCATCTTAGTCATCATAATGGATCCCTCTGCCTCCAGTCACAGCAGAATCAGACACGGCGCTGTTAACACCGTGCGCACTGAACACCTTTAAACCATCCATTTCTGTGTTCTTCCTGTAAAATTTCCGACAAACACAAAGCGGCATGAGGACGTGCCTCCATGCTGGGTGCAGCCATTTGTTATGTGAGCACACTTCTGACATGCTGCCACGGCACACGTGTTTTTAATTGCACTTCAAAGTTGGGGCGCGTTGCTTTGGTGGAAGGTTTCTGGGCCGACGGCCTTGGGCCTGTTGAGCAGAGTCGATGTCAGTCAGTCATTAACTTTTAACGTTTTTTTTCTACTCGTACAGCTTATGTGTGGTATAGAAATGAAATAAATCCGTGCAATTTATTTATATAACAGGAGTTGAAGAAAAAAATGCATTAATAGTGATGAGCATATATAGAATTATCTGTTTTTGTTGTTGAAATGTCTATAATCTTGTAGTTATTGATGCAGATTTGACCTTCTGTCACACCAGTTGCTGAAGTGGATGGGAACACATACTGGCGTAACCCCTTCAACAGCCTCTGCAGCCCCCGGCAGCTGGAGGAGTTCATCGTCATGGACGTCGACGTCATCAGAGACCAGAAGCTGGGTGCTGGAGCTGGCATCAGGTCCAACAAGGTGAGGGAGTGTGTGTGCTGGTGTAGAACGGATTGCAATGCAAGGGTAACATTGTTCTCCTCTAGGAGGTAAAATCAATAGTAGACCATTACATTATCACTGAACCTGTACGCGCGACTCGAGCCAAGATGACAGAACTGCTCAGGAGGGTTTTCTTTTTTTCTTTTTCCTTGTTTGTTTGATTGCAGTTAGGTTCCCATCTCTCCTGTGTCTGAGTTCGGCGTTCATCGTTGATGGGTTTTGAAAGAAAGAGTAATATTTCACCAGCTTTATGCCGTTTTCTTTTCCCTTGTTTGTGTTGGGGTCTTTCCACCGATGCAGTTCCTCTGTGCTGGATGTAATCCTCAGCTGAATCCTCAAACATGTTTGCTTCTCTGAGATTTGTCTCACAGGCACATTATCACCAAAAGTGTCTGTTTGATTAAATGTTGAATTCTCCCTCTGTGTTGTTCTGAATGTCTGTGGGATTGCAGTTCGGGGAGCCAGTTTCTCAAAATGTGAAGTGTTTGTAGCATCATCTCTACAAAATATGTCCATGTTGTATGCTGGTTTTCCAATCAGTCTATACGTTGTGGTCGAAACTAGGACTATGAATAACATAACTTCAATTGGAACATCCAGAATCGTGCAATAATCCAGTTCAAGTGGATTATTTGAAATAGAAAAAATAAAATGTTGATAGAAAAAACACATTAAAATTAAACTTAAGCTTTAACTAAATGTAATTTAAGATCCGGTATTACAAATCTGGATCCATTTAGGGTCTAAAAGGGAGATTATGAAACTTTTGACGATTTCTTTGATCCTCCAAAAACCTTTTTCTAAAATTGTGAAAAGCAAGAAAATTGAAGTGGAAAATTAAAAATCTGGTCTCCCACTCTTTGCTGGTCTCTGGTGGGAGCTACAGTGGACTTGGAGGTTTTGATTTAAAACAGAAAGAAAACTGCTCTGAACAAGCCCTGGGACTTATTCAATGGAATAAGCTCTCCATGTGTTATGTTACAGCACACCATGGCTGAGGTGTGGGTCCAGAAAACCTCAGAGATGGACACGAGTCAGCAGTATCACTGCCGTACGTTCCTGGGCCATCTGCTCAACATCGGAGACCTGGTGATGGGGTGAGTGTGTGGGTCATATGCTGCTCCCAAGATGCCTGGCGAGTTCTGATATGTGTGTTTGGGCCCAAGTCTAATTCATGCAGACCCGCCCCAGTCTTCCCTCTTAACCTTTCTGCGGCGGCTCTGTTGTCTTGCGTTGGTTTCACACTGAAACAAGAGCAGGCAGCCTCAGTGTTAAGACAGTCCCACTTACAGCTTCACCGTTCGTTTCCTCTGCAGGTACGACTTTGCCAATTCCAACGTCAACGATGACTACCTGAACAAGATGAACCCGCACCATCTTCCTGATGTGGTAGGTTTTATCAAAAAATGCCTTTGTGCCATTATTTACGGTGTTTTAGCAAACGTTGCCCTCTAGTGGCATCAGAAACTACTGCCTTTTACGTTTGGTAATATGGGGGGTATATATTGTCAAACAGAAGAGCGTATTGAAAATATTTCAGCAGTGTTTTATTCGTTTCTAATTTGGACGCTTTGCATTTGGACTGTAAAAGGTGCTGATCAAGAAGAGCTATGACCGCAGCAGGAGGTCAAAGCGCAGGAACTGGAAGCTGCAGGAGATGGCCAGAGACCGTGAAGGCATGGACACAGATGATGAAAGGTGGGATGTCTTATTCATATGGCTTATATTCAGGATTAGGAATATTTTTTTTCTCTCAGTTCTCCTGCAGATTTCTAATATGGACCGTGTTTATTGGTGCATTTATTTGAGATTTGCAGCAGGGTGGTTTGTAGGCTTTTACTCAGAATGTGGTGGTCTTGCTTATTGAAAGCATCGTGGTGGCTGTGGCAGTTTGTTTATGGGCAACAATGAAGCTTTACATGGTGGAGGGACTTTTGTTTTTTGAGCTCTACAGGGAATAAGAGTAGCCATCAACCTTTTAATTTGTCAAATTATTGTTCAATTACTCAAAATTAAATTTCCTACAAAGTAAAACCACAATATAAGATTTTAGTTTTTTTCCCCAATAAGTTTTCACATTTTTTGCATACGTCACACTTTAGAAAACATGAACTGGTGACTTTGTTTTATTGGTGACACGTTGGATAATGTGCCAAATATCCTGATGTTTTTTTTCATGTGGTGAGACGTGCATTTTCCCTAATTTTGTTTTTTTTTCTACTTTTAGACAATACCAGGACTTCCTGGAGGACCTGGAGGAAGATGAGGCGCTGAGGAAAAATGTCAACATCTACAGAGGTGAGTAGCTCAGGTGGTCTTATGTAACTGTAGCCTAATGGATTTCACAATTCAATTCAGAATAATTATGTAGGGTCAGTTCACCACAAAATGTAATCTGAAGACTAACAGATCCAAGTTATACGTTATTTATATAACATCTAGTTTGGTTCAGATTGAATTGCACTCAATCCTTTTCATTTCTGTGCCTTTCAGTGACGCAGTCAGATTCTGATATAAATACATTCAGTCCAGTTCATTCTTATAATAATATTTACCAACCAACTCTACTTTCTACAGGAAGGAAAAACAAAATGTAGACAAATTTAGTGGCAGAATGACGAGATCTGGAAAAGGTTGAACTCTGATGCACTGAAGCAGGAGTCCTTTTTGTAGGAAGGAAAAACTATAGTTAATACAATATATAGCTCTGCTAATAACCTTCCAGAAAGCAGATGTAGCTAAACACAGAAGTCCTGAACCAGGAGCACTTTCTCTGGACAGAAAACAAAGATAGTACAAATTTAATTGAAGCAATAATTGTGAACTATTGATAAATGAAAACAACCTTTTAATATGTTTGTTTTGCAGATTTGAGCTCAATTATTGAAAGCGGCTGCTTAATTTTTTATAAAAGTATTCATTTTAGGATTGAGATTTTGTTTACAGGTAATGACCACAATTTTTCTTTCCTACATCAGATGCCTCAAAGATCCCAGTAGAGAGCGACACTGATGATGACGGAGCGCCACGTATCTCTCTGATGGAGATGCTGGAAGAGCTCAGCCTGACAGATGCCACGGGAGGAGAGGGTGCCGACATGATGACAGAATAACCAGCCTTATCCTAATTCTGCACAGCTTTGTCAGCTAACGGGTCAAATTCATATCTGCCAATTAAAAAAAAAAGTGACACAACTACAGTAGTCTAATTTTTGAGCTTGCAGCATGTTAAGGACAGAATGTGTGATAAGGCAGTAAAAACCATAACACCACTGAGCCTCCGTGGAGTGAGGCCTTTTGGTCTCTTCTCAGATAAACAATGTATTCTCTGTACTTGTAAATACACTTTGAGGAATTCCAGTAGTACTCCTTTTGGCATCTAAAAATAATAAATATACTTTATCAAAATTTTATTGGAGCTCATATTTGTGTTCGTTTCCTTTACAAATCCACCAGAGGGCGCTGTGCAAAGACCCACGTGGTGAAATAATGGTTTCATTTGACTGTTGGCAGAATGCAAAAACCTTTATGTGCAATGCATGTCCAGCTAAAGAAAGCTCAGTGTGTGCTCTGAAATCTGACTGAGCTGGAGATATGAGTGTGATTTGAATATGCTCTCAATGGGACTATTATGTTTGACCACCCCTCCCCTCCAGATCGTCGCTGTTTATTGGCCAGGCCGTGCGCGTTGGCACTTCATCAAAGGGAAATTTACATGTCTCACTTAAGATCTGCTTCTGTTTGCAAAAGCAACTCTCAGAGATGGCTGTCGTATATTCGTACTGATTTATGGAACGGGTTAAGTTACGATGGAGTAAAGCCTCCAGTTTAAGAGTTGATGTTTGAGGCAATGAGATCGTAGTTAAATGGAAATATTTCTATGGTGGCTAGTGGATGGATGTGAACAAAACCAACTGAAAAGCTGCAAGTTCTGAGTGAAATGAAAGCGAAACAGAAAGAAAATGCTGAATTTAAGACAATTTTCCTACAATTAAAGATTCTAATAACTGTGGGCGTGCATTTTATATAGCCCCGTGTACACCAGACAGGTCAGGGAGAAAGTTGCGTAATAGGTCAAAGCAGGGTTATGTAACACGACGTTCCAGCTTCGAACATCTCACAGAACACTACTATGTCAACCACACAGAAAGATTGTGGCACAGCTGCAAACCTACCAAGGCTTGGAAGACCCAAACTGAGATGAACGCCCATGAGAACAAACCACGGGGGAGAAACTGCTTATGGAAGAGAGCGTTCTTGTCACATGAATGCAAAACAGTGTTGTATTGCCTCAAAAGTGCATTGAAATTAAAAGCTAGTGCTGAATACTGTCCTGAACAAAACACCGAAACTCGGTGGCTGTATCATGCTGTTTTTTTTTTTCTTCAGTAGGGACAAGGAATTTGGTCCGAGTCGAGGTCAAGATGAATAGCGTGATCTAAATATAGGGTAACGTAGAAGATCTGGAGACTAGAAAACTTGACACTTGGGCCTTTTCGCATGAAGAAAACCTGAAGCATACTGCCAGAGCGACAGCGGAACGGTTCAAATTGGAACATATTCAAGTGTAAAAATGCCCTAGTTAAAATCCATAACTAAAATGAAGTCAGAATCTTTGGCAACACTTCAAAACCGATGTTCACAGATGCTTTCTGCCCAATCAGTGAGCTTAAACCACTTTCCAGAGAAGAATAGGCAAAAATGTTCTTTTCTTCACGTGCAAAGCTAGTAGAGACATACCCTAAAAGACTTGCATCTATAATCACAGCAAACGGTGGTTCTACAAAGTTTTAGGTCAGGAGGCTCAACAGAAATGTCCTCCCACATATTTTTTGTTATTTGAAAGCCATGTAGATATGCACCAGTATGGACATTTGGGCTGATACTGATGTCCTATATTAATATTGCAATTATATGCCAGTTTGTTTTTCTGTCACCTAAAAAAGTGGAAGCAGCTGAAGTTGAATAGTTTTTGTTGATCCTCTGATTGGCAGAAATAGCTCACATGTGACCTTTTTTGAAATTTTGACCCAAGAAAAGTCAGTTGTCTTTTTTTTCTTTCCCAGATTTGTTGTTCTCCTGTTTTTAAGCCTCTATATAATCATGTAGTCTGCAGCCCAGAGGAACGTGTGTCGCACTGTCTTGGTCTTTTGTGACATGTTTCACATTTTACCTGGAGGAGAGTCGGTCTCGTTTTTCACAAACATGAGCTCGTTGCTGATGGTAATCAGATCCACTTGGGAAAGTGAATGAAGTGAATCCACAATACGAGTGTGTGTATTTCACCATGACTTTTTCCACAATGTTTTTTTGATTCTTACAGAGTGAACATAATTTTATTTTAGCCAGTTTCAACTGTTGTTAGTATTTTTAGACTCTTTCAAGATGTTAGAAGACAATATGCCGATTCCTTGTGTAAATATTTTTTCTAAATACCTGTCAAGCAAAGCAGGTCGAGACTCAGGGTGATTTTACTACTAATCTTAAGCATATCTGTGTTAGGTTGGGTTCAATTTTCAGTCATGCACTAACAAAAACATAAAAATAAAGTGTATCCATGCATAACCTGTGCTCCTTATCAGTACTGCTGCGTGTTTACGCATCAGTAATGCAGCATCACAACTCAGCTACTCTGCAAACCTATAGGAGAAAAGAGTTCCTACATCTGTTTGATGCCCCCCAAAACAAAGAGGTTGTCCTGCTTCAAAATGGAAAATACATTTCCAGCAACTTTACATGGATATAAGATTATTCAGATTTTCCAAGATGGTGTATTTTTTGAAATCCTTGATTTTAAATGCTGGATTATTTAGCCCCAAAAATCTTCACACTTGACCTCAAGTAACTTGAATTGTGTGCTCTTTGACTCTTCCTCCCGAAGAATCGGTGCCTATCCACTCTTCCTCTTGAAGAAAGAACCTCCTTTTCCAAACTAAATGCAAAATGAGTTTGGCTCTGGAAAGAGGGCTTTAGACCTTAGAGCATAAATGTAAGTAATCGCTGCCATTGCATTCAGCTGCAGTCCATCCTTTGTGAACAATAAATTTTTCTTCTACTAAACTTTCCATTAGATAGTGCAGTCTGTGATCAGCAAGCTTCTTAATATTTTACCTTTTGTGGCTTATTCTCCTTGTTGAAAGTGTCACCGACTGTCAGGGCCGCAGTTACTTAAAGTGAAGTGGGAAGTTTCCACAGACAGTAATGATTTGGGGAGCCATCTGCTGTCGTTGATTCACATATTTTTAATTAAGAATGTATTTTTGTCTAAACACGCACTTTTTAGTTTTCTTTATGCAATCTTAATTTAAAAGAAACTGGGTTGTTTCTTTTTGGCGTATTCTCCAACTCTTTAATCATATTCTAATCTGTTTAGGTGTCCCTGTTGTTAAAACGCCACACTAAATTAAGATATTAGGAGCAATCTGGTAAGAACCTATTATCAGTTTCAGCTTTTATACCAATTCTTCAGTGTTTGGGATTTGTTGTCTTTATGATGGTGCTGCAGCTGATTTCCCGACCCTCTGCTGCTGCTCTCTGCGTCAGAGGAAGGGACTGACTGCGGCGCAGCTCCTGGCTGCAGGATGGCGGGACAGCAGCGCCAGGGATGCGGCACGAACTGGACAAAAGTTTAAAGATGCGGCACCAAGCATGGCGCGAATACAGCCGGAGCCCGGAACACGTCGCCTCCCTCTGCGCCCGTGATGCGCCAGCCGCTTCCTCCTGGCCGCGAATGTTAACGCGCGCACCGGCCTCTGAGTCAGCCGCTCCTCCTCCTCCTCCTCCTCCTCCTCCTCCTCCTCCTCCTCCTCCTCCTCCTCCTCCTCCTCCTCCTCCTCCTCCTCCTCCTCCTCCTCCATCTCGGTCGCTCCACCTGCGTGGTCTGTGAGCCAGGTGAGGGGTTAGTGTAAACACGAGCTGTGGGTGTGGTGTCATTTTCAAAGCATGGATGAGGGCTGCATATATATATGTGAGAGACGTGAACTGGTGAGACGGCTTTTTGGTTTACAGAAAGCAGCGGAGCAGCAGGGGGGACGAGTGCTGCAGCCTGTCCTCCTCTTAACAGTCCGACAGTAGAGGAGACAACCAGGGGCTTCCCATCGCCTGAGGTGGGTAACAAGATGGATTCAGATATAGATCACACACACAGATCTAATTATGTATAATTCTATATATATATATATATATATATATATATATATATATATATATATATATATATATATATATATATATATATATAATCCGTATATGTGTGTCTCAACCACGAATTATATATTTATTTATATATATTTGTTACCTATCATCTTTAGTTTTATTCCTTGTATATGCAAACAAGGCAAAATTATGTTTTGCCTTTTACTTCAATTTATAAGCCCATGTTTATGCAATCTTAATTTGGTCAAAGCCTCCTTGATGTTCCGTTGCGCTCGAAAGCTGTTTTCTTTATTTTCTGTCAAAAAAGAAAAACAAGCATGTAAAAAAGAGACACCTTTACCTGTTGGCCCCTCCCCCCTTCCACAGTGCAGGAGAACAAGTGGCTGCAGTCACCTTTATCTTTGTGTGTGTGTAAAAAAAAAAGTTAAATGAAGCACTTTCACAAAATAAAAAATAAAAAACATGTTCAGTAGTCTGGTAGAGTATCCTGTGGGGAATTAGACAGCCGCTGCTTATTTCCCCCTGTGCAATAATAAACCTAAGCGTGGTAGAGCAAATTAGTGGCTCTTTTCAGGTCATGTGGGATCTGTACGCATAATTTTATTTGTTTTTCCTGCTATCTGCTTTGTAAGGCTTTATTGATTTCCAGTTGCTAGTCTGCTTTTAGAAGTGCAAATACAGAGGCTGCCCAAGATTATATGGGGTCTTTGAGCAAAATTTGTTTTTTTAGTCAAGCCCATCAGCCACTGCAGCACCCATGTTTATCTCCCTTAAATTATCTGAACTTTGTTGTTTGCTCTTTGTGCATTTTAGGTCCCCCCAAAGTTCATGGTTTTCTAGAATGGGTATAAATATACTGACTTAATCACAGAATGTGTCTTTAATTTTTCACTTTACATAATCTGCTAAATGAACTATGAAGACAAGCTTAATTTTCTGACTTATGTTAGCTGTCATGTCTGAAGTAACAGTGTTTCAGGTCAAAATCAGTAGAGTTTGGAAGGAGTGTTTATTCTAAATGCTTATATGCTTACAAGCATCGATGGAAAAAATGGTAAGTTCTTGCTTGATTGATTAATTTGTCATTGTAGTGTGCATTAAATCTGACTCCACCAGAAACCCATGTTGCAGAAATGGCAAATGAATAATTGACAAATTAAATTACGACTCTCTACGTAACTATCAAACTGTATGTGCTCCTGTGGTTACAGCTAGACTTGTCAGTTCTTTTAAAACCTACTTTTAAGAATTTTAAAGTAATTTAAAAGTAGCAATTGAATTTTAGACATAGGGTCATTGTTCATAAATGTAAAGTGCAAATTTAAAGTTTTAACATCTGTGGTCTGCATGAGATGTCAGCTGCTCTGAGGGTCTCCCTGTTGGCCGCCGGGCTGAAAGCAGGAGCAAAGTTTGCTTATGTCTTTAGTCGGCTTTTTGCTTGCGGAACCGTGCAGTCCTCTTTAAAATAAGCTTATTCATAAAAACAAAACCACAAGGAACTTTATTTTATTTTTTGGGTAAACTGAAAATCTTTTTGTCTCAAGAAAACTGGAAACGTAAGCCAACACATATTTTAATCGGCATTTGGAGGCAGTTGATGAAGATCCATGATTTCACTAAATCAAAACTAGTTACTTCTTAATATCTTCAAAAATCTCTCAAAAATATGTCAATGTGCCCGTATCTTTACAGGCAACGTTTATGTTGGCCCCATATGGCTCAGGTTAGATGGGTGCTATGGTGGGCCTTGGCCCGCAAGGACCATCTTTTTACGGAATCCATCTGGACTGGTTCATATTGCAGAACGCATCTAGAACCCTTAGGGTTCCCACTCTTTCCAGAGTTGCCGTGCAGTTTTTCATATCCGCAAATCACATGGGACCATTATGTTTGTTACCTGTGAACAATCCCATCCGGGGGTCCAGTGCCTATCTAAATAGGGTCACTTTGTTAATGTTTCTTATCTTTTTTCAACATGAAAAACCCTTTAACATCAAATTATCAATGAAATACAACCGCAACAATCTTTTTCATTAACCTGAAAAACATTTGTCTGTTTTACGAAAAAACTGGAAACCTAGATAAAAAACATGCCTTATGTTGTGTTTTTGCTGGGTATGGTTTAAAATAGTTACAAATAAATAATTTTCTGACAGTATTACTGAATATTATAATGCACTCATATAGTCCCAGTCAATGTGGGATATGTCCCACTTAGACGGACTGAATCAACAAAACCTGTTGGGTCCCATATGCAGGTTTTAGGTGAGTCTCAAATGGATAATGAGATCCGTTACTCTAGGGAGAAAAATCTCTCTTTAAAGCATCCTAGTGATGTACTTTCTTCTTTTTATTATTGTGTGCTTTTTGCAAACAAGGATAACATGATGAAAATGATGATAAAATAAATACAGAAATAAAATATTGAACGTTATTATCTTTTCAAAATAAAATGGCCTATTACTATATTTATTGAGCCATTTTATTGTTTTTTATATGGGTTCTTGATCTTAACAGTTTACATTCTAAACATGAGTTGCAAAAAAAAAAAATCATAAAAAATAATCTAATTTCTAGCGCATTGTTTTTAGGTGCACTTTATATGGATAATGTAATTAGAAAATAATCAACAATAATTTTTCATTATTACAATTGATATTGGAGAGTGTCTTACTGATAGTCATGTTTGGGTGGTTGAAATATGAATGAGTCTCTGTGGGAAAAGTGCTGTGGTTTTTGTTAGTATTTTAGTTCTCTGTGTGTCAGAGTATAAGTGTTATTTCATAGTAATTTGAATCTCATTTATACTGCTTCACTGTTTACTTCTTTTTCATTTCATTTCTTTAAACTCCCGAGGTTCCACTTCTGTTTGTTCTCCACCCAGCTGGCGGGATGAACTTCAAAAACATGAGGGAATACTTGGCTTGGCTGTACTACCAGTACCTGCTCATCACCGGCATCTACGTCCTGGAGCCGTGGGAGAAGTCCATCTTTAACTCTGTTCTCTTCTCCGCCATCGCCATGGTGGTCTACACCTCATACGTGTTCGTGCCCATCCACATGCGCCTGGCTCTGGAGTTTTTCTCTGGGATCATAGGCGGCCAGCCGGAAAGCGCCATGGCACTCATGAACTAACACAAAGGAGGAAAAAGACAGTAAGAGTAGGAGTGGTTGGTAAATCATTTCCGTGTGACTCTAAACTTTTGTTTTTTTCCACCCGAACCACAAACTGGACAGTTTGTCAAGACTGAAAATATGAAGATCTTGCTGGAATGATCTGGAAGCCTTACTCACTTCTTTTGGATCCCGCTCCCTCTGGCCTTACCCAATGGTATTACACAGCAGTGCTTTCATTTCCTACACGTGTGAAACGTCTGGTTTTGCCCTTTCCTTGCCATATGTCTTGTGTGAGTGCATACCACCCCCAGGTTTTGCATGATAGGGTGATAGATGACAGGTGGATTTGCATGCTTGTCTGACAGCAAAAACTGTCTGGTCTCTTTCCTGCTTCTGGCTTCGGGCGACAAACTTCATGAAGGTATTCCAGGAGTTCTGATTTTTAGTTTGATGAGAGCAGGACGTCTTGGCTGAAAGTGTGCCAATCTGTGCCACCCTTCACATGTAATGGCACCCAACAGGAAGTCGTATGAAACGCTTTTGAATAAATCTTTTATTGCAGTAACATAATCTCACGCAAAGAAAAATGAAACTTTTGATTTGAGTGGGCGAAGAAAAAAATCACACTTGGAAAGAAAAAGAGTATGTCGTTTTTTTAAAAGAATCACAGGTGTCACGTTGTTTGCCTTCCTTTATAATTCCTGAAAAAAGTGTAATTTAAGCGTTTTTGTAATTTAACCTTCAGTTTTCTAAGCTGATCAGTGTCTGAAATTTTTTGTTAAAACAAAGACTTCTATTTTTCATCCACTATTCAAAATAGGAAAGATTAGAAAACTTCTAAGGGAAAAAAAACCTCAACTTAAACTCAACTGCAGCATTTTCAAATTGCGATGATGTTATTGCAATAACAGAATAATATATATTCAAAGTATTTATACATCTTTGCCAGCCTGTGCCAATAAATATGTTATTAGAACCTAATTTAACCAAATTTGGAGAGGCCCTCATGGTTTATAAATATGTAAATAGAAGATCTGCTGTGATTTTTCTCCACTTGTAACGAAACAAACTGGTAATTACGCATATGTTTGACTGCTCAGTTCGCTGCGCACATCAGCGTAAACACCTGCAGGTCTGTTACTTAAAGAGTTGTGAGTCCCATAACAACACATGGCAACTGTTCCCAGCTGCAGCCAATGCGTGTGTGCGTATCTGCTGTCCCTGTGTTGACACACTACACCTGAAGATACATTGCTTTCTGAGTAGAAGAGAAGCTACTACAAAACTTACCGCAGCTGTGTTTGACATGCACCAAATATTAATATGTTTTTCGTTACGTCCGAAAGAGAGAAAAAAAAACTTTTTTTAGTTTTCTTTATGCACTGAAAAGCAAACTGAAAGAATGCAACACAGAGATGCAAACGTTGTGCAACTGATCTCAAAAGAGAAAGCTTAAGCTATGCAATGGATTTATCAAGACTCTGCTCCAGTTTGTCTTGAGCCAATGTATCGATCAATGGGAGCAATGAAAAAATAACAGCGATAAAATGTGCCAAGCCCTCCATTTATCTCTGTTTTTTTTTTTTTTTTAAAGATATGTTGCCATGTCTGGGAGGTGTGCTCAGCACTGAGCAGGAACAAACGTTGATTCAACGCTCTTTTATGTCCGAGCTTGGCTTTGTTCATGGCATAGCTTTGCTTTGCACGTGTTAGCTGACAAAATGCCACCAGAAAATTAGTTGAAAGGGGGAAAAAAAAAGTCTTCCTCGGCCATGGAGGCTCTATAGAGATTAAGCCTGAGTTGTACTGCATTTAGTGGCTGTGATTAGCGTTGGGCATACTTTTGAGTTTAAGATCATCTTATATTATTTGTGTTTTGGATCAAGGGCTCAGTGAGGAAATGTTAATTTTATTTATACATCTATTTATATTCATTGGTAAATGCTTGGCTGGTTACAATGTAAGTTACCAAACTTTTTATTGTTCAGTTATTTATGTTTGAGTCTCTTGTGGCCATAATTATTGCATTATTTGTTGTTTTTTCTCTGCCTTAAAGTGCTTTTGTATTATTCCCAGATTGTATTATGGTTCCTTAACTTTTGATAAACATTTTCATTAATATGATACATTTCCAGCAAGGCTGAAGATGCCTCTGGGATTCTTTTTTCACAGTTTACCTATATGAATGTTGTATTTTTACATGATAGTTACACATCACTGTAGCATTTGCTAAATAAAGGCATTAGATGATACTTGTGTAGTTGCTCTTTGTTTTTGTTTTTTAATCTTCTTTGCTTCTTTTGTGACCGCTGCTGGTAAAACTTTGAAGTATATATTCATGCTGGATTGGGCTTTAGGTCAGCGGATCAGTTGCTTTGAAACAGAAGAACAAGGAGAACAAAACCCGACCCAAAAGACTTGACCACATGAGATGAATTCAGACAACAAGAGGAAGACCCATCAAATCGGTTCTTCCAAACTGGGCTTAGATGCTGTGTTTACCGTTCTGAATCGCACACCTGGTGATCTGTCTCTACCCACCAGGCTCTGGTGTCCTGAGGCCGCAGTATGAGTTCGACCCGGTTTAAGTAACACTGGCAGAGACAAAGGAATGCTTTTATGTGAAGATTAAAAACAAATTAGTGCTTGTGAAGTGGAAAAAAATAAACCTGGTCTTAAAAAAAACATTTTACAAATAAAAATGTGGAAATTTTGGAGTGCATATTGGTTCATCCCTGCTTGAACTAAAACTGCATTTTGCTGTATTTACAGCTGCACGGCTTTTAAAGTGTGTCTCTGCCAGTTTCGCACGTATAGAAACTGAAATGCTGGTCCATTCTTCTTTGCAAAAATGTTTCAGGTGTCTGCAGCGACTCCAGAGTTGCCATGGACCTCCTGGTTAGTTCTTTAATTAATGTTGTCCTAACCCTGCTCTAAACTTCCCTGTAACTTAATCTGACCTGTCTGGACCCAGCTATGCTTATACCACGTTTAAATTAAACATGTAGGTGGAGTCTGTTATCTAATGAGGTGACATCTGAAGACCGACAGCAACACAAGAATGTGATCTGGGAAAGGCTGCTGAATAAAAAGGCGTGCCACACTTTTCAG
The DNA here is from genome assembly GCA_037039145.1 of Fundulus diaphanus. Lineage (NCBI taxonomy): Eukaryota > Metazoa > Chordata > Actinopteri > Cyprinodontiformes > Fundulidae > Fundulus > Fundulus diaphanus. Next base: position 22,040,801 of record CM073124.1, read on the forward strand.
ATGCTTTTTGTAACAAAATTTAAAAAACCATGTGTCCCTTTATTTTTATTTTTCAGTCATGTGCTGCTCTGCGCTCGTCAATCACAGACCAAAATCCCAAGAAAATACTTTGTGGTTTTAATGTGACAAAATAAAAAAAAATAAAAAGTAGAAAACAAAAATTGAAGGGTCATGAAAACCTTTGCAAAGCACTTTACTTGTGCTGCACATTTATGTAGCACGGAAAACCTGGGTGGTGGATTGAGTAGCAGCTTAACTGAGGTTAGGTTGGACTACAGGGACTGGCAGGGTTGCTGTGTTTATGAGTTGTAACCGAACACCTTCACCTTGTATTTTTCCAGGATGTTGGAAGGCGATAGGTGCAACACCCTCCGTTTTCATCCCCACACACCCAATCCTATCCAAAATCCCACTGTAGGCCTCTGTCCTCCTTCTAACTTTCCTTCTGTTTTATTTGGTTTTACCTTTCTTCATCATAAAAAGACAAGGCTAACCCTCGCCCTGCATCATTTGTGTTTTGTTTCCGCTCCATGGGCTTTAAGCAACAGCTTTGTTGACTCTGTCCGTGTTCGTTTATGTCCCATGAAGGAACGGGTTAGAGGTCAACTCTGTGAAGAAGAGGTTTAAACGAAGCTGTCTGCAGACTCCAAACAACTCAAGGAGACGGCTGGTGAATTGTTTCTGTGGCGTTTACGTGTCCTGTTTGTGTTGTTCACCCAAACAATAGGAAAAGGGGCTGAAGTGGGAGGGAGGGAGACATCAGTGATGTTCACACTCAGCACACCTGACACCGAGGAAATATTTGTGTGCTTTGTCATGTTTGCTTTCTATAACTGATAAAAAGTAGTGCTGAGCGAGTGACTTTCTCAGCAGCCAGCTTGGCTGTTCGACGCAACGGGTCCCAAAACGTTGCAAGGTTTGTGGCGTCTTTATTCCTTAAGATGAGTCACATTAATGTCTCATCTTTATCAATCAAAAAAGATAAAATCTTCGGACTCCTCCAAAAGCGAATGAATGCCTGAATGCATGAAGAAGAGGCGTCTGTAAAGGTCAACTCATTTCCCAAACTCTAAAATAACACTTTACTTGTGATCCCAGCTATTGGTTGGGTAGTGAAGCACTAAAATAAGTTGATTACATGGCATAATAACAACATGGACATCATCAACCAGTAATATTTTATGAAGTTCTAAGTTATGTTGTGTTACACTGAGATGGGCTGGCAGCTTGTTAAGGGTGTACCCCTACACCAGCACCCCGTGCTGCTTCTTTGTTTTTCCCTTTTTGGACCCCTCTAAGATATGAAAACCATGCAACACAGAGACATTGGTGCAGTTACGCTCAATGCCGATTTTTAATATGCGTCATATGGACAGTCACTCAAGGTGCCATTAGAAAGCGGGTGGGGCAAAATAGCACAAGGTTGGAAAATATAACTTATCTGTCACGTGCCCTTAGCCAGTTTTTATTGCTTTTATGCATATGCACTAAATTAGTCATTCATATCTATGCTTCTGCTTCTGCCTGACAAGGTCCTGGATAGGCAACAGCAAGGAATGTATTCACAAACAGAAAAGCAAGATATGCAATTTTTGAATTATCACTGACTTTAACTGTTTTAATGTTTGTTTTTTGGTGAACATTGTTTGTAATGCTGTGTTTATTTGTCTGTGAAAGTGTTTCCATCCATCCATCCATCCATCCATCCATCCATCCATCCATCCATCCATCCATCCATCCATCCATCCATCCATCCATCCATCCATCCATCCATCCATCCATCCATCCATCCATCCATCCATCCATCCATCCATCCATCCATCCATCACAGGTTGCCAGTTCATCACAGATAATTGACTCTTGCTTTAACTTTTGCCATTTATTAGTATGATTAGCAAGCCTTGACCAATGGCTCTTACTTATCCAGAGCATCTACACTTAATAAAAATATCAGTTTAGATCTGGGGCGAGCTTCACTAAGCAGATCTTAAGCAATCACATTGTCACTTGACCAATAGCTGTTTTCACGGCCCAGTAAAAACATTTTGGGCACAAACAGTTCAGAGTCACTTTGTATTGTTTCATATTCGTAAAGAATGTCACTGATTAACGGCACGACTTAATCTTGAGCTTCACTGAGTAAACATATTTGGACATTTTTCATCTCGAGCTCCTTGAGGAAAAAGTCTGTGCTATCAAAGAAATACAACAGGGGCAGTGCCCAGTCATTACGTGGTATTACAAATCCATTTAACGGTCTTGTTTTCAGTGAGCATTGTTAGTGCTGCTAGGTGTGTTTGTCTATTTCCGTTGTTATAGCAGTTTAGGATGGAGCTTGGGCAAACACAGGTTTTTCACAATGGCTACCCTTGTAATCCTTCAGACAAAGAATAGTAAAATGTGTGCGCAACTAAGGACATTTTTCATCCTTTTATAATAAGGAGATACTTTCTGTGAGTAATTATCTATCAAAATGTTTTGAATTATTTAAATTGCTAATTATAAAGGTTTCCAGACCACACACAGTCAACCAAATAGGCAAACATTGGGCATTGAATACATTGTACCCACATGGACTATTCTCCCTATAGAATCTTATTATCATAAATACAACAGAGGTTTTCTGTGCTTTGACAATAAGATTTCTTTGATGCATTCAAACACTTTCGTTCTTTCTTCCCCGATCAAACATGTCCTGCGTCGTGACATTTAGAAATGTTGTGCAATTATTGACCTTTTTACAGATGAAAGAAAGACGAGGAATTCACTGCATGACACACCTCCCTCTCTGCCATATCTGATCTATAAATCAGTAGAATATGACCATGGGAGAGGCTGATTAAATCTACAAGATGTCAGACCAAAGGACTGGGTCGGACTGAGTCAATAGATTTACAATTAAGATAAAAAGATAACTTTTTAGTCATCGCTGCTGAATAACAATGATGCTTAGTAAAAATGGACTGGCTTGTGATCCCTATATATTTATTAAACTATTACTATGAATGTATGGATACATTTGGTGGAGTAATTTTATCTTTGGAAATGTATAACATGATACGCATTTCTACGACAGTGTATTAGAGCCATTGTAGATAAAAGGAAAAAAAGAGGAGCATAAACCAGATTCATTGCAAACACCTGATTCATTTATAAGTGCAAAGAAAAAAGAAAGTCTGCCACCAAGTGGGCATGCAAAGAAATAACAGTTTCTTTGTGTCTATAGGGGATTTTTCTTTTTTTGCTCTTTTGAAATTAGAAAGCTGCTGAAATTGACATAGAGAGTACTCTCATATTGAGATAAGTTGTGAGTTTTTAAAGTGGTTTTGTTCTGCTAATGTTACAGGAATAAGGCCTTACGTAATAATTGAAAAACAGGAAATCTCCGAGCTTGAGCAAGCTGCTGTGAAGGAATGTTTGACTGAGTACCAAGAATTTTACTGTGAAACTCACCAAGACAGGTAGGCAGAGAGAAGCTGATACCATAGATGTCTGATCCTTCCAAGGTTCGTGCAGCCTGTTTGGTCGACTAAAGCTCACCCCTGGAGGGGGGGAGGGGGATTAATAAGATTATTCCTTAAGAGTAGTAGTGGGAAGTGGAAGGCGAGAATGTATCTTTTTTGTTGAACACAAAAGCTGTAGATGTGTTTGTGTTCAAAGGCTCAGCTCCTGCACGGTGGCACGGTTGGTAGCTCTGTTGACTCAAAGCATGAAGTTCCTGTGTTCAAATCCTGGCTTGGGTTCATTCTCTCCATGTGCAAGCTTTGGTTTTCTCTGGGTAGTCTGACTTCCTCCTGCAATCCAAAAACATAAATGTCAGGTTAGATGGTCGCTCTAAATTGCCTTTAGGAGTAAGTATGGATGTTTGGATCTTTGTGTCACTGTGTTGCCCTTTCATAGACTGGCGATCTGTCCCAGGTGTGACCTGCCTCTCATCCAGTGACCGCTAGGGATAGGCACCAGACCACCAAAAGCACCTTGAGTGGACAAGCGGGTCTAAACATTGGGCGGGATCAAGTCCTCTCACACTGCCAACTCCAAATGGGGTCCTTCAAGGTTATGTTCTTGGCCAGGCTTGTGTACCTTTTATATGAGCGATTACCCAGACTTACTTCTAAATGTAAATATTTGCATGTCTCAGGATGACAAAATCATTTGTTAATGGGAAAAAAAGTATTTGTCTTTACATGTCCAAATTAAACTGCTTTAAGCCTTGGGATCAGAGAGCCTTGTAAAAAAAGGTGTATTTAGTATTTAGCCATCAGTCGTCCACAGTGATACATTTCTTCAACATAAAATCTCAGCGGAAAACAAATATGTGTCCTGAATTGTAACCGTGAGTGTGATGGAATGAATGGTTGCTGTTTGCTTTGTTGGTTGTTGAACATGTCTGAAACCCCCTCTCTAACTTTCTCCCTGCACATTCACAGCAGCTTGAGCATCTCCTTTACATGCAGAGGGTTAAAGTAAGTTAATACACCTTCCATCCAGCTAAGTCGTCTTTGGTCCGCTCTCTGCTCGGCTGCACCTGTAATTTAACTCCTTCCTGTCCCCATCCCTTTAGGGTGTGTGCACGGATTTGATAAGCTTTTAAATAGCTTTGAAACGCTATTTAAAAGGGCCAGAAATCAGTCTGTTTCATAAAAAAGTCGTCAGTCTTTTATGTTTTTTAAATATCAATCTGAATTATTTTTTATTTATTTATCTTTTATTTATCCAGGTAATACCCATTGAGATTAAACATCTCTTTTGCAAAGGAGACCTGGCCAAGATAGGCATCAAAATCACATCACATCATTACATACGTACAAAGACACACACATGAAAGCCAAATATGCACTTACAATAAAATCTCCATTAAAACATTGACATGTGAGGGAGTCCAACTCAAAGCATCTCATTCTCAGCTTAAAAATACTCAAAGGGACAAATTTACTAAGTTTCAAGTTATTTTGCAGCAAATTCCATGTAAAGGGAGCAGAGTAAGCAAAGGCCTTTTTACCCAGCTCAGTACTGACACGTGGGACAGAAAACAAGACAACAGCCTGAGAACGGAGAGAGTAATGACCAGTACTTTTTTTCATAAGAAGTTCTTTCACAATTAGGGAGCTATAATCATATATTTAAGAAAAGGAGTAAGGTTATTTATGTTTATCAAAAGTAATGTTAATTTAGCATTAAAGTAGTTGTGTAATCAATTATTATTTCATCAGCAATCCCAATGACGTCTATTTCATATAGATGTATATGACCAAAAACAAACAGGATCTATAACAATAAACATGACAATGTCATGTGGTCAAAGAGAGTTTCTGAAGGAGGGAAGGTTTGGAGTACTAGCAATGAAGCTGATAAAAGACTAACTTTTATTAAGATTTGTTTGCCTCTCATCAATTTCAAGAGGTGGATTTTAAATTAGATTTATAAATTATTGGAAGTAGATATCAAAAGGGTATTAAAGAGGAGATATCATGCAAAATCTACTTTTTAGGCCTTAAACACATTTTGTTCTGTATTTGGAGTCTCTACAATTGCAGAAAAGTTGAATGTACAATGTAGTCTCTAAATGTATTGCGTTGATATGTTTATATTCTGTTTGGGTCATTTTTTGTGAGCCATTTTTGATTTGTCAGCTTCCAAAACCAAAATGCCACAGATAAAACTGATAAGAGTGTCTTTCTTGGTTACAAGAGGCAATTTGTTTTCTCCACTCCAAACTTTGTATGTTCAACGCATCCCCAGACCATTACACCTCTGCTGCCATGTTTGACCATTGGTCTTATATGTTAATATTATCCTGGATGTAACCGGACGGGCACCTTCCAAAAATGTTCACAGTCTTATTAGTCCACAAAAGAAAAAAATCTTAAAAAATCTTTGCGATTCATCATCTTTTTTTTAAAAATGTGAGGCAGGCCTTTGCTGTTGTTTTAGTCCCTGGAGACCACTTCTGTTAAATCTTTCTCTCATTGACGAATCATCAATGCCAACCTTAACTGAGAAAAGTGAGGCCTGTAGTGCCTTATATGTTCTGTTTTTTTTCCCTCCTGGTTGAGCATCTCTCGGGATTGTTCACCGCTGTTCTGTTTTATCATTATTTGCTGTTTCCCATATGTATGGCATTGTAACACTTGCTATATTGATAGATGTCAATGACTTTGTTTTCCATTTGCTTGCAATTTAAAATAGGACATAATTTAATCTGTTACCATTTGAGATGTTTTAGCCAACTTCATGTTATCAGATATGTTCAATGTGACATTTTTGTTGGGATAGTTTTATTCCCTTTAAAACAATTGAAAACAAAATTTTGTCTTTACGTACTCTTTTTGTCTGATTTTGAAGTTTATTTGATCAGAAAACTGTAGAAAAAAAACAAAAATAGGAAAAAAACTGTAAGGGGAAAACAGAAATTTCAAGGGATGGTATTGACATTGGCATCTAAACAAACAGCTTTTGACCAAGAGACCTTGTAGAAGAGTGAATGTGTGTGAAAGGTAAAATTCACAGCTGGTGTAAACTGCCCACTGCTGCTGTATGAGGTTTGAGTACCGCTGAAAGAAAATGACGTTGAGCTCAAAAATGGAGGATCCAATAAAAAAACAGTCTTTCTTACAAGTTTTGTGTATTTCGATTTTTTCGTTGGCTTTCTTTGAAAGTTGGATGAAGGACAGTTTACAAGAGCTGCTTAGAGACAGGAAGTGTTTGTTGCTCAAAGAATAATGCTTCAAACAGACAAAACCCTCTTCCTTTAGGTACCACCAAACCCTCTCTATTTCCCCAAATTTCATTTCCCGTCTCCCTGCTCACTTTTAGCCAGTTGCAGATTTCCCCAAGGACACGAGGTCTCCGACAACCGAGGCATGACCACTTTTCAAACATTCTTTGTCACCGGTAAGTCAAGAGTTTCAGCTCGACAGCCACCAGAAAATCACTTTTCTACGAAAACCTGAGGTGATCTAGTTACGCCGTAAGAATGAGTCATTGTCCGGACTCACAATCACAGCTACCAGATGTCGCTGCCAGCAACCTTGAGAGTTCTTGTGCAGGGGAAAAAAAAGCCCGCCACAGTGATTAGGCCAGCACTACAACTGCATTGATTTAAAAGGATAAGTGGGTTCGTTTGACAAACAGCTCAGGTTTAGCAGCACCTCAATGATTATGAGCGCTTTTTAGGCCAAAGCTTTCCTCTTGATTTCAATCAACCACTGGCAAATTTAAAAAAATAATGAGCTCCCAGTGCCGTTTGCCAGTTTGTAATTGTTGCTTGGAATATTAGCTTGCAAGATTAGTAATAACACTGAGAATGCATTCAAATTTAAAAGAAGTCAACTTTGCACCCATATGCATGTCCAAACCTATGTCTGAAAAAAAAAAAAAGCCATTGGCCTCTCTGTCTCAGACTCCTCTTTGCTTGGCATTGTCCCACCTTAAGAGCCTGGACAGAAGGAATGCCTCGCATATCGGGTGACCCATTGCCCCGGCGGCCTCTGCTTCTTGCCCAGATCATGGTGAGGGAGTGCACCAGGCGGGCGCTGTATTCCGTGTCACAAAAGCACCTTTCTACACAACAGGGACACAGAGAATGGATCACAGCACAGTGGTTCTTTTTGGGTTTCAGCCCACCATAGTGGTATTGAAGACCTCCCCCTTTTTGCTTTACACAAAAAATACTCCCCATTGATGAGATGTTCTTTCACCCAAGCCTGGCAGCAATAGCAGAAGGACCTGGAGCTCCTGGTGCTGGAGACGAAACATTGCTAGAAAGGATAAATGACTTTACTACTCATACACAACTGGGTGAGTCCAACTTCCTCTCCTGAATACATATTTTCAAAAGCTTTATTAAGATTAACTGTAGAAATCGGACAGAATACCAAATAATAAGTAATTTTATGTAATATAGGAATCTAAAAGGACATCAGCTTGCTTTTACCTGCAAGCATAAGTATGTTTTTTTTAACCTTTATACATAAAGGTTGTCTCATTGAGGTTCAAGATTTCATTAAAGAGACTTCTTTTGAGAAAACAAACAAAAAAAAAACAACAGAAAAGTTTCAAAATAAACAACCTTCGGTTGAAATTAAATAAGAAAATAGATCATGATCTAAAAACAAAAATGAGTTTTGTGGAAAGATTTCTCTATATTTCTTAAAATAAGTTTAAATTGTCCCGGAAGAATCAATGTGAATAGTTTCAGATCCTGCTGCAGAGTGGTCCAAGTTGACGGGGCAGAGTAAAAAATGCCCTTTTTCAAAGTTCTCATTGTATTACGTGAGCGCAGAAGGAGATAAAGTCCTGAGAACAAAGTCTGTGGCTGGACTGTCCAAGCGACACATTTGAGAATAAATGAGGCAGAAACAGTCCAAGGATTGCATTATATGTTCAAATATTATTAATACAGGAGTCTACGATTTAATGATGAAGGTCAGCTGAAAAGAGAATATAAAGAACGGGGATGATTGAGAGATTTTTTTTCCCTGTCAAGAACCGTAATGCTCCATGATATACAGCATCCACAATATGCAGAGAGGTTGCCGATCCGTTCATATAGACAACATCATCGTAACCTAACCAAGCCAGGAAGGTCATTAAGACAAGATGCTTCCTTGCACTGAAGGAAAAGCAAAATCTATTTCTGAATAAAAACCCTAGTTTGATCTGCAGCGTCTTTACAATATGAACATTTTAGCTCTAATGAGTTGATTCCTAAAGAGATATTAGATAAAAATGTGGCATAGATAAACTAAAGCATGATGCCTCGATCAGATCGGGTCTTTTCTAGGCTTTTTCTTACAGACATCACTTTCAGATATGTTTTGAGCCTGACATTTTTTTCTATTTTGTACTTCACTTGTTAAGTTGTAAGCCCATGCTGCAAAATATTCTGTTATATTCAGGAAGAAGCTGAACAGAGAAGGAGTAAAAAAAAAAACCCCAGCTAAAGTCCAAATAAAAAGTTGGAAAACCTTACAGTATGCCTGCAGAATGACTGATAAAAGCTGCTTTTGAAAACTATAGAAAAGACTCACACATAATAATCAAAACTCTTGTTTTGACAGGTCTTGAAAAACCATGCAGTCATTTTAAGATCTACAAGGCATTTGACACCGGAAATCTCTGACTCACACTATCTTTTTTTAGAAGCTGTCTGATATTATTTTATCACATAACGCTGTATCTTGGTTTTCAAATATCTGTCTGATTGTAGACAATGTGTGCAACATAGTGGTCTGTTGTCAGAATACTGTAACATCACAAAAGGTGTGCAACAGGGTTATGTTTTAGGTCCAACTCTGTTTTCAGCTTATGTAAACAGTGTTGGTGAAAATGTTACGGATGCTTGTAAACAGTTTTTATGCAGATGACACTATGGTTTAGTGTAATGCAAAAACTGTTACTACCATGCTTAGGTGTCTACAGTCAGCTTTTGACCTGGATCAATCTGACTTGCTTTGTCTGAGACTTGTCCTAAATGCTGATCCAAAGGCCTTGGGCCAAGCCTTCCTTTAGTTGAGGTTTAATAGCAGTATTTTCACTTAATTCACGGCCACTCACCTCCAGCCACAAATCCTTTGTGCAGCAGTGAGGACCCGCCTGGTTGTAGAAATCTAGAAATATCCTTTATTGTCCCACAGTGGGGAAATTCGGGTAATCACGTCAATCTGAAGGAAGTTATGACATTTACCGGCCTCCAAACTTTACCAATGACGTTGATTGTAGAGTAAACCAAAGTGAACCTGTGCGTTGATGAGTGTTCCTCAGTTGACAGCTGCTGTTACATCTCTTAATACCAAAGTGATCCTTTGTAGTCCTGCTCACTGTGCATGGTTGCAAGATAAACTTGGCTTCTCCTTCAGCCTTCCGTGTCACAAATGGTTAAACTTTTTTAGTCTTTCTCTCACTATTGATACCAAATTTAATCCAGTAACTATTTTCTTGCGGACATTATCAGACATATTAGGATCAAAGCAGCTTGCTTGAATGACATGTTTTTCTGTCTTTTCCGTTTTTAATGTTTGCCATGAACAACAGGGCCCAATGTCACATCATGTTTATAATCTGAGGGAAATTGAGGACACTCTCAGCAACTTAAAAAATGGCTCATCTAAGTCCTTTTGTAATGTTTATTTCATACTGATCCTTAGGTGAAGGTTGCCAATATATGTTGTCCTAGTAATTTTAAAAACACTTTAAATTTTTCTTCACTAAATAAATTTATAAAAAGTAATGTCTGGATGTGGAAAAACCACCTGAGATTAATCTACTGTATTAAAAGCAGATTTTTTTTAACCCATGTGCTGCATATGTACAACGGCAGATCTGAGGTCTGTTTTGAGGGCTTAGTGTTGTTTTTTTTCCTAATTTCTTCTCAGATCCCTGTCAACAATGAGGATTATCTCCTGCCAGTGGACTCTTGTGGCTGTAATTGTGGTTTCACTCACTGTGGTGTTCTGCACTAAGACCAAAACTACAGCAAAACCAAAGTACCTGTATACAAAGAAGCCAGTCCCGCATGTCACGCCTCACAGCCCCGTCACCACCAGTGTGCCCAAGACCCTCAAGATAGTGGTGACCCCAAATCCAGTCAGGCCTCAGCCGCAGCCTCCACCACAGCCCACCACGGTGAGGAACACCTACTCGAACCAAAACCTTCCACAGCACTACAGCGAAAACACTGAGCCCCCAGGTGTTAGTCCAGACAATTACACACTCGACTACAACGAGTGTTACTTCAACTTCTGTGAGTGCTGTCCACCAGAGCGTGGCCCCAGGGGATTAAAGGGAGAAAGAGGCTCAGCAGGTATCAAACTTAACCATGTTGCAAATTGTATTATATTACATTAATAACCCTTGTTTGTGTGTAGCTTCAGTTATTTATTTTTACTTATCCAGGACCACCAGGTGATATCGGGCCGGCGGGACCTCAGGGTATACCTGGACCACCTGGCATGAGTGGTCCAATGGGCTTTAAAGGAGAGAAAGGTATATACACTCTGGCTATAATGCGTATTAACATTTTTACAGGAAATTTTAACCTTAAAAGATATTTGAAGACTGAAAACAAAGATGAGGTACATGTCTGTGTTGCTAGAGCATCCTGGCAGAAAATGTGCAGCCTGGCAACTCTTAATACCATAATAACAAAGCAACACTAATGAGAAAATAATAAAAACAACAACAACAATACTACTACTACTTCTACTACTAATAATAATAATAACAGGTTTTCTTAGATCAGATAAATAAATTCATCTTATTTATGGGGGTCTTAAAACTGAAAATATTCAAGAAATATTAAAATTGGAGCTGAGTTCAGGCAGGTTACAGTGCTTCCAGGCATATTCATTTTGTCATACTAGGTCAACACAAAGTTGTGTAGAATTATTACGAGAAATGAAAATAATGGATGATCTTGATTCTATCTTTTAAATAAAATTTCGTAAATGCAATCTTAATATTTTATAACCCTCCTGTGAATAAATACATTGTAGAACCACCTTCCTCTTCAGTTACAGTTGGAAAGTATTTTTGGGGTATGTTTCTGCTATCTTTATGCATAGAGAGACTCAAATTTGTGTCCATTGTTCTTTGCAAAATAGTTCAAGCTCAATCCGATTGGACAGAGAGAAACATCCATTTTCAAGTCTCGCCACAGATTCTCAATTGGATTTTGGTCTGGATTCTGACTGGGCCGTTCTAACATGTGTATATAGTCTGATCTAAACCATTTAATTGTATGTTTAGGATTGTTGTCCTGCTGGAAAGTGAACCTCACAAAAATAAAAGTATTTTCCTGCCTTTAGCATATTTACTTTGAGTACTGAGAAGTATTCAGACATTTAGTAAAGGAACATGCAATCTCATGCTAAATGTTGTGGAACAAGGTAGGTGAGAGGTAAGAGTTAGGTTTAGAGAAGGTGTCTTTTGCATAGAAATGATGGCTGACATGTAAAAGATATGTCCAAGAGGAAGGATACATATAATGAGCCAAAGTGGTCCAATGATAGAACCCTGAGGAACACCAGTGGTAATTGGAAGTAACTCTATTAGCCCCTTTTCCACTGCTGCTCAAAAGTCCCAGGCTTTTGAGCAGCATGGGGCTTTTCAAATCCTGGGTAGTGTTCCCATACACATTTATCCAGCTATTTTCACTTTACTGGGGCTTTGGTCCCTCAAGCAACCCAGCACTTTACTCTGCTTTCCAGGGGCTTACTGAGGGGGCGGGGTTGCTTGCAGCAAGGAAAACTGTCTGCCACAAGGGTGGACTAACGAGCAGTAAGAAGATGAGGAATTTACAAACTTAACGATTTTATAACCTTACTTTACCACAAAAAGATTTTTAAAGATGTTTTAGGCGAGAAAGTACATTTCCAAACATCATCTGTGCAGTCGGTTCATCAGGATTATGAGCCAATTTTAATTCTGCTCGGACTTTTTGGGAGCACTGCAGTGTAAATCCCCGCTGCTGCGGCATTATTAGCCGCCCAGTCTGTGATTTCCCGCAGCCTGAATCTGTTCGTCACGGCTGAAAAGTCACTATAAGGCGTTATCTGCACATACCAGATGTCAAATGTGAAAATCTTGGCTGGATGTTTTCGGCATTGTGAGTTAATTATAAACTGTTTCGCCACCGTGTGTGTGCGTGCGCGCGGAGCAGGCTCACTTTCCGAGGCAGAGAAAGAGGAGGAGACCTTCTCACTGCATATAGCCTTTAACCCATATAAAATAATTTTGCTGTGATCAAAAGTCTGTGATACTGTATTCAAAAACTGCCCTTGTTGTTCCAACCATGGCTGAGGAAATATTATACTCATAAAGCTCTAAATATCAGTCTGGTCTACCCTCTACTTCTGTTCCACCCCCACACGGTGCCCAGGCAGAAAGACATGGTTTATTTTTATTTATTTATACCAACAGGAGTAAAATAGTGCGGAGCCTGGCAGTGAGAAATAGGGTTGGGGGAGGAGTAAAAGGGGCTAAGGAGATGTAACGCCATCAGTTGTGCGTTGTTCTCCTGTTTCTCTGGAGTCCAGATGAATGGCAGCATGGTGGCAGGATATGGATACCACAGACATATATACGTAGACGCGTCATAGGGCGCAGGTTCGCACGTCAACGTCACACCATATTGTATGTGGCAGAAAAAAGTTGAGTTCTGTTATTGTGAACGTGGATCAGAGAAGATGCCTCATTGCTGTGCTGCAATAAACACACACACACACACACACACACATATATATATATGTATGTGTGTATGTGTTATGAATATAAGGATCAATTTGTTAAATCTAAACATTGTGGTCTTCATTATTTCATAAAACCATGTCACATGTGAACCTTTAGGAACAGACTTTTTGGGGGAGTATTAAAGAGGTAAAATTAATAATATGAGCAAAAAAAAATCCTAGGTCAATAAAGTAAAAATAAACAAACAAACACAAAAGTGATAATGTTATGATAAAAACATCATATTATGAGAATTAAGGGGGAACATTTCCAGAATAATCACAGTTTGCAGAATTATTTCACTCCTGGAGTAATAGGGCCAGGTTAGATTATTTTAAATATTTTTATTCTTTAGGAGAATAAACTCAGGAGAATGAAGCTAAAGGGATACGAAAATAAACAAAGTATATTCAGAGATTAAAGTCCCTCTGATTCTGTTTAAGTGACTGAGTAACTGCAGATTTGCCACATTTAAGATGGCGGACGCACTGACGCATCGCAGCATAGGCAGAACCCGCCCAATGACGCGTCTACTCTTATATTATGTCTATGATGGATACGACTTCCCTGCATTTGTCTGTTTGACCGCTGTCTTCTTGCTGCCACCCGCTGGACTGGAGTGGTACTGCAGTTTTTCCTCACACGTCCCATGCACCACGGGGCTGTTTTACATAAATGGCCTCTAGCTAATGGAAACACGGAAACCGAAAAGCTCCAGACTTTTGTTTATCCCGGTAAATCAAAGCCTGGGGCTTTAAATCCTGAGGCTTTTAATAGAAAAGGGAAAGGTTTTGAACCAAGTGTGGTTAGAAAAGGTTCAGAAAACTTTGGTATTGGAGACACCAAATGCTAAATGTCTCAGACCATTTGTTTATTGTTTGAAAGAATAAACATTTATCTTACTTATTTAAATGAATCTTTCAGGGGATAAAGGTGAGAAAGGACACAGTGGAACATCAGGTCCACCAGGTATTCCAGGAAAACCAGGACAAAAAGGTACAATGTTGTTTAGGTGGTTGTTGAATTATCTAAAACTGTTGCATGCAATTTATTCTGATACAGTTTTGCAACTTTTCAGGTGAGGCTGGCCTCAAAGGTGAAAAGGGGGAAGTAGGATTTCAAGGTGTCAAAGGTGAGCAAGGAGAAAAAGGAGAATCTGGCCAGAATGGAACCTCTGGTGTGAAAGGAGAACCAGGACCACAAGGGCCCGTTGGACCTCCAGGAACAGCTATGGGGCAGGGTCCTAAAGGAGAAAAGGGGGATAAAGGAGACTGTGGCATATTTGGGGAGAGAGGTCCAAAAGGTGACCGAGGGGAACCTGGTGCTCCTGGCATTCAAGGTGCAATGGGAATTCCAGGATTACACGGTAAACACGGCACTCCCGGACCCGTTGGCATCCGAGGGGATCCGGGACACCCTGGGCCTCCAGGAGAACCAGGGGTGTCAGGGCCCCAAGGGCCACAAGGGATGCGAGGGATGCCCGGGCCAAAAGGGGATAGAGGGTACCCTGGCATGAGAGGTGATCGCGGCTTTCGTGGATTAAAAGGAGCAAAAGGTTCAGGAATGCCCCAGAAACGCTCTGCGTTCAGTGTCGGTATCTCACCAAAGAAATCTTTTCCTCCCTCTGGCTTCCCAATCCGCTTTGACAAAATCTTCTACAACGAAGAAAACCACTTCAACATGACTTCCAACAGCTTCACATGCGTACACCCTGGGGTTTATGTCTTCTCCTTCCACATCACGGTGCGTAATCAGCCTCTGCGAGCCACACTTGTGGTGAATGGGTCACGGAAAGTCAGGACGCGGGACTCTCTATACGGCCAAGACATCGACCAGGCATCCACGCTGGTGCTGTTAAGACTGGCATCTGGAGATCAGGTCTGGATGGAGACGTTCAGAGACTGGAATGGGGTTTATGCCAGCAGTGAGGACGACAGCATCTTCTCCGGGTTCCTGCTGTACTCGGACAAAGCCTGAAGTAATTCTTGTTCGCTAAACTGACAACCTCTCTCTTCTGCCGAACTGTTACAACTTCACCACATGGGAGAAAAACACCAGATACTGACGGTGCTATGCTATAACTGTGAATTATTTGTCTGTAAATTTGCTATTATCTCCAAACTTATCTTCTCTCATTGACAGATTTCTAAATAGAACGACCACTCATGACCTCAAGAGGCAAATATGTCAATGAGATTGGTCCGGGCCTTAACAGAAAGGACAACTGTAATCACAGGGAGTCAAGATTTAAGTCATAATATGGACACATTGAAGGAATTTAATTTATTCTGTTTTCTCACAAAAGTGAAAATATAAGAAAATGAAACAAAAAGTAGAAACAACTAAATCTATAAAATGCATCCAATGTTTAACTTGCTTGTAAAAAACATTATTGCAGCAGTATAGTCGCACGCAAAAATTGAAAAGTCCCACTTTTAAGCCAGTTTAATTAAATCAGACATTAACAATAACTAATTGTTTTTAATGAAATAAGTGGGGGCAAAGAACCTTTTACCTCTCCTGCTGTCAACACTGTATACAGCTTCATTTTGTCAAGAACAACACTTATCCGTCTCCTTGGTCACTGCACATGGCTGTAACACACCGAGAGAGAGAAATTTGAACATTCCTCTTTCCACAACCTCTCCAGAGTTCTGGGTCCTCTCTCGTGTGCTGCATACCCGCATGTTTTCAACAGGATGTAGGTGAGTGGACGGAGGAAGAAGAAGGTTGATTTTTATGTCTGGTAAATCATTTCTGTTTTAATTTGGCCGTAGGATTTTAATAATTACCCAGTAATGACATATGTTCAGTTTTCTAGTAGAGCCCACCTGTTTTTTTTTATTTTTTAAACCCCATCACGCCATGCGCTCTAACAAGGTTCCCCAGACCTTTGTGAGAGAAACAGCCCCACATCAGTGAGCATGAGAGGGTTTCCCATTTACACACCTAAACCCACCTGTAGTGCTTTCTGTAAAAAAAACAAAAACAGTTTTAGTCTGATTTAACCAAAGCACATTTAACCAGTTAAAGTCCCAGTAGCATTAAGACATCTCCACATGTTTATGTTTGTCTTTCAAACAACAGTTTGCTGTGTATTTGGTATCTTGCGGTGTTTGCTGCGGTTTTCAAAAATTGAGCTCTGCAGATTTTTCTGCTCCCTCATAATCTTTCTCCTTGGCATTGCAGTAAAACAAATATGGGTCCTCATCCAGCCATTTGGTGGGTGGCTAAAAGAACCGGGCCACGGCAAATTTATTCCCCACAGAAACAGGAAATCATGCTTTACTAATTCAATCCTCAGCACTTTTTTTAACCTCAAAAAAAGGGAATAACAGATATAAACACATTCTTCAGATACTTTCAAACTATAGGAATTTTAAGAGTTGCTAATAATTAAAAACAATAATTTATCAATTTGGGAATTTTATCAACTAAATAAATGTAATCAAATCAAAGGATGGCCTTTTTTCAACTACATTTTGCTGCTACTATAAAATACTTTTTATTGCCTGAAGCATAAATTTCAAATTAGGCATAACAGCAGAAAATAGATGAGCCAAAACAAACAAAAACATCTCAAAATGCTTCCCTACCAAGAAAACTAAAGCAATTATAGACTCACATTATAGCTGCACAAATAAGTATAAGGATACTTTTTTAAAAACTGTACCACCCTGCGTTGTTCAAGCTGTTCAGCTTGCTATTAAAGATGTCCTAATTTACAGCGAGACTTTCCCTGATATATGATGCTTACTGGTAAAGAGATATATGTGGATTGCAGGTGTTTGAGGGGTTACTAGGACAGCCGAAACTATGTTTAAAATAGTTAATCCATTTTCATGAACCAGGTTTTAAAAGGTAGAGGGATATTTATGAAACCCAAAATCTGAGATCTATTGACTTCCGCATTAACTTTAAGAAAAGCACAAAAAATGTGCAACAACCAAATTAAACAAAGCAACAAAAAAATAGATGACCCAACCAAATAAACTCAAAATCAGAGACCACCCCATCTTTCGAGAAATATTAAAAATTACAGCCTCATATTAGAGCTGCACAACAGAATTTCAGAGGTTAACCACACTGAAAGCGACTTAAATTGATCTGAATTCTAAACAGCCACAAAGCAATGAAGATAGAATTACAGAAAACTACAGAAAACTACAGAAAAACAGCCAAACGATTTAGAAATTATAGAAAAGCTTAGAAGAGGTGTGCCAGTAGAAAACTGTAGGTTGCATGTCTTCCCCGTTTCTCTCTTTATCAGATTACAGTGAATAAAAGTCACTAATGCCACAAAATCTTTTTATAAAGGATGTCCATCCATCCATCCATTCATTTTCTAAGACGCCTATCCCTGTTGGGGTTGCGAGGGGTGCTGGTGCCTATCTTCAGCTGTCAATGGGAGAGAGGCGGGGTTCACCCTGGACAGGTCACCAGTCTATCACAGGGCAACACAGAGACAAACAGGACAAACAATCATTCTCGCACACACTTACACCTAAGGAGAATTTAGAGAGGCCAATTAACCTAACAGTCAAGTTTTTGGACTGGGAGGAAGCCAGAGTACCGGGAGAGAACCCACGCATGCACAGGGAGAACATGCAAAATCCATGCAGAAAGACGCAGGGCAAGGGTAGGACGCCAACCCAGGACCTTGTTGCTGCATGGCAACAGTGCTACCCACTATTCCACTGTGCAGCCCTTATAAAGGATGTCTTATAAAGGAATTCTAAATTACTAAGGGATCATGAGGATTTTATTTCAATTTATTTGCTGTTAAATAAGTATCTGTTTGCATTTAGGAAACTATGTCCAATATATCCATAAACTAATATATGAGAGAAGAAATACAGAGCTTTGCAAAAGTCTTCATAAACTTCATGAACATTTACACACAATGCCAGGTTCATAGGATATTTAGACCAACACAAAGTGCCTCCTGCTAAATATTCTTATTTGAATTTAGAGCTGGACTTTGACTAGGCCATTTCAACACTTGAACGCACTTTTATGTAGTTCACAGCCTTAAGCCTTATTTGGTTTGTCTCTGCAAGCTTTCCACACCTGGTTCTGATTATGCTTTCAAGGTCCATCTGGTTGGATGAGCAGTGTTTTAGGCAAAGATTTTGTGGCCTTTCTACTGACATGCAATAAAATTTTAACCAGGCAAAAGCTGGGGGATTCGGGAACATTCCCAGATTGCCCCTGAAGCCACTTCTTGACTGTAGACTTTGGGTCATTGACGTCTTAGAATATGAATCATTGCCTTAGTTTTAAGGCACCCTGGGCTCAGGGTTTTTTTGAGGATATTTCTATACTTGGCTGTTGTTATCTTACCCTTAATACTAGTTTCTACCACACACAAAAAAACATCCACACAAACATCACTAGGTGAAGAGCAGGGCCATTTTTTCTCTAGCTATGATGATTTAAGTTTAGACCATCTCCACCAGCAAACACTGCCTAAAGGATTCAAGATTACCTTTCTGATCAATACCTATCTTCCCTGATTACTCAATTGGGTTGGCAGCCACATACAAAGGAGGGTTCTGGTGGTTCCAGCCTTCTTCCATGTTCAGATAATAGAAGTTAGAGGTTATCTACTCTTTCCACTGATCCACAGTCGCCTGCTGAATACTATATGCCTGAATACTGTAAGCCCACATCCTTTAATCAGTTCCAGAATATGTACCATAAAGTGTGGAATAAGGGAAGGGGTGTAAATACTTTTTGGCAACACTATATAACTGCCTTAACTGTCTGTTACAGCAGAAATAAGTATGCAAAGAATGTCTCTATGATCTGATGTTATTTTATTAAACCACTGTTATGTGATGTATTTTTTCCTAGTAGAGCATATTTTAGCGATATCTACTGACGAGTTGATCCGTTAAAGGCGACACAGCATGCTATTCAGTTCTTCCTTTTCACATTGAAAACATTCAGCTGTGGTGTATATAAAGTGAAACTGCAATTCTTTGGTCTGTATTCCTCGTTAATTTACCTCCACGTTCCCCCTTTTTACCCCTGTTCTGAGGTGCGTCTGAGCGCAACTCGTTTTGGTGCTGTCATTTTAAATCTAAAAGAGGCACTTCACACCCTGCCCCCTCCAGGTCGCAGAGGGTTCCAATCCACCCCGTTTGGCCATTTTTGTCGGATGCCGGGTGATGGTGTAATGAACAACCGATGACTTATCCACTTGTAGCTCCGGCATCCTTTAGGTTTGGACAACAAAATTGCTCCCGATAAATAACAATGGCAGATTTGCTGGAAGTCAGCAGCAGATATTGTGATGTAATTGTTAAAAAAATGTAATAGGAAACAGAGAAAACTGAATGACTTGAAAAATATGACCCAAACAGAACATTAAGATACATTATCTATGCAGCTCCTGGACAGACTATGATAAAATTTTCTGGTCTCCTAGAGACTGCAAGTACACACCTAACTGTATTTAAGGGCTAAAAAAGTGGACTTTGCATAATATGTCCTCTTTAAAGTGTATCCAGTATTTAAAATTGTTTTGATGTGCTGTAGGACTGTAAAAAAACAACAACCGTTAATTGAAAATAAAGTCAGCACAGCTGATAGATAGCTTTATTGGGTTAAAACAGTGATATGTATTCTCTCTAACTGTATTTATTCTGTTTCACATGACTCAATGAGGATGATAAGAAGAATAACTGTAAATTTGCAGAACAGTAGAATGGTGTTAATATTTGTTAGAAAGCTATGCCTCAGATTATTGCTCTGTTAGGTATGATGACAATTGATCAAAAGGAGCTGAGATGTAAAGGACCTCCAGATATGTTACAGGACTTTCTAAAATAACAGTCGTGGGACACCTCAAGGTTCTGGGGTTTTGGTTTCGTCTGGAAACTGGTCCGGAGGTGGCGGACTGCTTGAGACTGGGAGCTCAGAGTCCATCGAGGATTGCTCGGAGCCCTCTGTGTGCTGATCAAAAGACTGAGTTGCAGCAAAGTACTTTGGTGTTGCTGGTTGACTTGCAGGAGATAAGAAGGGGTGCAGGTGTGAGGTAGAGGGAGAAGGTGCCATCTGGGTTGTGTGATGATGATTCGGATGATGATGATGATTTGAAGACATCAACTGTGGTTCTGTTGGGTCAAAGGAAAAGTGACCTTAGGAGTCCCGCATGACTGTGATGTGCTTTTGACAAATCAGTTTTGGGAATACAGCAGAGCAGATTTAGTCTTAAGCACCTGGGACATCTCCGTAGCTTTTGGGCTCGCTCCACCTCACGATATTCAGCTTTGGCACCCTGACTCTGCAGGTGTACCACCCTGGAGCCCGTCTGATGAGGAGGTGGTCTTGTGAGGTTGCTGGTCCCAGTAGTTTGTTGTTCTTGTAGAAATAGTAATTTACTGGAGGGGCAGGGGCAGGGGCATTGTACTGGACGTGGCAGATGAGGTTCATCTTCTTTGCATCGCGTAGGATGTTTTCTTCTGTAATCTCCAACACCGGCTGAGTTAGAACCTCTGAGATAGAGCAAATGACAAAATAAAAGCTTACTTACACAATAGAATATTGATTTCTAGTGATTGATTTCTATAGGTTAGCACTTCAAAACGTTGAGAGAAATTGTGGAAAAAGTCATCGGCAAAAGGCTGAACCAATCCTTATACACCCCAGCGTCTCCTGCAAGCTTGATCAGTTGTTCTTTCTAAACTCCTTTCTGTATCTTTTATTTGGATTTTGGCTGCTTTTTCCATTCATTTTCTGTCCAGTCTTTGTCTCTGTGAAGCTCCAGACCAAACGACAGAAACAACAGGTGTCAGAGCAGATGAGAATCTATCTTCAGTTATGTTTTGTTACAAACAGTAATAACACGGAAACTAGAAGAAGAACGATCCTTTAGTGGACCATCTACTATATGTGTATTTTTCAACCTATTGCTCATTGGAAATCACCTTCTCTGGGCTAAAGTACTCTTTAATGTCTGTTGAATTGTGTTTGATGTTTTCATTGATTCATCTAAACTAACCTTAACAAGCCACCTCTTTCTGACAGGCTGCTAGTAACAAAGCACAGTGTCTTGCAGAAGTATTCACACCATTTAAGCTTTTCCACAATATGCTGCATTACAACCTCAAGCTCCAATTGATATTAGGAGGATTTTATCTGACAAACCAAAACAAAGTAGAGTATAATTCTTAAATAAAAGTGTGGCATATGTTTCCGTTCAGCACTCTTCAGATTGATACTCCTAAATAAAAAGCAGTGCATTTGTTGAAATAAAGCATTAAGCCCTATTGTCTAAAATCCACCACAAGTCATGTAGGTAGCACTGCGAACATGCGGAAGAACAGCTTCTGGTCGAATGAGACCAAAGCTTAACTTTTGGCAATAAAACAAAAGACAGTGTGATGGAAAACATGAGCACAACGTCCCCACTATCAAACATGGTGGTGGCAGTATTGTGCTGCGGGGATGCTTTTCTTCAGCAGGGAAAAGGAATCTGCTCAGAGCTGATGGGAAGAAGATCGAAGGAGCCAAAAATGGGAAGAAGAACCTCATAGAGGCTGAAATAGAGTTGGGACTTGGATGGAGGTTCACATTCCAGCTGAACAACGCCCCAAAACATCCAGCCAGAGCTAAAGCAGAGTGGTTTGGCTGGTTCTCAGAGGGTAAGGATACTTTTGCAAGCTTTGTAGCTACCAAACATTAAATCTGATTCTGAGGGGTCTGTTATTTGTAGACACAGCACTGGTTCGTCCTTTGGGTTTGTAAACTTTTGTGAAAATGATTAGGTTCTACACACAAAAAAAAAAAAAACAATGTCAAAAAGCTGCCAAAACATTAAGGAAAAAACACGTTCAGAAAACCAGTTTAAAAAGACGATATATAAATGAAAGCTCAAGACTTTTGCACCGTTCTGTAGTTTAGTATAGATCATCTTGCAACACCCCTGATCTTGGATCTGGAAAGGCCCTTGGAAAATATTTTATATTTTAATATTTATGGTATTAAGGAGCAGCAATGTTGCACAGTTGGTAGCACTGTTGCCTTGCAGCAAGAAGGTTTGAACCCTGGCCAGGGGTCTTTCTGCATGGAGGTTGCATTTTCTCCCTGGGCATGTGTGGGTTCTCTCCAGGTACTCCAGCTTCCTCCCCCAGCCCAAAACCACCACTGTTAGGATAATTGTTCACTCTAAATTGCCCTCAGATGTGTGTGAATGGTTGTCTGTCATGTGTTGCCCCGTGATGGACTGATGGTCTGTCCAGGGTGTACCCCGCCTCTCGCCCAATGACCGCTGGAGATAGGCGCAACCCCCCCTTGTGACCCTGCATGGATAAGCAGGTGTAGACAATAGATGGATGGCATTGATATCTTATGTAAAATGTGATTATTTCTCCACTAGATGTATCAGTAACTCACCTAAAATATATACAGCAGTGGGAACTGACATCACAGAGACTGTACTTCTCCTAATATCCCAGGAGACCCTGCATGAGTACATTCCTACGTCCTCCAGGCTCACGTTGGTGAGGCGGAAATTTAAACCGCTCCCTCTCTGTACCATCACTTGAACGCCGTCTTTGTACAAGATCGTCTGATGGACGGGAGGGTTCATCCGGAGGCGGCACTTCAAATCCAAGACGTCTCCAACGAGGACAGGGTGTTGCGGCGTTTCAAGGATGACAAACCCTCCTGAAAAAGACATTACAAAGAAGAAAGTTTGCTCTTAATCATTTAGACAGTCATGTGCTCTTATGTAAAATAG
Source organism: Fundulus diaphanus (assembly GCA_037039145.1). Classification (NCBI taxonomy): domain Eukaryota; kingdom Metazoa; phylum Chordata; class Actinopteri; order Cyprinodontiformes; family Fundulidae; genus Fundulus; species Fundulus diaphanus. The sequence continues at coordinate 22,063,779 of CM073124.1, forward strand.
TTGCAGCTTGGCTTGCAGTTCAGTGCTGGAGAAGAAGTTGAGCAGGTCAGGAAGAATTTCTGGTTTCGACAGTTTCGGAAATTGGGAAAGAGGAAGAAAAACTGCTAAGCGAAAAACATTTATGTCTTGATGAAAACAAGATCTTACCATCGACATTGATCTCCTCAGGTAGACTTCTTTGTGTTTTTTGTTTTCCCACTAGTGTCATCTTCTGTCCTTGGCAGGAATATTTGTCGCTCTCTTTAATGTGTGCGTTCCACAGTTGTAATATCTGCCCAGACTGTGGAAGCTGCACCGTCCCCCTGAACCACAGGTAACTCCAGGAGGAATTGTAAACGTCAGGAATGTTGCATCTCAGGCGCAGATGTTCCCCACTGAAGATCCTGGGGTTCCCAGAAACTATTTCGACTATGGCCCTATATGGGATAGTAGGAACTGGAGAGAAAAAACAACACATGTCCAGATAAATATCAGGGAAAAAGCTGTGAAGAAAATGAACTCCGATTTGCTTACAATGTAAAATCATAAACTAGAAAATGAGCTTAAATATTTTTTCTATGCATGTTACACAGAGCAAATTTTATGATGTAAAAAACAAAACCAACAAGAAACCAATACATATTTCTTATATAGATTATCAGTGTAGTTGTATTTAGCACCTACCCTCAGGCACAACGAGCTGTGGTAACAATGAAAAAACTGTCACAGAGAAAAATATAAGGTTAATGAGACCAGATAACATCATATTATGAAATAGGTTAAATCAGATCTTAGTAATCAAAATTATGAAAACCTACTGAGGAGGGATATTACAGCATCCATTCTGCTCACTGTGTTTGTAAGAAACAGAATGGACAGCAAGCTTTATACTAATAAAACAAGAAGTAAAACTGTCTTCATACCGGATATCCTCCTTTCCAAAAAGTGCTTTCCCCATAATTCTGTTTTTTTATTGCGTTTAATGTAGAAATACTTCATTTCATTTAATATTACTTGGAAACAAAATGAAAATGTAAAGTTTGCCAGATAAGTAATTGAAATACTATTCAGTATTAGTATGTAAAACATCAAGCTCAGTTGTTATTTTTTGTTGTTGTTTTCAACTTTTTAAAGCTTTCACTTTAACCGGCTTTCCTGCATCTCCTCTGGGGTGTGACACAATCATGGAAACTTAGCAATATGGTGGAAAGGGGAACTGAGAACACCCAAATTTTCTGTGAGAACTCAGATCTTCAGAAGAAATGCGCCAACGCCTAATGAAAGGCAAAATCCAGGAACAACAAACCCTCCTACTTTTCCAGATTAGAAGCAGTCATTTTAAACAGCTGTTGGCCAATTTTTCAGCTGAACTTAGAAATAAACATTTATACTTGTACTAATATAACGCTGTTCTAATTGTCATCACCCTATCACACTATTGTACACCCTCCTTGCATTTCATTAGTGTATGAAAATTGAAAATGGAAATAAAGATCCCACATGACTTGAGTTTTTTTACGAATTTGATTCTGTAGATAAGTTTGATCTCAAGCTAAGCCAGAATGCCCCTCATTATTTCGACATATAAACAAAAAAACAAAAACATCCTGAGGCATGGCCTTGGCAACTTAAGTGGCAGCTACAAAAGTTAGCTAAATGCAACCCAAATTTCAAATTTTAATACTACATAATTTCACTCTATCTTCACTAATGAAGATTCACTCACCTCGGTATGCCAATGGTTAGAAGTGGCTGATGCAGCAGAGGAGTTCTCCCTATTTTCTGATTAATTATGGGGGTATAAAAATGACTGTAGAGCACTGAGCCCAAGATGGGCAGGAGACCATTTAAATCGATATACTTTTTCTTATGTTGTCTATTTGCTGGGAAATTTAAAATAACAATTTACATGCATCTACATAGGAAGAAATTAAGCCTCTTTTGTTTTGTATTGTACCCGTATATTGGGATGAATGGTGTGAAATTTGGTGCTATGGTGCCAGGACAGCAAAACCTTTTGCCCCTTTTTTGCGTTGCATTTTTTTTTCTGTTATATTTTATGACCATCCATGACCATCTTGGGCTGAAGGTTTCAAACTCTATTCACATTCTATAGACGCTCCCAAATGGTCAAATAAACATTTGCTAAACGATTGAAGGGAGCATATCATGCAAAATCCATTTTAACCCCTTAAATATAGTTTGTGGTGTACTTGTAGTCTCTAGGAGTGCAACCAATTTTAATATAGTCTCTCCAGGAACTGTGTAGATATCTTTATACCTATTTATTTTTTGACATGGGGGTGGGTTTATGGTTTTCAAGCTGTTCATTTTTTTCCTGTTTTCTATTACATCTCTTGAACTATTTAGCCACAGTATTCGCTGTGAAACTACTAAAGGGACTTCTAGTTTACCAGTCTCACAAATCCACCATTTTTATTTCTCGGAGCAATTTTGTAGTCCAAGCTGAAGGATGCCAAAGCTACAAGTGGAGAAGTCATCGGCTGTTCAATACACCGTCCCCCAGCATACTACAAAAATGGCCCAATGGGGCGGAGTGAAACAGTGCAACCTGGTGCAGGGCAACATGAGAAGTGCCTCCTTTAGATGTAAAAGAATAAGCAATAATAACATCTAGTGGTTAAAATCGGAACAACACAAACAATGCTTTTCACGGATACCAGCCATTCACTCAACGGTCCGTTGTTGCTGTGAAACCCCACTGAATTTTAACTTACACAGGACAGGTATATGATCAGTGTTGGGGGTAACGCGTTATAAGTAACGCGTTAGAGTACTCTTATTAGTTTTTTTCAGTAACGAGTAATCTAACGCGTTAGTTTTGCGAATTCAGTAATCAGTAACTCCGTTATTTTCCAAAATAAGCACTCGTTACTCCGTTACTTTAAGAATTTCCCTCGATAAGGAAAGTGAAGTCCCGGCTTTTCTGCATTTATTCAGATGCGGCTGCTTGCGTCTGTACCCTGCTCCTTGCCTCTGTGTGTGTGTGCGCGCGCGCACCTGTGTGTGTAAGCTACTTGTGTTTGTACCGCGGCAAGATGGGCGAGAAGACAGCGTTTGATTCTTGGAGGTAAGCACGTTATTTTGAGTTAAACAGCGAAAAGGACAAGAACATGGGTCCGGCAACACCGATGTGTCGGCGCATGAGTCGAGCTCGTAGAGTAAACCTGTGTCGACGCGCGTATGCGCTACGTGACCGATACAGGAACTGAACTGACTGACGCGCCAAACTGTTTATGTTCCTTCTAAACTGCGCGCGTGTGCATTCGCGCAGAGCATCTGGATTCAGTGCGCACAGCAAAGCTATGCTGCACAGTCGTTTCAGAAAAAACGGCTGATCTACACTGAGTAGAAAGCTGCAACTCTGAGCAGCTCTTCCTCCCTTTGTCATTCTCAGCCAGGCCCGTATTAAGACAATGTGGTGCCCATGGGCACTATACCTCAAAGCCCCCCCCCCCCCCCTTACCCGTGCTGTCCTCCGGTCAAAAACATCAGACATAATCAAGGGGATTTCTTTACTATTTACTAACTTACACAACTACATGTAGGCATATGAGCAGTGAGCAATATTCAAATATCTCATTTTAAAATTTTGAAATAAAAAAAATCTTGATTTATTTATCATTTATTATTATTATTGTGACATCAGTGTTCACAAAACGAATAATGCATGGTCTTTCAACAATTTCAATTGAAAAATATTTTAAAGCATGTGTCATGTGGTGCCCCCCCATGGTTGGTGCCCCTGGTCACTGGCCCTTATGGAAAATCCGGCCCTGTTCTCAGCATGTCCGATTTCAGAACAGATGATATTAGTCAGGTAACTAAACACAGCGCCCGACCGACCTTTGAACGTGAGCATGAAAAAAATCCCGATCACTGGAACGCAAATAACGTGATTCACCATGGCAATGACAGGAAATAAGTTTGGAATTGCGCATGTCCTGCGAGTAGAATTAGAAATATTTAAAGAAGGCATATGGACAATATTAAACCATAAGAAACAACGCCGTTGTTGCTGAAAACCGCAAGAGAAAATTGTTGAAAAAGTCAATGCATGCGTGATATGAAAGTTATGTGATGGAGAATCAAAGCTGCTTTTACCACACTTCACTGTTCAACACAAAAGGGGGAGTATGTGTGTGTGTGTGTGTGGGGGGGTGCATTGAATGGACATGTCAGCAAAAAATTTGTAAAAAAAATAAATAAAAAAGCCAGAAACGAAAAAGTAACGCAATAGTTACTTTTACTAGTAACTAGTTAATTTTATAGTGGAGTAACTCAGTTAGTAACTCAGTTACTTTTTGGGAGAAGTAACTAGTAACTATAACTAATTACTTTTTCAAAGTAACTTGCCCAACACTGTATATGATATTGTATTTTGTTCCATTTCTGGTCCGCTTCTCTTACTGGCTTCCATGTTTGCAGGCTGCTGCTCTTTTGGCAAGATAAAATACCAAATGCTGCATTGGGAATCATGGGAACTCTCATATGATTGGCTCGGGAACCAGGAAGTAAACAACGGGCTACACTCTGAACCAAAGTAATTCCGGACCGTACCTCTAGGTTTGAAAGGAGAAACACTTCCATCCTGGGTGACAAATGAAAATGATTTAGGTTGATTTTACAGTAAATATCTTACTTATTGCTCCTTTAAAGAGCCAGCGCCAAAATGAGTTGCTCTCAGACGCACCTCAGAGCAGAGGTAAAAAAAAGGAGAATATGAGGATAAATTAACAACGAATTCAGATCAAAGCGAGGCTGTTCCAGTTTATATAGATCTATACTGAAAGAACTGAAAAACATGTCACCTTTAAGAGTATATGCAGTCTCTTGAGTTGTGATGCTCATCCCACAGAAGTTTTTAATTTGTCAAAAGTAAAGTGGCAACCTGGCTTAACCTGTAATTATGCCACAGTATCATGCATAGGAAAAGAAACCTAAGAAAAAAAAGCTGATGTCATGACAAAAATGAACTATGTGATCACAAATTAGCATGTTTTACTACCTTTATCTTAATGTATGTGCAATATTTAAAAAAAAACTGTTAAGTCTACCACCATACCTGGCAAGATATGAAACAGTGTGGCAATAACCTAAAACTATGTTTAGGACAAAGTTTCAGAAAAAGAAAGCTGTGTGTGTTTTTTTTTTTGTCACTTTCTATGCGCTAAAAGAAATAAAAAAGCTCTTGGTATTGAATAACTCTTCTTTTACTCAACTGTCCACTGTAGATCAGAGAATTTCAGATGTTTTAACATATCTGAAAATTTCCCCGTTTTTTTATTAGTATGTGCTGAAATGACCCCTTCAACATTTTTAGATTAAAAAAATCCAGGAAGTCATGTTCCACCTCAATTTTGAGGAAGAATGACTCAGCGCGGGGCAGTGATGTTAGTCATGATGAACAGAAACTGCACGCATACAAGTACTGATTTTTGAATTTTATTAATCATCATCATTGCACTCCCCTAGACATAGGTGGAACGAACCTGTCCCAATAAATTACGCTTTAAATTAAAGGCAGATTTGAGTTAATCTCTCTGACCTCAAACTATAACAAACCTATAACCAAACAAATGGTTTAAAACACTGCTTCAATAACTTCAGGTTTCAGTGCAAAATTAAAAGCTTGTTCAAGCCACAGCCAAGCATTGGAAAACCCGGTTTTCAAACAGCAGGTGCGTGCGTCTCTTCTGTTGCAAGTAGCAACGAAATACATTAAAATCTTGTAACATAAAAGAAAAAGAAAATCCAAAGCTCGTGAGCAAATGTAATATATGTGCCTCTTGCATCTTTTTGAAACTATCAGCAAAGCAACATTCTTTACCATCCGTCTGATGACGTCTCACCTCATAAAAGCCGAAATATGGCTCTGAAAAAAGGAGCTAAAAATTTTAAACAAGAAGAGAAGTTCAGCAAAATAACTAAAAGAAGCAACCAAAGCTTTAGAAGTGATCAATATTTCCATTTTGATATTTGGAGGAAAACAGCAACATTTTTTGTTTTGGTCTAAAAAAAAAAACAAAAACAAAAAAACTTAAAAGCTTTTATGGAGCAAATGATAATAAAATCTCTATCTATGACTGTTCCTTTAACAGAGACATCAGCCTCTTGAAAACCAGATCATTCACAATTTCAACTAAATTACACCCATGCTCTTTGACTACTGTTAATATTACAGGTGTAAAGTCATCATAGAAGTATTGATATTCTGACACTCACTTTATAGAAAAATAAAATCTGAACATCCAGCTGACGACAGGTGATAGAAACCAGACAGTATTTGGACATATGTACCACTGGAGAACCCACTGATTTTTACAATTTGAATGGAACGTGCATGCAGCACACACACACGCACACAAACACACAATCTCTCTCTCACTCAGGTTTTTTCAGGGAAATTAAACTAAATTCAGCATAAATCACAAGCTGGACTTGAAGAGCAATGTCAAGGGAGTTCAATCGTTCAGATTTTTTACATGTCTTCCTTTTTGGCTTCCAAACTATAATTCACTTTTCTGTTCGATCAGATGTTCACTGGACATCTCATATGTGAAGGTATTACACTCTGCCTGAAGGTTTTAGGACTCAAACACACCATTTATCATTACTGCACAAATGTAACAACTAGAAAAAGTACTGAGGTACTGCAGGTAGCGGACGACGAGAAGATATGTTTTGGAAGAGCTTATAGTGGAGTGTTTTCCCTCCTTTGTAACAAAGTAGCCACATCAGATGAGCAGGAAATTCTGCCCCAACAGTCTCCATGGGTCCGTCTCATGTGGAGCCATGGGTAAATTTGACCACCTATTTGCCTTTTTTAAATAGTGAGGTAAATGAGAAGATAATTGCACCTTCACTACTGCATGTGTGAGCAGCTTTGCTTAAAACTAAGGTGTCCAAATCCACCTCCTACCATTTCAGAGCGAACATACTTTAGTTGAGACTGGAGTTTTACCTCCTCTGACCAACCGGTCGATAAGATGAACATCTGGCTGCAGCTTACGGTGAATCTATCTTCTCATTTAACTCGCCGCAAGAAAGTAAATAAGCGCACTTTCTAAAAACCTAACAGTGACATTACTGATCTGCTTTTATAGCCTCTAAGGTAGCAGAAAGATGGAACAGACATGGCCGGGCGAAAACCCGATCCAGATCCAACAGACGGCGCATGTGCACATGGAGTGTAAAGAGAACAGAGGGGAAGATGGAGCAGGACCTCCAGGTGAGTTTCTGCTGAGCAGACGTTCCCCCCCCATCAGCCTGCAAACACCTGAGGCTGCAGCGGCGGGGGCAGCAGCTCATTCTCAACGTTTTCAGAGTCGATAGCGGACAACGCCGCAGACGCTGTCTCGCTAGCTGCGCTCGCTGTGGAGTTTTGCGTCTCCAGCGGAAAGCTCTCCAGCGCGCTCTGCACTTTCTGCTCGACTTCATCCGTCCAGTCTATCAGGTCGCTCTCCAGCTGCCGAGCCTTCTCTATGACCCGCTCCTGCCTCTCGTCGAGCCCGGTCAGCACGTCCAGGCTGTTGTGGGCTTGGCTGAGAGCTGCGCTGCCTGAGGAGGAGGACGCAGCGGGCTGCGGCCCGTTTGGGGACGCCTGGCCCGACATGTAGAGCTCAAACTCCTCAGAGCTCATGTTGAGAGACTGGCCATCCAGTTTCTCGATGAAGGCCACTGCACAGCACTGTAGAGAGGAGGAACAGTGCTGTTAAAACTAAAATGATCATCTACCAAGCCCCAATACTCTTTAGACTTAGATTTATTTAAATAATGCATAAGTTACAGGAATGAGGGGAGAAACTGTGCTGTGTGTCAACAGCTCCCCCTGCTGAAAGCTTTTCATTTACTCCCATTTAAAACCTTTTGGACCTTATGGTCACCATGACTACTATACACCAATACAAAAAGACCACACACTGCAAGCATGGAGGAGGAGGATCTTCTGTGTGGTTCTGTAAAATGGCTCAGTTGTCTAAAACAAGGTCTTTAATGGGGCGGCTTTTCAAATGAAATGGGTCCAAACACGTCTGACACGGTTACCGTTTGAAATTATGGGAAATAAAGATAAGGTGACACATCTTTCAACAATCAAGACTCAAAGAAAACAGAGTGACATGTTGCTTAGTAACAAATAATAAAGTGTTTTACGTACAAATACTGGGAATAATTAGATAGCGAATAATACAGTATTTTGCAGGTAGAGCTGCTAAACACATGTAGCCACTCATATGCCAGAGAACGCTCTCATTTGCTCACCAGATTAGTGAAGTAGTATCCGTCCTCTCCGGTCATGAGTCTGCTGGGGTTGCAGAAACGGGTGATGTACTGGATGTTGGACTGCAGCCGTGGAGGGTTTGCCTTCAGGACGATGTAAATGAGCGTCGGGAGGAAGTCGTCGGCTGAGGCGGCCTCCTTCTTGCTCACTTTGATGCCGTTGAAGATGTGCTTACTGCACCGAGTGATGCACCCCAGCTTGTCTTTGGGTACTTGCTTCGAATCCATTTCAATTATATCTGGAATTGGGCACAAATGTCAGAAGAGGAGTGAGCTAAAATGAGCAACGAAACAAAAACAAAACAAAAAACTGGTGTGAGACTCACCTGTAATAGCTTTGACGACACTATCCGAGACCTCAGGGATCTCCTCATCCACCGGCACACACAGCATCTCTATGGTGACCCAGTGCAAGTCTCTGGAACCAAACGCAAACAGGATAGTGGGACATTTCTACTCCTCTTTGCGTAACAGTTTTAAAATCGGGAGCTTTTGTTTGCCAACCTGATTCTCTTCTGAATAGCCAAGTCTTTCTTCTCGTCATCTGTGGTTTCAGGGCAGAAAACCTCTGTGTAAAGTCGAGTCATCATGTACTTCTCTACTTCATCCATGACCCTCTCCACAAGCTCTGACGAACCTGTAACACCCCCAACACATACATACTTTTCAGTATCTTTGACCATATTCACTATATGTGGTCATTGTTAAAACATGTTATTTAGGGAGATGAAGCACCTTTGAACTGGTTGTGAAGGCGATCTGAGAGGTTCTGGTAGAAGTCTTGCACACACTCTGATAGCTCATCAGCTCCCATGTCCTGGACCGGGATGGAAAAATGTATACTTTGTCTCACAGAATCTGATTACACAGCGGCAGACAAGTTTGTGTTGTGAATGAAAGCAGAACAAAGTAGTGCATGATTGTGAAGCGCAGCTAAAACGATAGATGGTTTTCATCAAGTTTGCTGAATTGAAACTTGAAAAGCGCAGTGAGCATTTTCATTCAGCTCTTTTGCTCTGGTATCCCTAAATAACATTCGGTTCCTTCAGAGGTGGTCTCGTCGGTAAATGAAGCACGCTTGTGTGTAATTTACTCTTGATACAAAACCAGCTGTTCTGTGAAGGCCTCAAAGGTTTGTTAGAGAACTTTAGTGAACAAACATGAAGACCAAGCAGCACAGCAGACAGCGCAGGGAGAAAGCTGTGGAGAGGTTTTAACCAGGGTTCATAAATCAATATCTTAATCTTTGAAAATCTCAAAGCTCTGTACAGTCCATTATCCAAACTGAACACCACTATTATTTTTCATCTTTATCTGTAAGCATTTCTGAAATCAATGTCGCCGTTTATTTTGCTTCGAAACGATGCACTACTTTCAGCTGGTCAATCAAAAAGCAGAATAATGAAACACATGGACGTCTGTGGGAGTAAAGTGACGAGATGTGGAGAAGCCGAAGAGATATGAGCACTTGCATTACATTTGTGTAAACAAAAAGCCAATATATTCAAAGAATAGAATGCTAAAATCTCAAGTTATGGTGCCATGCAGTAATAAAACTGTTCAAGAAAACGTTCTCCTCTTTAAAGAAGGAATAAGCAAAACTTCATTATTTTAGATAGAAATAAAAAAAATTGTTTTGTGAAGAACTAATAATAAGTGAAAAACGCATACGTTTAAACAGGAAAGATCAAAGCTCACCCGCTTGTACACCATGCTTTCAGTGAAAGCCCTACACTGTTTAAAGATTTCCCTGCCAGACTTCACAGCCTTCAGGAAATCAATGAACTCTTGCGTCGCGCGGTCTCTGTCCAGAGAGGACTGTCGACCGGCTGATGAGCTGGGGCTGGGAGTTGACTGTGTGTCAAAGGGGCCAGCATCTGGGAACGGACAATAAACAATATTTCAGAAAGATTTCTTCACATCCTTTGCAGCAATTGTGCTACAATCTTCTAACCATTGGTATTTTTTTTCTTTTATTTTCTACATCCAGGGATGTGGTAAACAAAAGGCAGAACAAATATACATTTCATAAACAAATTAAAGGCAGTAAAACATCACAAGAGGAGCAAAAATTTAGCATTAAGGATCTATTGGACAACAGTTTGTGCTCTTTTTACGAAACAAGTAACTATGGGTTAAGCATTACTAAATTGGCTGATTAAAAGAGAAGTGAAATTCAGCTAAATGGGTCAGTTGTTTCCAGGTAAAAGCATTCAAGCATCTGAAAAGATTTCTCAAAGAGCTAAGGGCACAGAAGCTGGCCAAACATCTAGTTTCAGGTTAACGTGCCATGTAGCACTACGCACGGTAAATTAAGACCCTGCAAGAGAGTTAAGTCAATTTGTGTAAAAAAAATAAATAAATAGATAAAAAAGGTAAAAAAGACAAACTGTGGACGTCTTATAACTTGATAGACATATTCAATCGTAAGGTGGCTGCTAGGATTTTGAAAAACAAAAACAAAAAACAGGAACAATAAAGATGTCAAACATTGAGAACGAGTTTATGCAATGACTGTGTTTAAAGGCACTAAATGGGACGTGTGGGTGGGGCGTTTTGTCAGATATAGTAGGAGGTGGATCCTAGGTCAACAATAAAGTTGGTAATCATTGGTGTGCATGTGCGAGAGAGAGATTACCTTTTTTGGGGGGTGTTTTTGTTGATGGGGTGAAAAATTTTGTGACTGTGTTGACTCTACTGGACTTCTCCTTCGTCTTTCTTTCTTCAAACTTGTTGAAGGGAGTGACTGCAGGTTGTGATTGTGCCCTCTGATGTCTGCTTGCATATGCTTCCTCTTCCTCTCGCTGCAGCCTGGGAAGACGATGACAGAGCAACGGAAGAAACTTGTCAGATGGAGAGTAGGACAAAAGCCCACATCTCAATGAGGTAAGAGATCAACGAAGCAAGACATTAAAACTAGACTTGCAAACCTCTCAGCAAGAGCCTGGTCCTCTTGAATTTGCCTTTGCTTTTCTCGTTGGTTTTCCTCTCGCCAACACTTCGAGCACAGCCCCTGCCAGGCTCCGTTGCCATAAAAACCACATCCTTTCTTGCATAGCAGCTCCGATTGGTCCACATGGATGCCACGTCGTTGGCTCATCCTAATGCAGTGACAGCTGGGAAAGCGAAAAGAGAAAAAAAACATAAAATAGCAAACACATCCAAAAAGTTGGTTCACTACTACCTAGCTCTTTAAACTAGTTACAACAATAGTACACGTTTATTACCAAGTCAATGCAAGCTTGAATTTAAACAAAGTTGCTTGTATGACTGAGCACATCAGCTGTTCAAGATGACTAAGTGAGGCTCAAACACATTTCAGCAGGACTTGTTTTCAGTGACACATCTGGTCCAAAGGAATGCAGAGTTGCTATTGGCTAAGATAGCATAAGCTCGCAAATCTGAAAACACGTAAAACTATCAAATTATTACTTGTCAGATGGCGACACGCACTATGAATAATTTCGGACTTAGCATATCAATGTTAGAGATGGCTGTTAAAGCTCAACAGAGTTTCTCGTTCTCAAAAACGAAAAAAAATCACAAGATAATTAACTGTTAGCCAATCATTAGCCACTGCTATGTGAGGTAATGACACAAATACAATCATCTGTTATTTACACATTGTTTGTATGAATCATTTGAAAATATACACACTTATTCGTCTCAAAGGGTTATCGGGTAACGTTATCGCCGCTGTCTCCAGCCAGTTCTTGGTGGATATATTTACATTAGCTAAACAGCTAGCTTCGTCCTAAAGCCATCTTCGCTGACACATTCTTCTTCTTCGGGGATAAGAATAGAAAACAGTGTGAAAACTCTCGTCTCCCCCTAGCGTTAGCTTTAGATTGACAAAAATAACTAAATAACAAACGTTGTTATTTTGCTGTGAAAAAACATTTCTATCTTCTTTAACTTGATAATAATAATAATAATAATAATAATAATAATAATAATAATAATAATAATAATAATAATAATAATAATAATAATGCATAAAACACTCTTATTAGAATAAAACTAAAGTGAAATTTAGCTGGCAACAATTTTGTGATTAGCGGTTACTCATTCTAAACATTAAGATGGTCAGTTTGGAAATTATCTTCCATTAGAGTAGATTAGAGATTAGAGACGCAGCACTTGTTTAACTGTTAGAAGAGAGTGGTCCAAAAACAAGAACATACATTTTGGTTTCATGTCTTAAATTAAATTTTATATCTATTGTTTATATGCTGAAAAACAATTTATTTCCAGACTGGTATTTAGTCTTTGTCTTTAATTTAACCTTGTTTTATTTTATTGTTCTCTCCTAGGTCAGTACACACCATGTCTCACCTGCCCTATTTTCAAGATAAATGCCCACTGGTCTTCCCCTTCTGCAACAAATCTCAATCTGTCCTCCATAAATTGCCCCTCAGGGTTACATTAATTCATCATCCTACATTCCAAGATTGCATTATCTGCATGGATTTACTTCTCTCTGTTAACAAAGATTGTTTGATATCCTTTTGTTATAAAAAGGTTTTTATTTCACATAAAATATTAGGCAAGGCAAGGCAAGGCAAATTTATTTATATAGCACAATTCAGTACATGGACAATGCAAAGTGCTTTACATGATTAAAATATAGCAAATTAAAACAGAATAAAAGCAAGTAAGAATAAAATGTAGATAGAAATTAGAGCAAAAAAGTGGTGATTCAGTTAACTAGAACAGTTGAAGGCAATCCTAAACAAATATGTTTTTAATCTTGATTTAAAGGAACTCAGGCTTTCCGCACCTTTACAATTTTCTGGAAGTTTGTTCCAGATCAGTGGAGCATAGGAACTAAATGCTGCTTCTCCTTGTTTAGTTCTGGTTCTAGGTATGCAGAGCAGGCTGGAGCCAGAAGACCTGAGTGGTCTGGATGGTTGATACACTGATAACAAGTCTGTGATGTATTTAGGTGCTAAGCCATTTAGGGATTTATAGACTAACAGAAGTATTTTAAAGTCTATTCTCTGAGATACTGGGAGCCAGTGTAAGGACTTTAGAACTGGGGTGATGTGCTCTACTTTCTTAGTCTTAGTGAGGACGCGGGCAGCAGCGTTCTGGATCAGCTGCAGCTGTCTGATCCACTTTTTAGGCAGACCTGTGAAAACACCGTTGCAGTAATCTATTCAACTAAAAATAAACGCATGGATTAGTTTTTCCAGATCCTGCTGAGACATCAGTCCTTTAATCCTAGAAATGTTCTTCAGGTGATAGAAAGCCGACCTTGTAACTGTCTTTAGGTGCTTTTGGAGGTTCAGGCCTGAGTCCATCACTACTCCCAGATTTCGGGCCTGATTAGTGGTTTTTAGCTGAAGCAGCTGAAGCTGTGTGCTAACCTTTGATCTCTCCTCTATTGGTCCAAAAATTATCACTTCTGTTTTGTTTTTATTCAACTGAAGAAAATTTTGGCACATCCAGGCATTGCTTTCTTCTAAGCATCTACTCAGTGCTTGAACTGGTTTATAGTCACCTGGTGACATGGTGATGTAGAGCTGTGTGTTGTCTGCATAGTTATGGTAGCTGATGTTGTTGTTTTTTATTATCTGAGCTAGAGGGAGCATGTAGATATTGAAAAGGAGGGGACCCAGGATGGACCCTTGGGGAACCCCGCATGTGATTTTTGTCATCTCTGATGTAAAGTTACCTACTGATACAAAAAATTCCCTGTCCTTTAAGTAGGATTTAAACCAGTTGAGAGCTGTACCAGAAAGGCCGACCCAGTTTTCCAAGCGCTCTAACAGAATGGAGTGATCGACAGTATCAAATGCTGCACTGAGGTCCAATAGTACCAGCACGGTGGTTCTTCCACAGTCTGTATTTATATGGATGTCATTAAACACCTTGATAAGGGCGGTCTCTGTACTGTGGTGAGCACGGAAGCCTGACTGGAAAACGTCAAAGCGGAAATTAGGAAATTGGAGAGAAAATGGCGCTCTACACACCAAGGCGCTCTACACACCAAGATGAATCCTACCTAATCTGGAAAGACAGTCTACTGTTTTATAAAAAGACCCTTCGTAGAGCTATAGCAGCATATCTCTCATCATTAATTGAGGAGAATAAAAATAATCCTAGATTTCTCTTTAGTACGGTTGCCAAACTTACCCAGAGCCACAGTTCTGTTGATCCATCCATTCCCTTAGCTCTTAGCAGTAATGACTTTATGGGATTCTTCATTAATAAAATTGATGCCATTAAAAATAAAATAATTGGCATCCTCCCAAACACGATTACCTCGTCCTCAGTGAGTGAGGCAGCGTTGGAGGAATCTTTAGAACCTGCACGGTGTTTGAACTGTTTAGAAGCAGTAGAGCTTTCTGAGCTATCTAAAATTTTAGCTTCAGCTAAACCTTCTACCTGCATGTTGGACCCAATCCCAACAAAGGTGTTAAAGGAGGTATTCCCATTGATTAGTGGCCCAATTTTAGACATGATTAATCTATCCTTAGTAAATGGATATGTACCACAGGCTTTTAAAGTAGTTGTTATTAAACCTTTACTTAAGAAACCATCTCTTGATCAAGATGAGTTAGTAAATTACAGACCTATATCTAATCTTCTTTTCTTATCTAAAATTCTTGAGAAAGTAGTTGCTAATCAACTATGTGAACATTTACAAAGTAATGACCTACTTGAGGAGTTTCAGTCAGGCTTTAGAGCTCATCATAGCACTGAAACGGCTCTGGTTAAGGTCACTAATGATATTCTCATGGCCTCAGATAATGGACTTGTGTCTGTACTTGTCCTATTAGATCTCAGTCCTGCATTTGATACAGTTGATCACAATATTCTCCTACAAAGACTTGAGCATACTGTGGGGATTAAGGGGAAAGCATTAGGCTGGTTTAAATCTTATCTGTCGGACAGATTCCAATTCGTTCATGTTAATAATAAATCTTCTTCAAACTCTAGGGTCACTTGTGGAGTACCACAGGGTTCAGTCCTTGGACCAATTCTCTTTACTATATATATGCTTCCGATTGGCAAAATTATCAGACAGCATGGGATTAATTTCCATTGTTATGCTGATGACACTCAGTTATATTTGTCCATAAATCCTGACGAATCCAATCAATTACTTCAACTACAGTCATGTCTTGATGACATCAAAAGCTGGATGACTTTAAATTTTCTGCATTTAAATTCTGACAAGACCGAAGTTGTAATCTTTGGACCAGAGTCCTCAAAAAATAAACTTCTTAATCAATCACTTAATCTGGATGGCATTAACTTGGCCTCTGGTAATAAAGTAAAAAATCTTGGTGTTATTTTTGACCAAGACATGTCATTTAAATCCCATATTAAACAAGTTTCTAGAGTTTCCTTTTTTCACCTCCGGAATATTGTCAAAATTAGAAACATTCTGTCCAGGGGTGATGCTGAAAAACTAGTCCATGCATTTGTTACTTCAAGGCTGGACTATTGTAATTCTTTACTATCAGGAAGTCCACAAAATGCAGTTCAAAGTCTTCAGCTGATCCAAAATGCTGCAGCAAGAGTTCTGATGAAAATCAACAAGCGGGATCATATTTCTCCAATTTTAGCTTCCCTTCATTGGCTTCCTGTTAAATCAAGAATAGAATTTAAAATTCTTCTTCTAACGTATAAAGCCCTTAATAATCAAGCTCCATCATATATCAGAGCTCTGATTACCCCGTATGTTCCTAACAGAGCACTTCGCTCTCAGACTGCAGGTCTGCTGGTAGTTCCTAGAGTCTCTAAAAGTAGAATGGGAGGCAGATCCTTTAGCTATCAGGTTCCTCTCCTATGGAACCCCCAGTCGGTCGAGGCAGATAACCGTTCATACTGAGCCTGGTTCTGCTGGAGGTTTTCCTTCCCGTTAATGGGGAGTTTTTCTTTCCGCTGTCGCTTCATGCTTGCTCAGTATGAGGGATTGCTGCAAAGCCATGGACAATGCAGACGACTCTTCCTGTAGCTCTACGCTTCTCCAGGAGTGAATGTTGCTTGTCGGGACTTTGATGCAATCAACTGGTTCCCTTATATAGGAAATTTTTTGACCAATCTGTATAATCTGACCCAATCTGTATAATATGATTGAACTTGACTTTGTAAAGTGCCTTGAGATGACATATTTCATGAATTGGCGCTATATAAATAAAATTGAATTGAATCCCTGGTTAGGTTTTGTTGTTTCTGCTAACTTGTTCTTGAGTTGTTTCTGAGGTGACCTTGTTTTGCTCTTAAATTATTAAATTAATAAGCATATTCCTAATACTCACCTCCAAATAAAATAATTATTATAACATGTTTTTTTAAGTTAATGGTTCCTCTTGCAAGGCTTTTTGCATTTTTGACATGGTTATAAAAGTGGAACATTTATGTTCAAAAAAGTATTTCTTTTGGAAATTTGACATCAACTCAAATTTTCCAACAAAAATAAACAATAAGGTATAAATAAACATTATTTTAAGTAATATTATTAGAATTCATATTCACAGACATCTGATTGGTAAGTACTACAAGTGAATTCACCACTAGAATAATAATTAAACATCTGTATTAACGTTAAGAAAAAGATTTTCCCCTCATATTATTTAAGTGTAATAATGCATCTAGATTTTTTTGTCAGTCATTGGCAAATATTCCAGAAAAACAAAGACTCTAGATTTGGACATTACAAGAGTTTGAGACGTAAGGGAAGAGATGCAGAGTAAGCTAAATATCCATTCTGTTCCTGTAGATGTTGAATCATGTCTCATACTGTCTGACAGACGTTAATATTCACACAGTTCATTTGGGGGAAAACAATAACATCATGTTATAATGAAGTGCTTTTACAAAACCGCTGTTATTTTTTTTTCTCACCGTGCCAGTTTTCTGTAAAACTCAGCAGAATAATGTCAGTTCTCATATGTGCTGTTAAAAAAAACCATCAAGACAAATGAAAACATTTGCAATCTGATCATGTTACTTTAAAACCCTGCATGGTCATTCATGATTTTGATTGTAGATTTCTTCAGTCTGCAGGGCGCCATCAGCTGGGATGAACACACGTCATTTCCCCTTCAAAGTCACAGCAGCTGGAGAAAGAAAATGTTACATGGCTCTTTTTGTGAAGATTATTTACCAAGATTTATGGAAAACAGATGTTTACTGTTTACAGATGTTTACTGCGGGTATTTACCTGGTTAGGTGAACAGCTCAGAGGAGAGCATAGGATCTCTCTGTTGAAGGTGAATGATCATCTTCTTGCTGGCTTCATTTCCTTTCTTACGAACTACATCAATGAGATCGCGAGCCTTGTCTGCGCGGCTCTTGTTCTCCTCCAGTATTGAGTCTTTCTCCCCATCATTGATGATGCCATCCTGCAGTAAGTCATCCAGGAGCTGATTTATTACTTCTTTGGAGCACTTGTCCACAAAGCTTGTCCTAATCGCCATGAGTGTAGCTGTTAAAATAAAAGATACATTTACATTGGGTAAGACCCTCCTCCTACATCTCCACAAACAACCAAACACACATTCTCTACCCTCCGGAAGCTTATTTTGTAACTTGTTAGAAACAGAAAAAAGCAACAAATACTGTGCAATTCAATATAGAAACAGACAGACAACCCAGTTCAGGACTAACCTAGAGATGTTCAAATTCAGTCCAAAGTCATCGACTGACAGATAATTCCATTATAACTTTTTGAATTTTGTCTTGTACTGGCCCCCACAGCACCCTGCTTTGAGCAGAAACCCATTTTGTTTTAATATTTAACCTTTATTTATACATGTTGTCTCCCTGAGATCCAAGATCTCGTTTACGAGGCAGACCTGATTTGATAAAACAAAAAAGGACAAAAAGGTTACAAATGCAGCAACATTGCAAATAATTAAACCATCTGATTCATACGATGTTTCATAGGAAGTTTCTCTAAAAAGTTTAAATTGTCCCAAATAAATGCGTGTGAATAGTTTCAGATCCTGTTGTAGAGTGGTCAAAGTTGACAGGGCAAAGCAAGAAAAGGCCCTTTTTTCCAAGTTCTGATGATGCTAACAGAGCATTGAAGGAGATAAAGTCCTGAAAACAGAGTCTATGGCTGGACTGTCTAAGTGACATGTAGAAGAACGAACGAGGCGGGAACAGTCCAAGGGCAGCATTACAGATGAAAATTTGCCAATGAAGGAGTCTACGGATTGATAATGAGGGCCAGTTGACCTGAGAATATAAAGTACAGTGATGAGTGACAGATTTATGCCCTGTCATGGACCACAATGCTCCACGAAATGCAGAGAAGTGGCAGCTGTTTTCATGGCAGGCTCAAGATTATGATGCTTTAAGCCAAAATAGATTTGGGGCCTCTAAAAGCGTTTTAACACAGATTTGGTGGAATCCAGGAGTCGGGGCCAAATTTAATTGGCTGAACATAAAAGCAACCAAGAATTGGTTATTATTTTCTGAGAGGTATTTCTGAACAAGCAGAGCTGTGTCACAAAGAAATTATTAAAGTCCTAGCATCAGATTGTTGCTATGGTGACACAACCATCAAACAATGGGTTATACATTTTAAGTAGATATGCTAGTTTCATTAATTCAGTTCATTTTAATTCAGTTTATTTATATACATTTTATTTATATTTACA
The DNA here is from genome assembly GCA_037039145.1 of Fundulus diaphanus. Taxonomy (NCBI): domain Eukaryota; kingdom Metazoa; phylum Chordata; class Actinopteri; order Cyprinodontiformes; family Fundulidae; genus Fundulus; species Fundulus diaphanus. Next base: position 22,082,681 of record CM073124.1, read on the forward strand.
AAGTCAAATGGAATCAAATTATACAGATTGGTCAAAATGTTTTCTATCTAAGGAAACCCAACAGGTTGCATCAAGTCATCACAAGCAGCATTCACTCCTCCTGAAAGAGTGTAGAGACACAGTGGACAGTCGTCTGCATTGTTAATGGCTTTGCAGCAATCCCTCATACTGATCATGCATGAAGCGACGGTGGAGAGGAAAACTCCCCTTTAACAGGGAGGAAAAACCTCCAGAACCAGGCTCAGTGTGTACGGCCATCTGCCTTGACCGACTGTGGGTTGAAGAAGATAGAGCAGAGACACAAAAAGCACAGAAGCACACATTGATCCAGGATTCATTTCTATGTTACATGGTAATAGTGGATGATCTGCCTCCCCTGGATGATGTCACAGCTAACAGAACGCCAGACCAGGTGTACCTACTATGAAGAAAAAAATGACAGAGCACAAAAATTTAAAAGTTGAAATAACAACACGCATTGCAAATTGGAGAACAGTAGGAAATATAGAGAGAAATATAGACCCTGATGTCCTCCAGCAGCCTAAGCCTGTAGCAGAATAACTACAGAGATAGCTCAGGGTAACCTAAGCCACTCTAACTATAAACTTTGTCAAAAAAGAAAGTTTTAAGCCTAGTCTTAGGCTTAAAACTTAGAACTCTGATATATGATGGATCTTGATTATTAAGGGCTTTATATGTGAGTTGGAGAATTTTAAATTGTCACTCCTTTAAAGGCACAATAAGCAAAATTTAATTATTTTAAATAGAAAGAACTTGTAAAGAACTAAAGGTATCTTTTTAGTTGGACTATGGTATGACGCCACACACCGTATCTGTGTGTTGTTCTCCAGTCTCGTTTGCAAAGCCAGGCTGACCGCACGTGCATGTACATGCATGTGAACAGCTGCCATTCAGGGCTTAGCCTCTCCCCTTCTTTAAAATGCTACCGGCGCGCTCACCCGCAGACGATCAGGACTCCTTATTACCACAAAAAACAAAAAAACTACTGTCTTTAGCAAAGATCTTGTCAGATAAGGAAAAAGACAAAACGGGGATTGGCCACGCGTTTACAAAATGGAGAGTATTTGGAGAGCAGAAGCAGCTCCAGTTTCACTCGGAGCAGCTTTTCTCCTCCAGACAGTAACAGCAGGAGGTCAAATGCTGGTTTTTGTTGGTGTTACAGTCTAGTTAGACTTGTGTTGCTATGTTGATTTGTTTGAATGGAATGCTACAATTGTGGCATGTGGGTTAATTGTTGGAGTTTGACCAGCAATGGGCAACATTGTTATCTGAGGCAGGTCATCACCGGTAGCCCAGCTGGCACAGTTAGCATTGTTTAATGCAGCCCAGCGGGTTTGGGAGCTGCCCGCCATGATCCTCACGTACATTCAGTGCATTTCTTTTGACAAAAAATGCACTTAGATTTTGGAGGTAGAGAGAGGCATCGCTTGCCACACATATCTTGTTCTGGTCTACAGGCAGTGCTCTACAGCCACCTAGTGGTGACATTTTGCTTATTGGTCCTCCTTTAAATATTACATTTCAATACTAAACAAATGTAATCTTGTAATTTATCTCTGCTAAAACTATCAAATCAAATTGAGTAATATTCTCTTTCCCAATTAAAAAAAAACAATACAAATTTTAGATGTATACTAAGTGTTTGAATTAAATCATTTATGGGAGGCCTTTACCTCCCATAAATTTACTTATGCCTTGGTATATACCAATATGTATTTATCTTTCAATTCTGTTATTATAGCATAATACTAATAATCAAAACTTCTAAGTTACTCTTTGCAGAATAGACAGTATTGTCATTTTGTGGTTGATTCTGTGCGGGGCAGATGGAGGTGGGATGGGGCCCTCACAACTAGGGCCTGATTCCTGCAAGAACCGCCTCTTCCAGCAACTCAACGTGATCCTCGTTGAAAAAAATACTTTTCAGGCAGAGGAAGTGAGCAACTTCCAGTGTTTAAAATAAAAATTCGAGCAGAAGTGCGCGTTTTCCTCCAAACATTTATTAAAACGTTTTGTTGTTACATAAAAACAAGTTAAAAGCGTACGGGCTGAACGTAAAAGAAGAAGAAAAAATTTGGCGGTAACAGAAATAAAAGCGAAACTAAAAACGTCCCGGTACGGACGAAGGAAAAAGACGAGTGATTCCCATTAAATTTAATAAAGCTGGAGCCGCTCTCTGTTGAAGTTGACTTTTAACGCGGGGTTTGCTTCCCCTGTACGGGGTTAACCCAGATGTTTCACTAAGACAAGCCTTACAAGAGCCGCTATAAGAAAGGATAGAGATCTGACAACTCATCAGGTCCACATGCACACAAATCCAAACTAAATTTGATGGCCGTCAGGGTTTAATCAGGCCTTGTTAGAAATTTGGAGCGAAGCCTTGCAGTTATTTGCGTTTAAACCTTAAAATCTGTCTTCTTACCTGCCATTGCTCCTATAACAGTGGGTGGAAGTAAACTCCACCCCGTGTTGTAAAAACGAGACCCAACCGTTAGATTTAAACCAAAATCACAAAGTTCAAGGCTGTAGATAGCTGCAGCATGAGTAAACGGTGATATGGCTTTTGTTTATCAGGAAAACTGCTCGGAACCTATGGGGGGAAAAATATATAGGCGTCTTCCTTTATTTCAACAGAAACCTGCAGGGCTTTAACTGGTAAAACTCAAGCGCCTCTATTATTAAATACGAAGAGGATGATATTCAGAGCTCTAACGCACACGTTCATACATTTTTATGAAGGATTGATGAAATAATAAGCAGATGTAGGATAAGTTTTCTTACCCAATTTATGCCTTTGTGTTATCAAAACAATCGTTACAAAACCAATACCAATAGTCACATTGTTCATATATCATATTTAAGCCATAACACTAGAGCTTTTATTTTTTTTTGGTATAATCGCAGCTGTATCACTGTTCCATTTCAGCAGGAAGTCGGTTAGTTCCATTACGCATTACGCACAGCGTGCCACTGAGCCAGGAAGTTTTCAAGTAATTTGTTTCGCGCATAGTTCGGGAGAGCGAAAGAAAATATATATTGTCTTGATTTCAGTTATTGGAAACCTGAACAATGGCAGGTGAGAGAAACAACTTTGAATTTTGCAGACACGACTGATGTTTGGTTGTATATTGGTGACATAAAAAACAACTTGGTTTTAAGAATAAATGAAGAGGAGGACAGAAGATGGTTATCGTCTCATATCTGTACAGTTGGCGCTTTTAATCAATCGGTACAGAGGCGTAGTATCAGACTTCGGTAAAGTTAGAAAGATATTCACAGATTCTGCTATGTTCCGGCCACGTTTTTAGTTTCTCTTTGAGGGAATGATTTTTTGAGCCGTTTTGTTATTTGTCACCTTGTCTAAACAGACCAGATTATGGGAGCGCAGCCAAGATCATCCAATGAAACCCTTTCAAAACGGGGCAAAACGCAACCATTTCCCAAAAACGGCTCTAAATTTGTAGCATTGTTACGTGTGCCCATAGAAATTAACAGACAAATTAAACATAGCAATACTATTTAGAGCCCTTTTTGGGAAATGGCTACGTTTTACCCTCTGGACAAACGTAGGTATTACACAATTTGGAATGAGACTGGGTTGGCCCATGAAGGTTTGTAAATATTCAAGGTTTATACTACGGTGCATTTATTCATACTTTTATATAAACACAAAATAGTGCATAAATGTGACAGCCAAATGTGCAACAACCTTTTACACTTTCGGTGTTTTATTTGTAAGCCCTGTTATCATTATGTTTTTTCTACTTTACTGAAACGATTCTAACAGTTTTCGCTGTTTGTTTCGACAACTTTGTAATTTCAGATAAGGAACTTCAGAAAGTGAGGTCTGAATTTGTGAACAGGGTGAGCACTGAGGTAATTAAGCAACTCCTGGATTGCCTTTTGGATGATGGTGTGTTGAATGATGGGGAGAAAGAGTCAATACTTGAAGAGAACCATACCAGAGCGGACAAGGCACGCCAACTCATTGACAAGGTGAAGAAAAAAGGAGCTGAAGCCAGCAAGAAGATGATTGCTCACCTGCAAGACAAAGACAAAAACCTGTACAGTGTGTTGGGTCTGTCTGGTGGCCAGCCTGCTCAGCCAGGTAAGAGGTGTAAGAATATGTTCAACCAGTGTTATGAAATAAATTCAGCTTTGATTGCAGTAACATAATCTCACACTGAGACGTTGGGAACATCATGCCTTAAAATACAGTGCATTTCTTGTGTGAGTGTCTTTTTTTTTAGTTAGTAGTCCTCCTTTTTCTTGAGTATAAATATGTGACACCAATTAATATGCATATAGGTATTGCATTCATAAATGTGCATTGTTAATGCAATACTGTTTTTCATTTTTTAGCTCCAGCAGCTCCAGCAGCTCCAGCAGCTCCACCACCCTCCACCGTAAGAGAGTTCTGGATGTCCAAAAAGGATGATCCAAAGGTCAGTTGTTCATTAACGCTGTATGACATAAATGTATTTAGATAGATAAATAAAAAATATGAAAATGTATTTACAGAACAAGAGCAAAGGTGGGGCGAGCTAAAATGTAGAAAATGTTTTTTGTTATTTTGAATGTATAACCAAGTATATATGCGTTTATACACATAATGAAAGCATTATTTTACTGTGTTGTTGATTTTGCAATTTTCTCTATGTGCTGTTGGCTCTGAGAAACAATTTTTAATTAATCTAAACATTAGAAGACAATAAACAACTTTATGTCACGCGTTTCCTGTTCAGCTGTATTTTTATATTATTGTATTTATCCTTTTTTTGTATTTTTAAAACAGCTAATTTTTTTGTTTCCTTTGCCTCTTTCTAATTTTTCTTTCAGATCTACCCTGTGACTGAAACTTCCTTTAGGAGCCGTGTAGCCCTGCTGATCACTAATATAAAGTTTACTGAGGAGAAAATGAACAGAAGGGGAGCAGAGAAAGATGAGGAGAACATGGAGAAATTGCTCTCTAGTCTGGGATATGAGGTGGTGAAATTCACAAACCTCACTGGACAGGTACTTTAGTTTAAAATGAAATAAAGCAGGTTATTGTCTGACTGATGAAGAAATTTAAAAAACTGATGGCGTGATTTTCTTTCTTCCCTCAGGAGATTGACGACGCTGTAATTTACTTCACTAAACATCCAAAACTAAAACAGACCGACAGCGTGTTTGTGGTTATCATGTCCCATGGACAGCTGGGGAAGATTCTTGGGGTTGAATGGAGACAGGACAACCCAGATGAATTTCCAATCAACAACATTTTTAAACACTTGGGGTCTAAGAGCTGTCCAGCGCTGATAGAGAAACCAAAGGTCATCATTATACAGGCCTGCAGAGGAGGTAATTCTGATATACCTCTACAGATACACCAAAGTTCGCTGTAATTTAATTTACGAGCGTTGTCTCACCTGTATGCCAATCTGTTTATGTTTCAGATGAAAGAGGAAGTGTTCTGGTCAGTGACAGCCCAAACACAGCTGATGATGTTCAACAACTGCAGGACTTTGAAGAAGACAAGCTTCAGTTTGTGCACCCAGAAAAAGATTTCATTTCCCTTCTCTCCTGCACACCCGGTAGGTTTAAAGTAAACCTTTAGATAAACCTGTTCTAATGGTTGCAACTTCATTGCCTTTTCATACCTGCTCCTCTTCCTCCAGACACTGTGTCATACAGACAACCTGATCATGGGTCAATCCTCATCCAGTACATTGTGGAGGTTTTTACCCTGGAATCCTATCAGGAACACATTTATGAACTTTTCCAAAAGGTATGTAAAACCTTTGATTTCTGAAGTGAGTTCTCAGTGCACTTTGTAACATATTTGAAGGTTGAACACAAACAAGGCTTCAGATGGATGGATGGATCTTTTATTTAATGGTACATATGCATATTCCCATCCCAAACATATATACAAATATGTAAATAGAAATATTTTGCCAAACTCTGTTTTGTTGCATGCTTATTCAGACCTGGATATAAAATACACTTAAAGAAGAACACTACAAATAGTCAGTAATAAAGATGTTGCTGAATTATTCTTGACACTTTAGCTAATTGTTCCCACTATTTCAACTTTACAGGTCATGCAGTGTGTTGAACGCTTCAGGAGCCGTGATAAACTACAGATGCCAACTATTGACAGATGCACTGTGACAAAGAACTTCTATATCTTTCAAGGCCTCCTAAACAGCAGTCGCTAATACCATTACATGTTCTAGCGGGATTTGAAGCAGTACATTTTGGAAAGTGGATCAGATGAAAAACATTTGTTATAATCCTTAGTTTGAATTTTGGGGTTTCTTTATGTTTATTTTTTCCCTGTTTAGTTGCTGCCATTTAATTTCATTCAATGTTCTTTTATTTTTATTTTTTTTATATGTCTTGTGGCTAGGGTTAAAGGAGCTGTAGTTCCTAAAGCAGAGCGCAGCATTCGGTATTTTATTTTGGCAAAAGAGCAGCAGCCTGCAAACATAGAAGCCAGTAAGAGAGGCGGACCAGAAATAGAACAGAATACATCATATCCTGTTCTATGGAAGTAAAAATTCAGTGGGGTTTCACAGCAGCAACGGACCATTGCAGAAAAGGCTGCCCCTCCCCCCGCCCCCCAGGCACACACACAAACACACCACAGAAGAAAAAAAAGATTTATATTACACCCACCCTAACATTCAAACAACTTCCAGACCACATAAGACAATAGACACCCAGGCTGGTTGCACATCACCCCACCAGCAGAATGCACTCCCTGAAGGGGGGAGCACCTGCAATGAGATGTTAAGAACCAAACGCCGCACCAGCTTTAGAGGCCCCAACACCCGTCAATGCATCAGAGTCCCAGGTAGGGCCAGACACCCAAGCATGCTCCGGGCCAAACCCCCAGCGACATACTACCCATGACCCAAGCCCCCAAGGTCCTGCCAGGACCCCTGGGGCACCCCAGGGATCCCAAGCCCCAAACCCACCCAGGATCAGCACACTAGCACAGCTACCAGGCCAGTAACCCATGTCCACTGACACAGACCCCCCAAGAGCATCACAAGGAGCCACTGATGGGCACCCTGTGGGCCCCAAGTGCCCCCCTTAGATATTGAATCATGTATGTTACACAATGTCATGTATAATTTAGACCAGGGATCTTCAATTCCGGTCCTTGAGGTCCAGTGTCCTGGAACTTTTAGATGTGTCTCTGGTCCTACACAACTGAATCAAATGGCTTAATAATCTCCTCAGTATGCAGTCGAGGGCTCCATCTGAATACCCTTAATAATAACTCCAAGCTCCTGCTCCTTGTCCATTCATGGGGTCAACAACAAGAACTCTATCACAGGGAGGAAAGGAGCTTCCGGACTGTTGTGCCGATTTTGGGAAGCCTTTAACTCTGATGTCATTATGTAAAGGAATGGGTGTTGCAAGTCTAATCCGGGCCTACGGCCTTCCAAAATTGAACTACAAAGTGCACGCTCTCTTCTCGCCGGATATTTTCGTGTGGTGGGCTCTGCTTATAAGTCATGTCACGCAAAGGATTGTGGTATTCCTTATAGCTCCTTGGCTCTGGTAAGGGACGCTGCGAGGTTCCTTGGCTAAATTAGCCGCGAGAGGAAACATACAGGCTGCTTTTCCTACCTCCTTCCTTTACTGACTGCACTATTTGGACACCACTTATCATGGCGACTGCTGACGCACTTCCGCTTTGGCTAAAGAGTCCTTACTCAATAAGGGTATTCAGATGGACCCAAGTTCTCCAGAGTCCTGACCTGATTATTTGGCTCAGGTGTGTTGAAGCAGAGACACATGTAAAAGTTGCAGGACACTGGACCTCAAGGACAGGAGTTAAAGATCCCTGATTTAGACAATAATTTTGGGGGGGTTTAGATCCATGAACTATGAACTATTAAATGAACGCATTTAATGGCATTTGTAAAACAACATTAATAAGCATAAATAAATTTTTTAGTATAGATTTAATCTGTTGATATGCTATAAATTTACTTTTGTCAATACCATATTGTGTACATATAATTAAATGGAATAAACTCAGTTCCTTCATGTTCCAGGTACTGAATACCTTTACTTCTCCGGTCTGGAAAGTTTATCATATAATTTTTTTGCAGGATGTCAGGGTTATTCCAGATGGGTGTACGGCTGTATGGGATAAGTGATGACCCAGTAATCTTAGGAAACTCCCCCCATGCTGTCAGAGAAGAGCGGATGTTGATATTTTTAAAGCATGCATGCCGTTTTAAAATCAAGCTAATAAATTGCAAGCTAGAAATCTTAATATTATTATATACTGCCTGTTCTATATCTAGCCAGGACTCATTGTGCATTGTTTAGAAAACAGCGTATACTTGTGAAGTTCCCCAATAAACAAAGTTCAGGTTCCACTGGAACGTTAATTCCAGTGATCCTGGTTAAAATGGAGCAAAGATCATGCCAGAAAGGCCCGACTTTCACACACAGCCAGGTACAATGTAAAAAGGAACCAATCTCGGTGTCACATCTAAAGCACATTTCTGACAGGTTAGATTTGAATTAATGTAATTTTTCTGGGCTAAGGTATAATTCGTGTAGAAAATTATAGTTAATCAGTTTATACCGGGAATTAATAATACCTGATAGGCTGCTTTTACATAATTCTGTCCAAATTTGCTCATCAATTTTAACGTTGAAGTTTGACTCCAACTTAATTCTGGACTAATTCAAACCTGGTTTTGGGCCTTCATCCAACAACAGGCGATACATTTTTGAAATAAATGATTGTGTGTTCCCAACATAAAGAAAGCTTTCAACATCATTCATGACAGGCAAAGGCGTTTCAGGACCTGAGCTAGCTCTCAAAAAGGATCTTATTTGGAGATAACAGAAAAAGGTTTGATTAGGCAAGTTATATTTACTCTTCAGGTGTTAAAATTACATGAAATGTCCTTTATCGATGCAATCCTCATTTTTGTTGGATTCCCTTATGAAGCCATATGTCCAGAATCTTATTATCAAGAGTCACAGTTATGAGTTCATCTTGCTTTAAAAGTGTTTTAGGTTATAGTCCCACCTTCAATCCGAGACTTTTGTGAACCTCACAGCAGTTTTTTATCAGATGCCTCAACATGGGGTTATCTATTCCGCTGTGGACCCTTTCTTCCAAGGGTGTGCAGTCCAATTTGTATCCATGAGGGGGCATTCCTGCACTCCAAAGGATGACTTGAACCTCATTTGGGCTGCCAAATATCCATCCATCCATTTTCTGACCCGCTTAATCCCTCATGGGGTTGCGGGTGCCTATCTCCAGCGTTCACTGGGCGAGAGGCAGCAACACAGAGACAAACAACCATTCATGCACACACTCACACCTAAGGACAATTTAGAGAAGCCAATTAACCTAACCATCATGTTTTTGGACTGTGGGAGGAAGCCAGAGTACCCAGGGAGAACCCACACCCACAGGGAGAACATGCAAACTCCATGAAGAAAGGCCCAGGGTTGGATTTGAACCCAGAACCTTCTTGCTGCAAGGCAACAGTGCTACCCACTGCGCCACTGTGCAGCCCTGCAGTTTTTAAATTTAGTAGTCGAAGTCCCCCTAAACCATTAACCCATCTTAGCTTTACCATGGATATCCAGGGGACCTTACAATTGCATGAAAATTGTCTGCCATATCCATTGAGAGCTTCGAAGAAGGACTGTGGCAATGGAATGGGCAGTGATTGAAACAAATATTGCAACCTCAGTTGATTATATACTCTTTTATAAAATTAACTCTTTCCATCAAGGTGAGAGGCAAGCCCATCCATCTATGTAAATCATCCTCAATCTTACTGAGCATTGGAAGGTAATTCAATTTGTACAGCATTTTGAGGTTGTTGTTGTCCACAAATACCCAAGGTATTTTATACCATCCATGGGCCACTTAAATGGACTTGTGCGCTGGAGTTCGGAGTGATCAAAATTTGTCAATTAAATGATTATGCTTTTTTCAAGATTCACTTGAAAAAAGTGAATCTTCATTTTTTTGTAGTGGCCCGAAACACCACTATAAGTATTTAGAACAGTTTGTAATTTGAAAAGAGAGTTAGTAGGGTCTTTGAAGTACAAAATAACATTGTCTTCCAAAAGGTAAATTTTATGAACTCTCTGGCCCACCTGAAAACCCTTTATATCAGGATTTTGTCTAATTGTTTCAGCTAAAGGCTCAATTGCCAAGACAAAAATTCCTGGAGACAAAGGGCATCCCTGTCGACTTGATCTGCTTAAAGGGAATGTAGATGAAATCTGTCCATTGGTGCTAATTATTGCCTGGGATTTATGATATAGAGTTTGAATCCAACTGACAAATAATGGGCCGAACCCAAATTTGAAATAAAATAATATGTCCACTCAGACCTATCAAACGCTTTCTCAGCCTCTAAATCTACAGATCCATATTAGATTTTGTTAAATGAATAATATTGAAGAGCCTACATAGATCATTAGCTGAGGAGTGCTCTGACATAAAGCCACACTGGTCTGGATTTATTAGTTGCGGCAGATATTGGCCAACTTTGTTAGCCAGGGCCTTAGAAATTATTTTATAGTCTATTTAACAGTGAAATAGGCCAATATGAAGAGTATTTCAATGGATCTCTGTTTTTCTTGTGAATTACAGTAATTATGGCTGTAAAAAATAATCCAGGGAGTGTTTGAGTGGTAGAGGCTCAGTTGGTAACATCCATTAGGAGTGGGAGAAGTAAGTCTTTAAATTCCCTGTAAAATTCTGGAGGAAACCCATCTTCTCCTGGTGATTTGTTTGCTTGTAATGAGCTCGTAGCTCTTTCAATTTCTTTTTGTGTAAAGGGCAGATCAAGACTTTTTTTTGTTCCTGTCCAAGTTTGGGCAGTTCAATCATGGAAAGAAAATCATTAATATTACTCAGATTTTCTGGCGGTTCTGATTTGTATAAATGTGTGTAAAACTGTTTGAATGCATCATTTATGTTTGTTGGGTTATATGTTACAGAACCTGTTTCAGTTTGAATTTAATTAAATAATCCTAGCACTCCTTACCTTATTTTGAAGTTTTAGTAACCGAACGTCAGTCAGCTCCAATGGAAAATACAGAAGATACATCTCTAAATACAACTTTTGGATCACAAATCTATCACATCTAAAAAGATATTCCAGATTACGTCAGAACAAAAAATCAAATAGGTAATTCGTTTGTCCAAATAGACAGAATTTTGTGCACCTTCTCTCCCAATTCATAGTATCTTTGCTTGCTTCTCACACTGTTTTTCTCAATTTTATAAGTATGCAAAGTGTTGTGTTTAAGTGTTTTAGTGTGTCTCATGATATAAGACTGTTGGGGGAAGAAGCACAGTTTGTTTCACAGAAAAGCCCAATCTGATCTCTTATAAATCTGCAGAAATGTGGTTTTTGAAGGAAGGAGCGTAGGGTTAAGACGCCACCTATACATATCAGTAGTTTTTTAGGCATATGAATGGATAGGGTCAGAGATGAATGATCTGATAGTGTGCTTGATAAATACTCAGAGTCTATTGCTCTGTGAACCAGCTGTGTTGACAAGAAAAGATTAATCCGAGTAAAAGAGTCATGGTGACCAGAATAAAAGGAATAATCTCGGGTTTGAGGGTGCATTTGTCTCCACAAATCAGTCAAGTTTAATTTCCTTCATGAATTCAATGGTAGACTTGGCTGCTTTAGATTTGGATACTGATAGCGTTGACTTATCCAGAGCAGAATCCAGGCAGAAGTCACCCTGCCGTCCTCCTGACACCGTCAACAATATGTCTTGAACAAATGACTCGTCGTCATAATTGGGTGCGTAAAAATTCAACTGCATCCAGGGCTCTGAGTGAAATTGACAGTTCACTAAAACATATCTCCCCAATGTATCAACAACATTTTCTCCAATTGTCACGGGGGTGTTCTTATTTATCAACATGGTCACGCCTCTGGCTTTAGAGTTAAGGGATGAGGATATTACATGTCCTATCCAATCACTTTTCAATTTTCTTTTGCCATCATTATCTTTTGTAAAATCCTGTCTGACAAACTGAAACCTGTTATGCAAGAGTTGAAGTTGAAATGCTTGATGTTAGAAGTTCCAAGTAAGGGAAACAAAAACAAAACACTTCTATTTTCATTATCGGGTACAATGATTGATGCACAAGCTGCTTTTCTGAGGAAAAAAATAACATTTGCAAGATTTGCAGATAATTACTGGGAATCTAAAGACCAACATGCATTAAAGCACTACTAGAAGGTTAAGCAAAAGAGTTATAAAAGCTACTGAAAAGGGTTCCTCTAAGAAAAATCACTAAATAAACACATAACATAATTGGCATTTTTTCAGGTCTTAGTGACAAACCTGACAAGGTTGTTCTAGTGTAACAAGTTTCCAACTGATTCCTTGGAACTCAAGCTTTCAGATGAATTAAAAAGCGGCTCCCTTTCCTTTGCATGCACACACACTTCCTTAACTGGTAGCAGGCCGGGCATTCAACTACAGAGCGATGGCTGGTAAGGCTTGATTAATCACAGTTCATATGAATTTATGTCCTTGTCAGTTTTTTTCAGATCCAATGTTTCTCTGCAGATAAGGAGCTTGCCAGGGTGAGAGGGAGATTTGTCGAGAAGATCTCAAAAGCCCTAATTAAACAGCTCCTGGATGACCTTTTGGAAGATCGTCTGCTAAACGATGGGGAGACAGATTCTGTGCTTGAGGACAACACTGGGAAAGCAGACATGGCTCGGTGCCTCATCGACATGGTGAGGAAGAAGGGGGACAAAGCCAGCAGGACGATGATTGAACACCTTAAACAAAGAGACCCTACACTGTACTCTGAGCTTGGCCTCACCGATACGGCAACACCAGGTGCGATCAAAGTGAAATCATTTTAATATGACAGAGTCTGTGTTGTGAAATGCTTGAAAAAAAAAACAGAATTTGTCCATTGCAGTAACAGAAATGTTCTTTCTCATTTCCAGCTCCTCAGAAACAGCAAGGCTGGTCAAACACACTCCTCACCACGACGGACTCCTTCTGGAACGAGAAACGCAATTCTAAAGATGTAATTTCTTAAACTGAAAACTCTCACATTGTCTCCCCTGACTTATTCAACACCTGTGGTCACACAGGTTATACTACGTTCTCTTCACAGAAGGCCTTTTAAATGAGTATTCACACACACAGTTTAAAGTGCAGATACATGATAATTGTTGTCACTTTTGGTATCTCATTTGATTTTTCAGGTTTACAGCGTGTCAGACTCTTCCCTTAAAAGTCGCGTGGCCCTTTTGATCACTAACAGAAACTTTTCAAATACAAGATTAACCAGAAAGGGAGCTGAGAAAGATGAGGAATACATGGAGAAACTGCTCAGATCCCTGAACTACGAGGTGGTGAAATACAATGATCTCACTGCAGAGGTACGGATAGCTTCTCTTTCCCTTTTAATAATTAATAATCATATTAATTAACAACGGGAATAAAGACAGCCCCCGCTTGCAAAGCCATTATAATGTATTTGTAGTCATTACTGACATTGAATTACACAATAACATTTCAGTATTTAATATTTGGTTAAATTAATGCTTTTTATTCCATGTTCCCAAAATAGCGTTCTCTATGAGCAAAGCTGCTAGCAATATTAACTAAAAGACTTGCAACAGTGCATAAATGAAGCACACCAAATTTTCAAGACTTTTTTTGGGGGGGGAAATATAAACTTTGAATTGCTCTCACATAAAATAATAATAAGATACACTGAAGTTTGTGTGATGTAAAAAAGATTTGTAATATTTTTGCAAGGCTCTGTGCTCCTGATAAAGGATGAGCTCATTGCATGACAACTCTGCTGCCGCTGGTTCATATCAGTGGGAAACAAGAAAATCGACGTGTAAACTTTGTCTCTAAGTCGCAGAATCAGCCGTTGAAATTAAATAATGCCTTTTAAAACTGAAGGATATCATTGTATATCTGTCTCAGGCAAATGATCACCTTTTAAATGATTTCAATGACCTGCTATCTGTGATATGTGTAGATTACGACTGTTTAATTACTGTGGGAAACTCCAACATTGACTTTAACAACCCTGAAGACAGGGATGCAAAACACCTTTGTGACACATTTAGACATTTAACTCAATATGTCAAACATCCAACACACAAACGGGTACGTATTTTAGACTTGATCATCACAAAATAATCTAAACATTTCGAAGGTCAATGTAACCGATGTTGCCCTGTCTGGTAAGTGTCAGTGGGTAAAAAAAATAAAGTGGGTTGAAATCCGTGCTCACACTTTTCTAAAGCTTGCGCTCAGGTTTGCAGTCTGTGTGCATGTCTGTGTCTCTGTCTGTGCTCTCAGTTTCTGCAATCCGTGTGCATGGTTTGATAAACTGTGCACTCCATTTTGCAATCCATGCATGCAGATTACTCGGTGACAGCTGTCAAGAGTTTGGACGCATGGCCCACACCTGTGTCATTTCAAACGTCTCGTCTCAGTTTAAAATAAATAAAGTCATAAGGCTATAAGGTGTGCTGATTAAAGCAGTGCTTTGACAACATTTCCACAGAATTTACCTCGCAGGAGTGGACGCGGGAAAATTGATCACTGCAACAATAATCTTAGTGAGGATGTGCTGCCCACATCCTCACTAAGATTAAGAAAGTAGAGCACATCACTCCAGTTCTAAAGTTCTTACACTAGCTCTCTGTAGCTCAGAGAATAGACACGGAGAAGCAGCATTTAGTTCTGACGCTCCAATTATCTGACACAAAGTCCCAGAAGATTGTAAGAGTGCTGAAATCCTGAGTTGCTTTAAACCAAGGTTAAAAACTTATTTCTTTATAGGTGCCTTTAAATGATAGGGTTTAAGTTTGTAATCCAACTTGTCTTATATCTTGACCTGCTCCTACGTTTCTATTGCAATGTTTTCTTTTCTTATGTTACAGAATGACAGAATTACGGAAATGTGCTTATAAACTAATAAACTTGCGTTGCCTAGGCAGTGGCTGAATTGGCTGGAAAATTTGTCTTTAACAATGAAAACCTATTTCAGGACATTTGTTTGCACGAACTGATTTTTGTATACAGCTAACAGAAGTATAATCAGGACATCTGTTACCGATTGACATTTTGTATTGTCTCTTTATTATGTGGTGACAGACGTTTTTCCATCTTCATTTCTTACAGAGGATAAATGAGGCTCTGCGTACTTTTAAAGAGCACCCAAAGCTCAGCAATACAGACAGCGTGTTTGTGGTGATCATGTCTCACGGAAAACGAGAATTTGTCCTTGGTGTCAATCACAGCAATGAAAAGCCAGATGAATTCCCCATTGACAACATCTACAAATACCTGGGTCCACAAGAATGCCCTGCCTTGATGAACAAACCAAAGATTATTATCATCCAGGCCTGCAGAGGAGGTAGCCTTTACCCGTCATGGGTTTGAAGCAACAGCTTGGACCCGATGCAGGCGTAATCTGTTCCTTGTGTGTTGCAGCGTCTGGAGGATCGGTGATAGTAAGTGACAGTGCTTCAGCTGAGACGGTCTCTGATGACGTTTCACAGCAACAGCCTGCTAGTGTAGGCAACATTGTTGATGATGCCATCCAATACGTTCACAAAGAAAAGGACTTCATTTCTCTCCTGTCCAGCACTCCTGGTTGGTTTGTCATTTAAATCCATTGTTTTCTAGGACTTTGCCTAACTTATGCAGAGCAACTGTGGTTTCCTGCAGATACCGTCTCATACAGAAGAGAGGATATGGGCTCCTTCCTGATACAGTACATTGCTGAAGTCTTCAACACTTGCTCCCATGAGGATGATATTGATGAACTTTTCAGAAAGGTACAAGTTTTCACTATTAAAGAGATAGACTATTTAAATACTGGGAAAGACAAAACACGTCGATAAGTCGCTATCTTTATTTTTCACTGAACCCCACAGGTCATGCAACGCTTTGAAGAGTTTCCTGACGAAACCAAAAGACAAATGCCAACAAAGGACAGATGCACCCTAACCAGGCGCTTCTACCTTTTCCCCGGCCACTGAGACATTAAAACGTTTGGTACCTTCATCTGTTGTTTATCTAACAATGCTATACCTGCTTTGCTGTTTACAATTGAATTATGTCGGTAAAATATACCGAGCTTATGTTTGTATAACATTTGATGTACATATAAAGATAATTTGGGGTTAACTTTTGAAACAAATCTTTATCATTCTTAGACTGTGAGTGATTGGATTGTTTTCTGATGTAGAATACATCTACCTAAATTTGATTCAGTTTCATTTAAATTAGATTTTGTTAAAATCTGATATAGTTTCACTCTTTATTTAGTTAAAATGAATAACATTTTTTAGAAAAACATGGTCTGTCACTGTTTTCCAGTGTTTTGTATTGCTGTGTAACCCACATTTAGATATAGTTTCAATAAATGCATTAAATCCTCATAAACGTCAAAAAAGCTCAGTTATTCGTGGTCTATGATAAATAACCCACGTGATTAGCACATAAAGGGCTAACTCTGAAAGACCCGTGCACCGCTCTTAGCCAATGAGCTGCCACAAAATGGCGCATTGTCCCGTGTACCAGGGGTCTCATTTATAAAACTTTGCAAAGAATCCATAGTAAAAGTGTACGTACGTCAAAAAAAATTGAGAAAAAAAATGTTTTATAAAACCATGCGCATGCACACCAGCCCGCAATTGTCTTTTATAGACCACAGCCACCCAAGGACCAAGTAGGAAGAAGGGCCCATGAAAACCCCTGTTTTTTTTTTGTTTTTTTTTTGTGATGTTCTTGTGATGAAATTGAGCTCTCCAATTAATTGGTGTCATAATTTATTTCAAATATATTGATAACGTCAACTCACATAATTAACTTTATCTCACAGTAACCCAACATATTGGACATTCTGGGGGGGGGGGGGGGGGGGGGCTGCTGCTTGTATGTGTAACAACGTTATAATTACAC
This sequence comes from Fundulus diaphanus, assembly GCA_037039145.1. Classification (NCBI taxonomy): domain Eukaryota; kingdom Metazoa; phylum Chordata; class Actinopteri; order Cyprinodontiformes; family Fundulidae; genus Fundulus; species Fundulus diaphanus. The sequence continues at coordinate 22,099,682 of CM073124.1, forward strand.
GTGTCATCACATTTTATTTGGGCCATGCAGTATGGGTTAAACAGCGCCCTCTCTCGGTACTTGGCCATGATAAGTGCAGTGACCACACACACACACACACACACACACACACACACACACACACACACACACACACACATATATATAGACAATGTTAGGAAAAAAAACTATACAAACGATGCCATCATCATATAACACAGTCTCTTGGTACATTTCGGAAATGGCACAAAACGCTTCAAAACAGTTACTCAGGGCTCTCTCTGCTTTGCTTTCGGAGATATTATGAATTATAATTTAGGACGATGACGTCATCACCCCCCCCCCCCCCCCCCCAGTTTGCTTTCCCTTCCATTTGTGAGAGGATAATAAACTACTGTGGAGAAAGGTAAACGTATTGGTGGCCTAGTTGACATTGCTATCTAAAGCAAAGTTCTTTAAATGAGACAAAAGACATTTTATAATCTTTTATTCCTTATAAGGAATAAAGTACAAAACAATATAAGAACACACACATTTTACAACAGCAGCTAAACCAGAATTTGCATGATAAAAGAAAAATACAAACTGCTTTCTTGAGAAAAGTGGTGAGACCAAACGGTACATCTGGCCACATCTTCTTACCCCAAGGCGTTTTATCTGGCGTTCATACAGGGGAAAACTGCTCCAGTGGTGCAAATGCTATCAGAGAGGCATAACATTTTTCCACAAAGTGTAAATTTGGCACATCACTAAAACCATATAAAAAGTTAACAGACTAAAAGCTATAATAACCACTCAGGATAAATAGGAATCACAAAAAGGCTGAACAGGTGATAAAGGAAAACAACAACAACCAAAGCAGGGTAGGTATTGTGAGATTATCAGAAAGACTTAACCCCTTTTTACTGAATTAGGTGTGCAGCGTAGTCAGGTGACATTAGTGACACCATCAATGTAAACACTAGTTGATCATAAAAAAGGAGCAAAATTGGTATGAAGAACATCATGAAGGACTCCACCCATCCTGCACAGAGACTGTCCCAGCCTCTCCCCTCAGTTAGGAAGCTGAGATGCATGAGATGGGACAATTGATGGGACAGTTTCATGGTGAAACTGCCTTCATCTTGTACCGATTTCATGGCTTGCTGTTGTTGAATAATCACTTTTCTTTCCAGAATGTGGCAACCAAGCCACTGTATAAAATAAGCATACTTATAATAGTGAAAACTAAAAAAACTCTATAAAACATGTTTCCCAAGAGATCTTTGCCAATAAGCATGAATATATAAATAATTTAATAAGAACGCTGTAGGGGGAAAAACAGGCTCGTTAAATGACACAAAAACAGCTTGATAGTAATGTCACTGATTTATCAGTAGAAATATATTAAAAAAGACTTATGTTATTTCCAGTGTTGGCAATAACATATGATTTACCTTTGTCCCAGACTGAATTGCGGACAAGAATTTACAAGAACAAAAACGGCGTGAAACAACAAACAGCTGCAGCAGGTGAAATTTATTGCGCATGTGTAATACATTTAGTCGGTCACGTGATCGCCTGAAAGTATAAAGCATATAGTTTGAATCGGAAATGAAAGCAGCACAAACGACAATTTTAGCGGCTCAAACCTGCACAAACGAAACTACAAAAAATGTGACCGCCATTTGGAGCAAACGACGGGATGTGTTGTCATCGTGTCTCAGAAATTAAAGCAGCTCAAACGACAATTTTAACGGCACAAACGAAACACTGAACAAGTAGACCACTCTGGTTTGTTTTGGATCAAGCTCAGCACAAACAAAGGAATAAAAACGTAGCGCTCCGCCTTGTTTCGAACCTGCAGCAGATGGTGACGTCTTCACCCAAAATTAAAACTTATATCTGCTAAACCAGAGCAGAACAAGCGATAATTTTAACAGCACAAACGAAGCACTAACAATGTAGACGCTTTGGTTGGAATCGGAGCAAAATGGGTGGATGGTGAACTCTGGATGACCTTAACAAATATTCTCAGCTGTGTCGGGAGGCTGATGCGCGCTCTGGCGTCGTTCCGTTCCCTGGACACATTCCCAAAGCGGAACGTTGCGTTGCGTAGTCCAGCTGGAAGGGGGCTGTTCGTCAAGCTAATAAAAGCCAGCCTAGGTAATGTGGTTTATAGCTGTACTGATGCACGTTCAAGAGTTTTACTGACTTGTATTTGTTGCTCTCAAACATCCGCGCCGCACCTTTCCAAGTCTTACTGACTGGTACGCTCATAAAAAATGAGCGTAATGGTCTAATTGCAGCATAACTTTGACAACTTTCAGCGTAACGGTCCATTACGCTGAAATGCGCTGGAGAGAAGCCTGTTACTACAGCGCATGCGAACAAGCGAATTTTACGCACTACAACTGGACAAGTCGACTGATGTGGCTGGCCTGGCACATCTTGTGTTCATGCGATATATTCATGAAGGGACAATTAAGGAGGATATGCTCTTCTGTAAACCTCTGGAAACGAGGACAACGGCAGAGGAAATTTTAAAAATGCTGGACACCTTTGTAATTGCGCAACATGTGGACAAAATGTGCTGACACCTGTACTGATGGCGCAAAAGCCATGACAGGGCAGCACAGTGTAGTACAAGCGGCTGCTCCTGATGGGACTTGAGTACATTGTAGCATCCACAGAGAAGCTCTTGCTGCCAAGGGAATGCCTATTGGTCTGAAAAATGTTTTGGGCACGACTGTAAAAATGGTGAACTTTGTGAAAGCCAAGCCCCTGAACTCTCGCTTATTTTTCTGCATTATGCAGTGAAATGAGCAGCGAGCATGAGACCTTGTTACTACACAGTGAGGTATAGTGGCTATCGAGAGGTAAATGACTCGTTTCTTTGAACTGAGAGATGAACTCAGGATTTTCTTTAGTGACAATCATTTTCAACTTTCTGAACATTTGCACGATGAGGAGTTTCTCACAAGTCTGGCTTATCTGTGGGACATATTTTCTCGCCTGAACAAGCTAAATCTAGGATTGCTAGAGGTTTCAGCAACTGTGTTTAATGTGCAAGATAAAGTTGAGGCTATGATAAGAAAGTTAAATCTCTGGGAAAATTGCATGAACAACAACGAAATAGAAGTATTTCCTTTGCTACATGAGCTACTTTTTGTGTGCAAATGAAATTACATTTAGCGTGAGTGTTAAACGTGAGATTACTGCGCACCTTTGTGAACTGGCTTTACAGTTGGGAAGGTATTTCCCTGAATCTGATGGGTCAGATAGCTGAATTTTTTCACTCCTTTAGCACTGTGCCTGCTGCTTTACCAACAGCCCAACATGAGGGTCTCATTGAAATAGCAACAGACGGCTCCCTAAAAGTTGAATTCAATAAGAAGCCGCTGTCGGATTGTACTGCGAACAGCCTGTGCTGTCCAAACGGGCTGTAAAAACTTTGATGCCCTTTGCTATAACATATTTGTGTGAAAATGGATTCTCAAATATGAAAACAAAGCACAGAGCAAGACTTAAATTGTGTTGAGAACAATTTAACTCAGACTGTCTCCAACTAAGCCAAACATCACAGAGTTGTGTGCATCTTTCCGAGAACGCCCTTCTCATTAAAGCTAAACTAAACACAGTATATTCAATAACTGTGATCACATTATAAATGTTGTACAATATATTCATTATGCACAGGCTAAATGTTTGGATAACTGACAGCATGTGAAAGTGAAATTTTGCTTAATGCTGACATGTATTAATAAACATAATTTGGTGAGAAATAATTTACAGTTGTATATGAATTTATTTGAAAGGTGCAATCTTTACAAACACATTTTAAAGGGTGTATAAGTGTGTGTGTGTGTGGGGGGGGTACTTGGCTTGAGATCAGACGCCTTAAGGGGTGCACAGCTGTGCGAAGTTTGGGAACAACTGGGCTAGAGGATCCTAGCAGAAGTCAAGATGGACCAAGACAACCACTTCTGCAAAAATATCTGTCTCGCCTGTTTGGTCTGCAACAGCAAAGTTTGAACAAAGGCTGACTTGATCAATATTTTCCACATGTGCAGATACATCTGGGGAAACCAAATACAATGAATCCATTGTAACAGTTTACATGCTACACTATTCAGTCATATGTTTTTAAGTAAATAGCACAATACCACATATTCATTATCCACTTAATTGGTGACTGTTGCAGATGTCAGAGTTCTGGGTGCACTTGTGCTCGTGTCTGTGTGTGTTGAGAAATGTAGGAACAAATCTACATATCTTTCATAGCACCCTCAGTAAAATGCTTAGCCCCCCACCCATCCCCTTCCCTTACCACCTTCAGAAATAATATGCTGGTGAACATTCTCAGTCATCCAGGTAATGATCAATCCAAAAAAAGGTTAAAAAACAAAACTACTATATAGACCTGCCGGCAAGGCCTCGCTAGAGCTTAGATCTGTTAGAGCTTAGACACCCTGGGTCTTTCTGCATGGAGTTTGCATATTCTCCCTGTGCATGCGTGGGTTCTCTCCAGGTACTCCGGCTTCCTCCCACAGTCCAAAAACTGTTAGGTTAATTGTTCTCTCTAAATTCTCCCTAGGTTTGAGTGTCTGCGTGCCTGCCTGTCTCTGTGTTGCCCCGTGACAGACTGGCGACCTGTCCAGGGTGTACCCCGCCTGTCGCCCATTGACAGCTGGAGATAGGCACCAGCACCCCCCTCGCAACCCCATGAGGGATAAGCGTGCATAGATAATGGATGTATGTGTACATATATATATATATATATATATATATATATATATATATATATATATATATATATATATATATATATATATATATATTTCAGTGATCCAGGTGATTCACCTTTACTACATTTACACCGAGCAAAGATATAAAACATCCCATGCTTGTAGTTTAAATGGAGCGAAAAAAGGAATCAGACTGATGACTTAAAAAGAAGACGAATAGAGAAGAAAAACCTTTAAGGTTAGAAAAGGTTTTGTTTTTAACTTTGACAGATAAAAAGAAGTCTGCTCCCCCAAATAATCTTAAAAGCCCAAACAACTTTAACCGTTCACTGTAATGTGATTTTGTAAATACAAAAGAAAAAGAAAAAACAACAGTAAGAACTGTGTAGAAAAGCGTCTCCTTTTTTCTAAGTTGACTTTGTACATTGCAAAGTTTGCATGGGCAGCCACAACCCCAGCTGGCGTTGTACAGTTTACTTGTGTAAACATGTGAGATGTGGGAAGTGAGAGTTGAGATCCTGCTTGCTGCAGGGCAAACACAGAATTAATGTCGGCACAAGTCAGAACAGGTCAAATTATCGCAGGAGATGCTTTACGTTGCTACAAACTCAAGGAATGAAGGATTGAAAGAGGAAAACAAACATTGAACACAGTTTTCTAAACCTAACTTCTGTTTTAATCTGAAGCTGTATGAACATGCAAACACAGAAGAGATGTGGCGCAGCTTTGAGCTGATGAGTACAGTGCTGTCACGCACAGTTCATAGAGAGCTAAAAGGAGACTACCTGCTGACCTTATCATGCAATTTTAGTGGTCTGGTTGTAATCTTTTAACATGAAACGCATAACATGCGGCAGAGCTGGTATCTTATGAGTCGATGCTATAATTTCAATCAGAAACCATTAAAGGGAAGATCGCAGTTATATCTTCACAGAATTAGTGAAAAAGACACATTTTTGTATATTCAATCGTACATAGATTTTAGTGAGATTTTCTTTATTCTCTGATAATTTCTTCCCAATCTCGGCTTTTTGAGTCACACTGAAAACTAAAGTGGAAAAACACACTACAGGCGGATCCAACTTTGATGTAATGTCCTTAAAACAAGTCAAAATGAAGTTCAGTATAGCGTGTGTGGCCTCCATGTGCCTGTATGACCTCCCTACAACCCTGGGCATGCTCCTGATGAGGTGGCAGATGGTCTCCTGAAGAATCTCCTCCCAGACCTGGACTAACGCATCTGCCAACTCCTGGAAAGTCTGTGGTGCAACATGCCGTTGGTGGATGGAGCGAGCCATGATGTCCCAGATGTGCTAATTTAGATTCAGGTCTGGGGAACAGGCCCATAGCATCAACGCCTTCATCTTGCAGGAACTGTTGACACACTCCAGCCACTTGAGGTCTAGCTTTGTCTTGGATTAGGAGGAACCCAGGGCCAACTGCACCAAGCATATGATCTCACAATGGGTCTGAGGGTGTCATCTCTGGACCTAAAGGCAGGCGGACTACTTCTGGTGAGAACATGGAGGGCTGTGCGGCCCCCCCCCCCCCCACACCATTACTGACCCACTGCCAAACCTGTCATGCCAGAGGATGTTGCAGGCAGCAGAACGTCCTCCACGGCGTCTCCAGACTCTGTCACGTCTGTCACATGTGCTCAGTGTGAACCTGCTTTTATCTCGCCAGTGGCGAATTTGCCAGTCTTGGTGTTCTCTGGAAAATCGTACCACCCTTATGGAGTCTGTGTTCAACGTTACTCATTCTCATACTCATAAATAAAGTCTTGTGCAACCAAAAGTCCTCTATGAGTAAATGTTGTCCACTTTAATTTCTGCATAAAACCAGCTGTTCTGTGAAAACTTCAGGGGTTTGTTGGCTAACATTAGTGGAAAAGACAGCTCCATAACGGCATAGAAGTGCACCAGACTGGTGCATTTACCAGCTGTAGGAGATAACGTGATGTTTACTTAGAATAACGTGGCTAATGTGTAATTTATTACTGGAAGCAGAATCTACAAGAGGAGAGGACAGGTTACTCTGTGTCCCACAGATGGTAGGCATGAAGATAGGATTTTGGTTGTTCACCTCAGTTAGCATGTATTGATTATCAGGTGGAGGTGCTCAGGATTCCAAGATGGCTGCAGTAGATGGTGAACAGGTAGGTTATGGTGGACTTTATTTTTAATTTGTAAAACCGTTTGAGAAAGGAAATTATTCCTTTCCTTCCACTTACCAACTATACACTGATTTGTGTTGAAAGGTGCTATATGAAAAAAAAAAAACTTACCTACAAATATTAAAGAATTAATGAAAAGCTTTATATGTGTCTTTACATGCTGGGAATATTATCTAACCAGATTATATAACTGGGTTCATTTTAGTCCTCAGGGTTGAAAGCGTTGGCAACCAATCAGATCTTGTTTTCCTGGTTTAAAGCACTTCCAAGAAACTGAGTGCAACTCAAACAACTCGCCCTGGCACCAAGAGCAGACTGAATTCCTGGACATGCACACACTCATCCTTAACTTTTAGAGGACTCTGTGTTTAACTCCTCAGTTCTGAGCAATGGCAGGTAAGTCTGCAGGATTTACAGTACATTCATGGCTCATTTCTTATGCCACTATCGGTATTTTCAGAGCTGGGCTTCTTTGCAGGTAAGGAGCTCACCAGAGTGCGCGCCAATTTTGTGGGAAAGGTGTCAAAAGCTGTAATCAAACAGCTCCTGGACGATCTTTTGGAGGATCGTTTGTTGAATGATGGGGAGGTAGATTCTGTGCTTGAGGACAACACTGGTAGGGCAGACATGGCTCGCTGCCTCATCGACATAGTAAGAAAAAAGGGGGACAAAGCCAGCAGGAAGATGATTGAGCACATTGAAAGCAGAGATTCTGCACTTTACTCTGAACTTGAGCTGTCCTCTGGTCCAAAACCAGGTGAGACTGCAGTAAAAGCATCATATTGTTGCAGATTCTGTGCTGTAACAAAAAAATAAAAAAAATAAATAATAATGTTTTTTTCTCCCTCAGTTGCAGCTCCTAAGAGGCAGAAAACCTGGTCAGACAAACTAGTCCCCATGACGGATTCCTTGCGGCAGGAAAAAATGAATGATTCAGATGTAAATTTCTAAAATTAATAGCAAAATATTATTTTACCTTACTATAAATAACTATAGTTACAATGGTTTTGCTACACTCCCCTCACAGAGGGTATGTTCCATGCTGATATATTTACAGCTAAAAAATGTTTTTAACCTGTTTTCTTGCACTATTTCTTGACTTTTCAGATTTACAGGGTGTCCGAAACTTCCCTAAAAAGTCGTGTTGCTCTTTTAATCACTAATAGAAATTTTACTGACACTAACTTAACCAGAAAGGGAGCGGAGAAAGATGAGGAGAACATGGAGGAACTTCTCAGTTCCCTGCAATATGAGGTGGTGAAACACAATGACCTTACTGCAAAGGTATTTTCAAATTTATTTTCATCCAACTGTGCCAACCCCTTTATGTCTCGGTTGTTGCTCTTATCTTTTATATATCTAAATTTTGCACACCAATTTGAGTGCACTTGCTGTTTTTTTTATTAAATGCGCCTCATAGGGAAATTAGATTTGGATTTTTAAATCAAACAGCAATTCTGAACCTTGCCTTAAGCAACAGTAACATCTATGTTTTGAAATACATGCAAAAAGGGAAACGGTGTACTTGTCTCAATATGAGTGAATGCTATAATTAAACCAGCTGCCATTGGAATGTGAATGAGTATGTGTCAATAAGGAAACAAGAAAGTTACTGTACAGTGGTATGAAAAATTGTTTAATCCTTCCTAATTTCTTATTATTTTGCATGTTTTGTCACACTGATGTGTGACAAAACAAACTCAAACTAATTTCAATACTAGTCAAAGACAACACAAGTGAACACAAAACATGGCCATGTGTGAACAAGGGATTGTCCCCTAAACCCAAAAACCGGTTGGGCCACCCTTAGCAGCAACAACTGCAATCAAGCATTAGTGATAACCTGCAATAAGTCTTTTCCACCACTGTGGAGGAATTCTGTCCCACTTTGCTGAATTGTTGTAATTGAGCCACATTGGAGGGTTTTTCCAGCAGAATGAAAGACGTTTTTAAGGTCATACCACAACCTCTAAACAGGATCCAGGTCAGGACTTTAACTAGGCCACTCCAAAATCTTCATTTTGTTCTTTAGCCATTCAGAGGTAGACTTGATGGTGTGTTTTGGATCATCGTTCTGCTGCAGAACCTGAATTGGTTTCAGCTTGAGGCCACGGACAGATGGCTGGATGTTCTCCTTCAGGGTGTTTTGGTAGGCAGCAGAATTCATGGATCCAGTTTCTTCTTTATGGTGGAGACACAAACTCTGACCTTAACTGAGGCAAATGAGGCCTGCAGTTCTTTGGATGTTGTTTTGGGGTCTTTTGTGACCGCCTGGACGAGTCGTTGCTGTGCTCTTGGGGTAAATTAGATCATTCCTGGGAATGTTCACCACTGTTCCATGTTCTCTCCATTTGTGGATAATGGCTCTCACTGTGGTCGCTGGAGTCTCAAAGCTTTAGAAATGGCTTTGTAACCCTTTCCAGACCAATAGATCTCAGTTACTTTCTTATTTGTTCCTGAATTTCTTTCTTTCTCGGAATGATTTCTAGCTTTTGAGGCTCTTTAGGTGTATTTCACTTTGTCAGGCAGGTCCTATTTAAGTGATTTCTTGATTGAGGCAATAATCAGGCTTGGATGTGGATAGACAATGTGAACTCAGTTATGTTATGTTTTAACAGGGGTGGCAATCTCTTTGTCACACAGTGTCATGTAGGTTTGGATTTTCTTTACCCTTTAATTATAAAAACCTTCACTTGAAATGGTAAATCTAGTCTGAGGACCCCAGAAGGCTTTACACTACAGTCAGTCATTCACCATCTCACATTCACACCATGACGGGGGTGAGCCATGTTAGTAGACAGCAGTGAATGCGGGTAAGAACTGAGACGGTTGAAGCAGGGGATTGGTTACAGGACGAACTCCCTAACTCCTGCGCCACTCTCGCCCCAAATCTGAATTTTGGATTTACTTGTGTAGTTTTTGACTCATGTTTAAATTTGTTTGAAATTCTAAAACACTGAAGTGTGAGAAACATGAAAAAAAAAAAAAAAAAAAAAGAAACCAGGAAGGGGGAAAACACTTTTTCACACGACTGTATGTATTTACTTTTAAGGTACAGCAACCACTTTCAAGATTACAAGGTGCCTTTCATGAGTTACAAGAAGGAAAAACATATTTTAAGACATCATATGCCCATTCCTATTTCTTTTGTATTTTTATTCTTATTTTCTCTTTTTCTTTGATCCACTGTATATATGAAGATTCACTGTATATAACTGATGCACCTTTCCTACTTTTTTACCCTCTCTTATGAGCCGATGTGGCAAGTGAATTTCTCCAATGTGAGATCAATAAAACCTATCTTATCTTTTATATTAAAATATGTTAAAACGCACACGCGCACACGCACGCAACGCACGCACGCACGCACGCACACACGCACGCACCCACACACACACACACACACAAAAGGAGCATGAGCATATTTTGAATATAAGTAACACAAGGATTTTACTTTGGTTGTTTCATCTGTAGTGTTGCTATGTAACCACACCGTCTTGTTTTCTAACAGAATATAGAAAAGGCTCTGCGTGAATTTACCACACACCCCAAACTAAAAGACACAGACAGCGTGTTTGTGGTGATCATGTCCCACGGGAAAAGAGGAGTCGTCCTTGGAGTCGATCACAGAAAGGATAAACCGGATGAATTCCCTGTCGACAATATCTACAAATTTCTAGGTCCACAAAAATGCTCTGCACTGATGGACAAACCCAAGATCATCATCATCCAGGCCTGCAGAGGAGGTAAACATTATTTGCCCTGACTTTGAAACTACAGTTTGGACGAGGGCCAGATTTAATTATAACTCATTTGTTCCAGCTACGGGTGGAGCTGTGATTGTTAGCGACAGCGTCGAAGCCGAGGTGGTGTCTGATGAGGAAGGGCAGGCGCCACCCCATCGACCAGGCCAAATTGTTGAGGACTCCTTGCGATATGTTCACAAAGAAAAGGATTTCATTTCACTCCTGTCAAGCACGCCTGGTCAGTTTGTGTTTTGAAGAATCAACATGCACGGGTTTGTTTAAGCTTACTGTCAGAAGTCAGTAATTATATGCAAGAAAACTATTCCTTCAGATACCGTCTCATACAGAAGAGAGGATTTGGGCTCCTTCCTCATACAGTACATCGCTGAAGTCTTCAACACTTGTTCCCATGAGGATGATATTGATGAACTTTTCAGAAAAGTATTTATTTTCTCTTTTTTTGGCGGCATAATGATAAACAATTAAAATCCTCTCTGAAAGAGTGATATTTTCTGTCTGTTTCAACCCCGCAGGTCATGCAACGCTTCGAAGAGTTTCCTGATGAAACCAAAAGACAAATGCCAACAAAGGACAGATGCACCCTAACCAGGCGCTTCTATCTTTTCCCCGGCCACTGAGACAGAAACGTTTGGTAACTTTTGAGCTGACAATGCTATCCTTACTGTCATTTTTTAAAATGTACACACATGCTCTGTTTGTGATTTTAATAGTGACCTTTAGGCAAAATGATTTGTACTCAGACCCTTAACCAAGCCCCCGTTCATCAAGGAAATTAGGAACTTTTTTTAAGTGCATAAACCCTTTATAGCTTGATACAGGTAATTGCGAGGAAACTTCACATTTAAAAAAACGAAAACTTTTTGGCTGTTTTAAAAAAATAAAAAGTCAGGCTTTCAATTTTACTTTGTATCACAATTGATATATTAGACCAAAGAATATATTTTCTTCATGTTTTCTGCATTTTTATATAGGGTGTATAAAATATGTTAATTTGTATGTTGTAAATTGAATGTTTAGGAAAATACTGCCTTTGGTGAAGAGGTAGAGATCTCAGAAATACTTGTATCAGAAATTTTATATTTAGAGTCATAAGGATACGAGAAAAAATATTAAAATATTGCAAGACAACAAGTCTTATTTCCTGGACTTTACCTGGAACAGATTTATGTTGATCTTGGTCCTTTAAGAAACTAAGAGAAAAAGATATTCACAGGAAATACTATTTGTCAAATGTAATATGAATCACATATATTTCCATGGGTATGTTTTGAGTCTTTAACATCAGTTGAATCTCCTTTCTTTGCATTTCAAGGGTAATCCCTGTGTAATATGGACGTAAAAGAAAATCATGTTGGTTGATCTCTGTCTTGTCTGATTGCACAATGACTCCAAAGTTTCTTTAGGAAATTAAAACAACCCAACTCCCTGCCATTTGTCTTGTGAAGAAAACAAAGTTTCTAAATGTTCATGTTTATTAATTTTTTTTTCTCTATGATGAGTCAAGCGTAATAGACAGCACACCCTGACCGTCTTGTCTATCGGTAGAGTTCCCTCTCTGAATGACTATAATGTGAGCCAGAAGGCTTACCAGATGTTAAAAACATCTCTGTTTTCTTTTTTTCTTGGAGAACTACACTTAGTAATTGCTAGCAGAGAAAAAGACCATGGCTATACACGTATGCTTCCGCTTTTCAATTTTTCTTTTTTTCTTTGCAATTTCTTCCAAACATCCCTTGGACATTTTAAGCTTTAAAGCATTAGGTTTTTGTGCTCTGAGCTGTCCGCTAGAGACAGCCTGTGAGCAAAACCATGACCGTTTCACTGACGATCCAACCTGTTGGAGATGGTCACACCCTGTTTCATCCTCCATCAACCAGAGGCGGCTGAGGTTGTGTGGCCCCGGGCTGTTGGGCTCGGTGTGCCCAGATTGTACACAGATTTGAGGGTGAAACAGTGTGACCCATGAGTAGGCTTGGGTCTAAAACTCCAACTCTTCGTAGGACTAGAACCGGATTGGTGCACAGCCAAGTAAAGCGTGCTGCTCCTCAGGACCATTACTATCTGAAGTCATGGAGAGAGCAGGGCCCAAATTAAGCTCTACCTAAAATGAGACATTTTTAGAGCCTGAAGTCAGAACTTGTTTTGCAAAGTTAACCTAGAAATGTTCATTTGATTGACCTCAGAGGCTGCTTCACTAATAATAGTTAAAAAGAAATCCTGCATTAAGGTGATCAGATACATCTCCTATTATTCTGATGACATGCATATTTCCTAGCCACATTATGAGTGCAGTCTAGATTACTGTTATCCTATTTTTTTGGGATTTTCTTTTTCCCGTTAGACGTGTTAAACTGTTTACTCCTTTTGCTTTTGTAATCTGCATCTAATTTGGACACCTGAAAGTCATCCTCCTTTGAAATAATTTCCATCATAATCTACCTCCCTCTCTGAGAAGTTTGTCAGTCTTTGCTAACAACCAAGCATCGTGTGTTTGCATAACTTTAAACTTGCGAGAAATATTGTTTATCATTTAAATTCTTTGTGATTTTCTTAATCGCAGTCACTAAAACATGCAAAGGACCCTTCAAAATCAAAAAATCTATCTGAGGTTCCGTTATGAGGCTCTTCCCTTTACTATATGTAGCTATACGTATATTACATTGTGACTACATCCTATAATAACTCCAAGTTGCATAGGATATATGTTTATATCTTTTCAGTTGTTGGTGGAGGGGAGCTTAAACATCTATTTGATTTATGGTTTCTGCCCTCTGAAGTCTGTTCCTGCTGTGGTCACAATAAAGTACAAAAGAAAATTGAAGAAAATGTTGGTCTGTCTCATTCATCCAGTTTTAATCTAACTGCAACAACAGAAAGCTCATCAAAAGCTTGTCCAAATCTTTCTCAGTATCCACACTGACAGACCGTTCACCTTCAAGCAATGTGTTTTAACACTTTACAGCCAAGCTGGGTGCAATGTTGTCCAGTATTTTTGCTGGAATACACAGCTTGATCCTAATCAGTATGTTTAAGATGTTTGTTCCACAAGAGGCGCACATAGAGTTTGGTAGATGTTGAAAAGGTGGTGCAACATGACAGATGTTCACCTAAGAATGGCTAAGAAGGAGTTTGCCTCTTTGTTTTCTTTAGATACTCCAACTTCCTCCCACAATGTGAAGAGATGCATCCTAGGTTAATTGGCGGGGAATGTTGACCTAGAACTCCGCATGTTTATGTTCTGAGAAGGCTCCAAGTTCCCGGTTCAAGTCCTACAGTTTGCCATATGGGTCCCTGAGCAAGACCCTTAGCCCCAGATTGCTCTGTAAGCTGCCCAATGCTCCTGAGAGGTGGAAATGGACACATTTCATTGGATTGCACAATTGCAATGACAAAAAAGATTTTTCTTCTTTCTTGGTCGTCTTGGCTTCTTTTTTTTTTTTTTTTTTTGAGTTGTTAGACCCAAGCGAATACTAAACAGTGGGTGCCTCATACTGGTGATAACCAGTATGAGGTATTAGTATAACTAACAGCATAGCTGAGGAACTGGTAGATGAGAACCAACAAAATAACTGACTGGAAAGAGCTAATAACTGGAGCGCTGTTACAGTGTATATTTTGTTACACTCTGTGCCTTTCAGATTTCAAAGTAAATTTAGTAACCAACAAACTTAAAACTACTGAGTGGAAACAAGCTCAGCATAAAATCTATTTATTTTCTACGGTTCTGGTTTTTACACAAGACTTTACAAAAATCATGGGAAACAGTTAAATTTAAGGGTCCCCAAGGCCAAAACGACAAACAAAACTGCCCCCTTCTGACTAAAAATAAAACAATTCTTATTTAGGAAAGGCAAGTTTATTTATATAGCACTTTTCAGTAGACGATTCAAGTGCTGCGCATGAACAGAAAAACATTAGAGGGATTTATTACATTGGAAAAAAAAACATTGCGTTAACAAAGGAATAAGCTAAGTAACTCTATCAAAACAAAAAAGGTACAATGCATAAACTCCCTGGCTGGCCACAAAACAGGAGAAACACAACTTGAATGAAAATGGCAGAGAATCTCTACCAAAGTTCTCATGTAAGACAGTACTCTAAAACATTTCTCTGTACATAAAATAAACCAGATAACCACAAGATTATTGGACATCTGTGCCCAACACAGTGAACCAAATCACAGATGCCCAAGAGGAAGGGGAGCAGCACTGGATTGGTAAGGCTGTTATGCAGTGCACTGGCAAGGAGGGAGTGATTTCAGCTGTGTGACAGCAGGCCTGTAAACAAACAAGAAAAAGAAGCTCTCCTGTAAAGGGAGCCCCTTAGAAGTCAGTGGACATAACAAGTCCGAGGAAATCAGCAAGGAGAACAAAGAGTCTGGTGAGGAAATTAAGAGGCATTTAAAATCTGGAAGCGTTGATGAGGGCCTTGAGAACAAAGTGCGACTATTCAGGAGAGTGGAGAGCAGACGGGGAAGAACCTGTGGAGAGCACTGAGGGAAGGTGACTAAAAAAACACAAAAAGGAACAAAGATTCAACTGAACAAGAACCCAAGATGATCCACTCACAAAAGGAGGAGGACCAACACCAAAATAAGAATCTGAACCTATAGACAGAAAGCAGAACACAAAGATAAAAAACCGCTCCCTAAGGAATGAACTAAATACAGAACTCTGATAGATAACCACAAATGATCCAAGTACAAAATTAAGTGAGAACCAGAAACACAAAGATCATGACAATACTGAAATGCTGTTAGGTTTGTTGCCTGTGCATGATTGTCTGTGCTGTGTCCTCACAACCCCTTTAATTACAAAAACAAACCTTGATGGATGAAAATAAATCAGCAGGAGCAAGTCATGAGTTTATTAGAGACTATAGCTCTTTGTGATTGGTCTAATAGATCTTTACAGTCATAAAGCATAAATCTGGCATCCGAACACATGTTGGAGCAAAATATTTGTCTCTGTCAAGAAAAAGGATTGCTAACAGAAAGAAAACGTTTAAATGGAAACACAAAAAAACAGGAAATAAAGTCCAGCTTAGACCATGTAGCACAAAGGGACTCCTGATATCAGAATAAGTATAAATCAGCAGGTTTGTGTGGACAAACAAAGAATTTGACTTTGTTTTTTTTCATCGCTCACATCACAATCAACAACACAAACAACAGCCACATAGTGTAAAAAGCACGCTTCAGGGGAGTAAGGACAGGATGAGAAACTGGACAACAATAGCATTTTTAAATAAGTAAAGAGTCAAAGAGGCGGGCCGGTTCTACTTGTTCTAGCAGAGTCTGACTACGCTGACGTGAGGCGTTCATGGAGCTTAACAGAGAAACAAACTGCCTGTGTGGCAGTTTGTTTTTCCCATTAGTGCTCTGTTGTCAGGTATGTGGTTCTGTGTTGTGGTTGCTTTGTGCGGTTCTTGTTTCTTGGCGCCTGTGAACGCCAGCCGCAGGTGTTTCCCATCCACGGCAGTCAGGATAATTTAGGCGGCTGGAGGCTGATGGAAGGCGTCAGAGCATTAGCTCAATCAGAGCGGTACCTGACCAAATCCTAGCTCCTTGTCTCTCCATGGTTCCTTGTTTCTCCTCAGCTAATACATTCCAAAAAAAGTAAAAAAAAAACAAAGCAACAAGTCCAGTTGCTTTGTTTTTTACTTTTTTTGGAATGACCATGACCTGGAGAATCTTCACCAGCATATCCTCTGCTAATACCACTTGTCCTTCCCTCAGGTACCTCCTTGCTCCTGTCTGACTTCACTGTAACTCCATCAGAAGATCATCCACTTCTTGGCACTCCAGTCGACCATTGCTCCTCCGGCCCCGCTGGTGTCCTTGGCTTCCATTACCAACGGGCCAGTCCATCCTCCAATGTAGAGGATCCATCCAGCTTTGAAATATACCTTCCACCACGTCTAATCATTTCCCGTATTCAAACCTTCAATAACACTATTTTCATTACAACCAACCTGACCCAGGAGCACAAGTACAGCTCCAAAGTTATAAATTGTAAATGTAATTTTAATATTTGTGTGAAGCTAAGGCATTAAATAATATTTTTCAAGTTCAACCACTATTGTAAATGTTACTATGTCTGATTTATAGGTGATTAAAAACTGCAAAACTACAAAACCCTTTTGAAAATATAGGAGAAGCCTCAGACTTTGTATATCCACATCTTGACTGTAACTGCAGCAAATCTGGACTGAATCAGCTGAAATATATTTGTTTCTAAAAGATTTTAGGCAGACCTCTGATTTTGGCACAGTTCATCCAAATGTGCCAAAACTGTGCCAAATATTTTTTTCACTTTTATAAAAGGGAAGCAGGTCAAATAAGTGCTGATTTCCACAGTAGGACTCCTTCTACACATGAAAAAGCCTTTGGTAATAAGACTTACCCCCAATCTCTCCCTCTGACTGCGTCATCGACCTCCCCCCCCTGGTGTCCCATCGCCATCCGAGCGTTTGTGTAACATCTCAGCAGCTGAGCGTGATTCTTTAACCAATTACGCTCAAAGCTTGCATCATCAGACAATCCTCCTCTTGTTGGCGCAGGGTTCTTCTTTTTTATTAAGAAAGACAAATCACTTAGACTCTTCATTGACTTCCATGAACTCAATCAGATCACCAACACACCAGATCACACACCAGCAGTGCTTAATTGAGGAGGGTGTCACGATCTGCATGTGTTTGATTAATTGTTAGTTTTAGGTTCCTGGGATTGTGTATCTTTCCATTTTTAAAGTTTTAGTGTTATAAGTCTGTAGATTCTGTTCATTTCTTCTTGCTTCTTGTTGTTTAGATTTCCGTACATCATGGATTTAGTCATTTTCATTTCTGTTAGGTCTTTGTTTCTTCCTGCCTGCCTATCTTCTGTCTTCAATTATTTGTGGGTTTATTTAGTTATAGTCTGTTTATTCATTGTGATTTTCGTATTCTTGTCAGATTCCGTTTCCTCCTTCTTTCTGCTATATCGTTGCTCTCCCTCAGCTCATCACATTCATGTCATACAAACTGTTGCTTTTCCTGTTAATTGCTTTCACTACTGCCTTTCTCTCTGTTATTTCCTCAACTATTTAAACTGCTGTTTCCTTTCTCTTGTTGCTGGATCCTCTGTTTTCCTACCCTCCATTCTTGCCACACCAGTTTTGATTGCTCTGCTCTGTTCCCGTTTAGATTTTTGCAGGTTTGGCTTTTCATTCATTAGAAATGACTCTTCACCTCATCATGTGGCTCCCAAACTCTTGTCTGCACTTCGGTCCAGCTAACCATAGCGAACATGACACAAGGTTGTTGTTTATTTTAACAGGTGACATTTATTTATTTGTCTGTGTTTAAGGTTTAACCCCAGCGCTGGAACGTCTTACAGTAATATTTAGCCCTACTGAACAGTAGCTGATAAAGTTTCATTACAATAGGACAAACAGAGTCGGAGCTGAGACGTCTTCATGAGACTCTTCGGTTAGAGGCTTCTTCAGATCCTCTGTAAGACAAAACACTACAGGAGATCCTTCCTGCCCACTGCCATGAGCATCTACAACAACCTTTCAAAGAAACCTGCGTAATATGTGACAATTAATTTCCCTTTGGGATTAATTTCAATATTGAAATAAGCACTGTTTCAGTCTGTGTTTGATAATGACCTTTTATCTTATGTTAATTGCAAATGACTGATACATTTATGAAACATTTACATGTATATAAATATATATCCTGTCATGATGCAGTCCGTGTTTCAATTCCCCCCCCCCCTTCTTTGATTGAGTTCGACACCCTTGTGCTTCCCCCTCAAACAGGTGTCCCAAGTACCGCCCACCAGATCTTCAGCAAATCAAAGCACCAACACTGCAGGTCATTTTCCAAAGAGACTTTACTTGAAAACAGAACAAAAAAAAATAGATCAAATTAAAACAAAGAAAACCAGTTGATCACAATACAACACAAAGGCAACACGTTGAGTAGGCAACATGGTAACACGGTTGCAGTCTGTGCACGTGTGACGTGTCCATAAAAAAAATGAATGAGGGCCACCCTGGCTTTGTGTTGATTGACTCATCAAGGAAACAAAGAAGTACAGGACTGTCTCAGAAAATTAGAATATCGTGAAAAAGTATACTAGTAGGCTATTCAACTAATCACTTGAATCGTCTAATTAACTCGAAACACCTGCAAGGGTTTCCTGAGCCTTGAAAAACACTCAGCTTGGTTCAGTAAACTAAATCACAAGTATGGGGAAGACTGCTGATCTGACTGCTGTCCAGAAGACCATCATTGACACCCTCCATCAGGAGGGTAAGACAGAAAAAGAAATTTCTCAAAGAGCAGGCTGTTCACAGAGTGCAGTTTCAAAGCACTTTCACAAACAGTGTGTTGGAAGGGGGAAATGTGGCAGGAAACGCTGCAAAACCAAGATCTGGCACCTGCCCACAGTGCCAAAACCACCAGTAACTGGTGTACTGACCATGGCATTACTGTCCTTGATTGGCCTGCCAATTCCCCTGACCTGAACCCCATCGAGAATTTGTGGGGTATTGTGAAGAAGAAGCTGAAAGACACCAGACCCAACAATGCAAATGAGCTAAAGGCCGCTATTGAAGCATCCTGGGCATCCATAACACCTCAGCAATGCCACAGGCTGATTGCCTCCATGCCACGCCGCATTGATGCAGTAATCTGTGCAAAAGGATTCCCAACCAAGTACTGAGTGCATTAATGGACATTTTCAAATATTTGATTTTGTTTTGCTGTTATAATTTTTTTTTTTTACTTGGTCTGAGGAAATATTCTAATATTTTGAGATAGGATTTTTGAGTTTTCTTCAGCTGTACGCCATAATCAGCGATATTAAAACAATAACAGGCTTGCAATATTTCAGTTGATTTGTAATGAATCCAGAATGTATGACATTTCATGTTTTTTAATTGCATTACAGAAAATAAAGAACTTTATCACGATATTCTAATTTTCTGAGACAGTCCTGTATATTGAGTAAAGAAAAAGCACACAAATTAAGCAGATATTACATTTTCATTTAAGTAGGTTAGACTCTGTTTAGCTTAGTGGAGCTGACTGGCAGTGTTAGAGAGCTTTGTATCAATTAAAAAAATAAAGACACGGGTGGGTGGCTAACCACCAACTCACCAGTTTGATTCAACAGTCCACATTCTGACGAGAAGCTACAGAAATTATGCTCTTAAACATACATGCATACATACAGAGAGCCACACTAGTAAGGTCTGAGGAAAAGAACAGTTGTGTTGCTTCAGCTATGTATAAAACAATAGTAAAACAAAAGGAGTTTGTGTGATGATGCAACGAGCAAAACATGAACACCTGTACAGGGTTTGATTACTTTTTGTTATTTCTTGCATTCGAACACAAAACAACACTTTACCGTGAACTAAACCATGCAGGGCTTTAAAGGAAACTAGACTAAAATATTTCAAAAACACTACAAAACCTCAAAAGAAGTGAATATGCAAAATATCGTCTGTGAAAACACTGCAGATGAGTGACCTGTCACTTTGCTTGTACGACACAAAACAGATATTACAAACAAAGTGGTGTCATATTTGCAAGTCGGAATGTCTAAGAATAGCTTTACACGTCATTTTTGCAACGTCCCATTTCAAGAAACATTATACCCTTGACAACACTCAGATGAACAATTTGCAGCACCACACGTTTACAAAATAGCAACTCATGCGAGAACACCTCTGGCCCTGTACACTGTGTGAAGAACGCACCGCTCAGCGTTCGGCACATCTTCTGCTAAACATGTTCTAGACTGCAATTTCTTCATACAGAAAACCGTTCTGTTTCTGTGTGTGTGTGTGTGTGGGTGTGTGTGTGTGTAGCTTCGTAACCGTGTATGCACGTTTCACTGTGATGGCAGCTGAGGTTTAAGACAGGGTTCCTCCAATTATGGAAGCGATGACAATTCCCAAAACCACACAGCATATAAGGATCATGATTTTCTTCTACAGATGGGTTAACAAGACGGTTACAAATAAAATAAATCCCACGCAGCAAATAGAGGAAAGAGAGGAAAACATGTTAGCTGTGTGAACAGAACTTTGATACATTTTGAACAAAATGCAGCTCCGAAGACAAAAGTGCTGTTTCATATTAATGTAATCTGGGTAAATTCTTGGAGTGTCACTGTTGCAGGTATTTGTAAAAGCCTAGTTTTCAACATTTGCTTCCTGCATTTTGTTCAACAATTTAAAGATAACTTTAGGCTTTTTCAGGTCGAGAGAACTCTGTGAAACTTGTAAATAACCAATTAACATGATAAGCAATTAATCAGAAAACACAAATAAAGATAACTTTACTTGTGTAAAGAAAAGAAAACAGTGGCATGGTTTTTTTATGACAAGCTATTAAATCATTTGTTTTCTGAATGGGGATACAGCTGGCGTTTGTGTTACTGTCATTAAAGCAACAGAGGGGAATTTTACTTTTTAGAGAGTGCCCGATTCAGTTAAGTATTAAACATAAATCAGAAAAAAAGTTAAGTTACAGCACACGGAGCTCTCTCTACCTTAGTACATCCAACAAACACGATCAGCCTCAGATTTAAAGCCAATGCCAGAGGAACACAAGAATGATCAGTTTTGACTCCCTCTGGTGGTAGAATGACAAAAAGTCAAGATGGATTATTCAACACAATCTCAAGAAATATAGTTCATAAACAACCATATGTGTATGACAAGAAAAAGAAGATGGTCTAAACTTGCCTTCCTTGGAGCCTTAGTTAAAAAATTCATATCTTTCATTTAGCTCCAAACAAGGAGTTAAAGAGCAGCTAAAGGTCTTACAACGTATTGAATGGAAATTTGCATCATATTTTAAAGCAAAAAAAGCTAAAACTTTTCAATGTATGAAACTAAATTTATCAAAATGGACCTATCCATTGTTTTTCAAAGCAAATGAGGAGTAAATGTTTTGACACAAAAAAAAAACCTTGGAGTGGAGCCTCTTCAAAAAGGAAACACCATTTCCATATTTGGACAATGGTGTAGCCTATGTAACAGTACAGTGGGGCTACAAATGATTAAAAAACTAAATAGATTGCTTCTTTGTGAAATAAACGAGAAATTTCAAATGTGATATGTTTGGCTGCTTTACTGGAAACACAGAAAACGGTGGAGTGAGCACTCTTACTTTCCCCAAAAAACATTGCTTACCTTCTCTGCCCTTTTTGTAAAAGGATTATGAAGCAATTTGAACCTTGACTTCAAAAGAAGGAAAAATCCAGCACTGAGGGACGAGGATATGACACAATTGATGTCACAGCGACAGGGGCGTAGCTATGGGTGCCCAATGAAGTGGCTTTCCTTTGAAACTTTTTTATTTTAAAATATATTTTTTAAGGGTGTTACTGAAAGTCATCACCAAAATCATCATAAAATAAAAAAATGAAGCAGAATAAAATGTAATTTATGCTTGTCCCAAACATGAAAACAGCAAGCTTCATGTTCTTGCTCTCAGTAAACCGGCGGCACAGAGAAAGTCATTTGCCAGAGAGCCGCGGGACTGTGATAAGCCAAATGCAAAGAGATACTGGAAACCTCACATTTGTTGAGAAACTGTCAGCATGTGAAGGTGGTGTTGAATAGACCAGTTCACGTGTGACGTCAGCGCTACATCCGGGTCACGGTGGTTGGCAAAAACAGTACTGTTCTCGTCTACTACTGTGACAAAACGGGTGATTTAGAGCGTATTTTTAGTTCGTTTATTTTTGGAATCTAAGCAATTTCTACGACTTGTTGTGCTCCCGGTTGCACACAGAGGCATTCCAAATCGTTGGATGTACGTTTCTGTCGTTTACCGAAGGATGAAGAAAGAAGAAAGAAATGGATATTTTCAATGAAAAGAGCGCAGGCAGACACCAATGGACTGGGGGATCCATCATACTACGACAGAATTTGCAGTCTACACTTCATCTCCGGTAAATACAACTTAATTCTGCACTAGTCATTGTTCTACTTAAATAGCGGCGGAGGGGAGGTGGCGATCGCTAGACAGGGCCGGGAGAAGCGGAGTCGATGCGCAGCAGCAGCAGCAGCACGCCGCATCATTTTAGGTTTCTTCGTGCAATCAGTGTACAATAATGTTCAGACAGCGGCTGCATTACGCCCCTGTTCACGCGCACTAGTACGTCTGTGTTTACGCTGCAACATCGCCGACACCCCCACCCATTTTAACAAGACATAAACACCAAAATAATCCGTAGTGAACAATGTTTTTTTTTTTAACCTACCGGTGGCGGGTCTTCCTCTCTGCTGAGGCGCTGTCTGTGTCCGACTCCGCTTTATGTTACACAAACATGTCTGAACATCCATCCATCCATTTTCTGACCCGCTTAATGTCCCGATATAAAATAATTGTAGCCGTCCAGTGGTTTCATGGCTTCCATGCTCTCTCGTCTGTACTGGCCTGCTTGTTTATAAGGCAGCTGTATATGTCGCGGTACGGAACACTTGGCCAGCATTTCACAGACTCGCTCCGTCCCTTCAGGCTTTTGCTGTGTGGATCTGGCAATCTGATACCATCAACCATCAACTTAGTCTTAAAACGATCTTGTGATACGTTATCTAAAGAAGAAAAATACGTGGAGAACTGGTCAGTTTCTCTGTTTGCGTCCGCCATTGTGTTCGTCTTTTGCCAACCAGTCCGGCGCGCATGCGCGAAAAACCCGCATCAAGACAATAACAATGAACTGGTCTATATTGTCATGATATGTGTCTAACGGGACTTTCCTCTTAGGGGACACAGAAACAGAAGAGCGCTGGATTCAGAACAGTGAGACACAGTGAAGCATAGAGCCCGAAGTGCCGTGCCTATACAGAATTTGGGTTTACAATACCAAAATAAGTGTTATTTCCTGTAGGCTTAAGACTAATGCTAGTGGGTTAAAGGCAAAGCAGGGGTCCGTGCCTCACTGGGTCCGTTTGGAGCACACACATGATACATCTGCTCTGAGAACAACTTCAAACTATGCCTTCGGCGTAAATACGCACTTAGAGGCGCCCTGTGCAATACAGAGGAAATAATATCTGGTCAGGGTGGAGGTTGAGATGACAAACCTGTCGCTGTGAAAGGTGACGACAAAGGTTATGAAATGTAACAATCTACAAGAACGGGAGCAGAACAGAGGAAAACTCAGCAGCTGGATCATGCATTAAAGACGCAGCAAAACACCCGCCGCATGCTTCATGTGCCGCAGCACTTGATGTGGCCAACTGTATTTTCCCTTTTTTTTAACTTAACTGTTATTGTGATTGATAAAGAAAAGAAAATAGCATACGTTTTCCATTAATAAAAGAAACTGTTTTGTTTTTCCTGCTGGTCTGGATTGATGATGTGACTGAGTGACGTCGCATTCAGAAACAGAAATAATGATTTTGACAGGCTGCCGTAGTTTAAATGATGACTTGTTGTTGGAAAACTAAGTTTACAGAGTGTGAGAAAGAATACAGAAAGTATTCTGTACGTTTGATAGCAGCATTATAGAGGTGAGGTTAAAGGGTTCGTTTTGATTTTTCAAACTTCTATGAAGTTATTGCTGGCAAATCTAAACAGTTTTACTAGACTTTACCAACCAGAAAATAGTCTTTTTGTCAGGCTTAATCTTAATTTTAAGTCAAAAAGATTGGTTGTCTATGAACTATTTTGAGATGCATGTGCTAATTAGATTGAACAC
Source organism: Fundulus diaphanus (assembly GCA_037039145.1). Lineage (NCBI taxonomy): Eukaryota > Metazoa > Chordata > Actinopteri > Cyprinodontiformes > Fundulidae > Fundulus > Fundulus diaphanus. The sequence continues at coordinate 22,124,045 of CM073124.1, forward strand.
ACATAATTTCATAGTAAATACCAAGCAACATTCAATCATTTTCAGAAAACATGCAAAGTAAAAAACACAGCATGCACATGAGCATTATAAAATTACTCCATCAGAGATTGTAACGAGTATAAAATATCTGAAATTTACATAAAAAAAAAAGGCCTACAGTTTGAGCGCTCATTCACAGCACTGACACTTCCTCGCTGAGCAACTTTTAGGGCAGCTAATGGCGTTTGTTTGACAGTTTCTAATCACACTCTCCCCTGTCTGTTCTGTGAGGTGGTGGCAGGGTCCTAACTGAGGCCAACAGCAAGAGAAATAATGAGGATGGTGAGACACACTGCGACACAACCTCCAATCAGCATCACCTTCTGCATGGGGAACAGGGAGAGCAGAGTGTCACGTTACGGGTCATTGAGAGAGAGAGAGAGAGAGAGAGAGAGAGAGAGAGAGAAAGAGAGAGAGAGAGAGAGAGAGAGAGAGAGAAAGAAAGAAAGTGACGGATTAGCGCTATTTAAATGTCAACCAGTAGGGGGCAGAATTGTTCCATTATCTTTCAAATTCTGGCCTAAAGGAGGGATATTATATCTTTTAATAAAGTACCTGTAATTTATAGAGCTCCAAATTAACTGGAGACTAGTTTCTTTCATTTTTTATGTCCCCACAGAGCTCAGTGCATCCAAAAAATCTTCCGAAACAGGTTAAATTCACCCCAATACCTTAGTTTAACAGAGACACTGAAGTCTTTAGATCAGGAGTTTGTTGTTGTATACAACTGATTTTACAGGTACCTACTTACCTTATTGCCAAGGTTTGTCCCCCTTTAATTAAATCATTAGAGTAATGCAAAACCATGAGCTTTACTTCAGTATAATTGTAATCAATTTACCAGAGACATTAATACCTGATAAATAAATGACTGAAACATCAACAGAACCAAGAAGAAGCTCATTCAGATGTATCAAGCCTGACCAGCTTCTATTAAAATTTGGTTCTGATTTTGTTGTTTTTAAACATATTTTATGATACTCTAAACTTAATTTAAAGTTCCAGCAAAGTTTGATAAACTTTTATGAGGAACGTTCTTTTACTTCATGTACAACTTGACAACTAAAAAAAAATAAAGATGGGAATCCAACAATTTCAGCTAGATAATTCAACCCCAAACTGCCAGGTCAGGTTAAACAATTGTACGGAGATTTCTCCATGAATGAAGCTGTGAAAAGGGGTTGGTACGGGTCTGCAGACATTTTCCAGTTCACTGAAAGGTGACACAACTGAAGCCAAAGTGAGACATTTGATTTTATGATAAAGTTTGGTTCTGGGATGAGAAGATGATGGGACTCAAACAGTTTTCCTCCCTGAAATCCCTCTTTTCTTTTTCTTCCTGTTGGGTTAAAAAAACCTTTTGCATTTATCTTTCAGTGAATGATTGACAGAACTTTTGATAAAGTTGAACTCCAGTTTGATTTTTGATTTTTAATTTCCCTTACACATTCCTTAGACATTTCAAAGTTTCTTTACTTTATTATCCCTTAAAAACAGTAGTGTGATCACTAATAAAGGTCAATAGCTCATTCAATAAGTGGCTCGTTCCAACGTAACCATTTCATGTCAATATTGTAATCCTCCTGATAAAGACATTTTATAATATACAAATCTCACTCCTTCCTGGAAATTGTACAACTAGAACTAAATGATTTAGTTGTTCTTGATTTAATGAGTTGAATTACCTGATAGAGATTGATACTGTGAATAATCTATTTTTAATGAGACTAACAAGAGTTTTAATAAGGAAATATGATTTTGTTGCTCTATCAGTTGCTAGAACAGATTCCTTGGGTACTATAAAGATGGGTTTCACTGCAATAGCTCCAACCAGTATTTCTCTCTTAATGAGTGAATTCATGTAAACAGAGGGAGTTGGAATCAGAAGAACAGTCACAGTGGACTAGTAGGAAAATAGCTCAAGGAGGACGAGAAGAGATGAGGCACTTCTTGCACTTCTGTCTTTTTATAATTATGTTTTCCAAGGTTGATTAAGAGGCGGAGCCTTAACTTTCTTTCTCCAGAGCATCAGTTACCACAGTGATAGACCCAGGTAAGTAGTAAACTGGTGCGGTGATTTTGAAGATCCCTAGTTATTCACCACAGCTCGCTGGATCTGATAAAACGTCCAAAGATGTGTTTAGAGACACCCCATTCTGAATGAGCTGGTACCACCAGAGGTCCACACAGCTCTGTGTTTCAGTCGGTGCCACAAGGTATGTTCAATACAATCACAACACACAGACACTTCATATACAGATTGTTTAACAGGCAAACATGCACACAGACAACCAACACTGCACTCCATTTGGTGCATGCAATGCTTCTGAGGTTGCATTTTCTTGCGCATGCACTCTCGTCTCAGCAACTCACCCTCCGGGCTTTACTCTGGTATTTAACCGCCTTCTTAGTGTCTGATACTGCCCTCTCCACATAGTCTACCGAGTGCTCCACATTGTACTCTATGCGGTCTATCATTTCCCCCTGGGAGAGGTTAGTTAGAAAGGAGGAGTGGGAGACGCACAGACGGAAAGTAGAAAGAAGGAGCCAGGTGTGTGTGGGCAGCAGCAGGAGGAGTGGATAAAGATAGAGAGGGGATAGAGGTGAAGGAAAGGGGAGGGAGAAAGAGGAGATAATTATGTCACCCGTTTGCTGGTCTTTTTGAACTTTTTGCATTTCGGGATGCGCTCCTTTGCTTCCTCCACATATTCCTGAGCACCCAGAACACACCGCTCAATGTTGTTCACCAGCTCGCCCTGCACAAAAAAAATTAGAAGGGAGAGACTGTGTTGGTGAAGGCAGAAATCAGACTTTAACAACAGCAGCACTTAGATCAGTGTTTCCCAACCCTGTTTTCCTTCTCCACCCACAGCTTGTACTTTCCAAAGGGCTCCACTCCTCTTCCACCATTCAGTCTGGGAGAAGTCATGTTTTTCCTTTCATTCAATACTAATAACCATCTTTTGCTTGAATACAGTCCAATAATAAAACAGCTGGTATATTGTCTTTAGTTAAAATGATGGTGAAGGCTGTCGCTAACTGGTACTGCACGTATGTATTTTGAAATCTATTATTCAATCTTATTTTTTTGGCAAGATAGGTTCAACACTTACAACGCCTTCAATTAAATTCAATTGACAATGCAAACTACCAGAGCACAGTTTCATCTTCATGGTACTGGGTCTTAGAAAAGTTTTTCCAACTCTGTTCCCCCTAGTGAATAACTCCCCCTGAATTAAACTTTAAAGCTATATGAAGACCCTTAGACTTGAATTAATTATAAATCCACTTAACTGTGATTTAGACTATTGAGATTTAGACCAAGCAAACTTTCAAACTTGTTGGAGTTAAAATTAAAAATTCATCAGGTCCAAAACAAAGTCTTTAAACTATGCAAACATTTCCAAAAGCATAAATGAACTTAAAGACAGATTCATCTGATTTGAATTTATATCAAATAGGAAACTAATTACATCAATGCTCCTATGTGATATTGCTAACCCTAATAATATCAATGTGCTGAAAATAATGAGTATTTTTCTTACATTTGAGCTAAAAATTTAGAGAATAATGGATGACATGACAGTATAGTTACAAATTACTGACAGATGGAAACTGATCTGATCTAAAGTGTTGTTAAAAGTCTGAGTTATACAGGGTTTTACACTGACAGCAAGATCTTCTTTCTGAAGATGAAGTTCATTTTGTTCCATTAGAAAGATATCAGCTGTGCAGCACAAATCTCATTTTAAATGCAGAACTACTGGTCCATTGTGAGAGTGGTTCAGAAAACAGAGGGGACGCCGAGCTGATGGAAAGTTTAATGTGTTATGAATTTATGAATTTATAAATGAAGAGATAAAATGAAAACCTGAATAATACACATTGAGAGGTCCTGACTGAAAGCACAGCTGGTTAAGCACTGGATTAGTAATTGAAGCGTAATAAATCTGATGCTGATTTTAGCCATGACGTCTATGAACCATTTAGCAAGGGTGTATGTTCAACCAAAACCTGCTTAGTGCGCCACCTCATGCCTAAAAACAGCTTTAGGAACACCAAATGGCTTTAAATTCACATGATGCACTCACTGCAAAGAATCAACAAGTCCATGTTGTACATTTTGCTGCTTCAGGGATCTTTTATAACGACTTAATGAATTAATAAACTATAACAGACTGTATCCCTGCCTCTCTGCCTCCAGAGCAAGTATGTTTATGTTTATGCTTCCATTTGGAAGAAAATAGATGACTTGTCATGGAGTTGGAGCTCTATTGCCATCAGCTAAAAAGGCAGCTGAGTGAGGACATGATGGCTAAAGCTGGCATTCAGTGTGCAAGTTCAAAAACATTTCTCGCTTTGTGAGCCTGATAAGACGGAAATCTACGGGGTACTCCTGCTACACAGCTGTGGTTGCGAGCGCATTGATTTAAGTTCACAAACAGAAAATTTCTTAAATTCTTTTTGACATAAGATTTTCTCTACAGCCAATGACCACGCTACGCAATTATTAGCTTTAGAGTTGACCTGCAGGGAACAACTACACCACTGCTTTTGCATGCTTATGTTTGTCTCCTGGAAAACAGAACGGATAATTTGCAGCTACAAGTACACTCGTATGTAAGGAGCTGCTGTTTTTGATCGTCTCCATAGCATCGCCTCTGTATCTAATGGTGCGTTCACACCAAATGCGATTCCAGCGGATTTTTGCCTCATTCGCGTGCCGTTTCCCACGTGACATTTCGCTAGCAATTAGCGTGGCCAATGGGGACAATGCTCCACTCACTTCACCGCGTCATTAAATTGGAGGAATTTCTATCCGCTTGCCTGTTATCTGTTCAACTCAACATGGCACCCTACCTGTGTTGTACAGATCACCTGTTCAGCACAGGTAGGGTGAGGAGGTGCTCTGGAGCTCAGGGAGGACAAGCGGGAGATCAGAAGGCCGGACAGAGAGATCACCAGAGTGGTTTGTGGGTAACTTTCTTCAAAGTCACCCACAAAGCTCCAAAGAACATTACTTACTTACATTAATTTGTCAATCTTCAATTTTGATTGAAAAAAGCTTTTTCTCCACTGCGCTCCTTGACCCTGTCACAACATCCACTCCCGGATTGGTTGACACGATGGGAATTGACAGAAAAGTTCAGATTATTGAACTCCAGTCAAGAAATGCGTCCTTCGCATCACTTCACTCCTGAATGCGCCTCATCATAGGGATAACATGTAAATCACTCGCTCCAGTCACGTTATTCGCGTTCTGTGTGAACGCACCATAACAGCGCGTACTATTGACTAGCAGCTAGCGGGTAGCATCCTCCCATCCAGACAATAAAGCCATTAGTCCGAATAGAAAACCTATATCTTGATGCTGTGGTGAATATCAGAGTTAATATCCAACGTAATTTTAGTAGTGTAGACTGCCATCACCTATCAGCCAGTGCAGCAGCTTGTTACCATGGGTACTGTAAGCAGGCTGGTGGACAGGCATTTCTCACAAGAGTTACACGGATTTCTGTGGTAAGTCCCGCTGTTGTTTGTGCTGCTACTACTGCATCACTGACCTCCTAAAGCCATTCATTATTATTTAGAATCTGGTAAATGTGTAAAAAACTTGAATTGGATTTCATTATATGCTGCAAAATCCCCGTGTGATCAAACCCTGTAACCTTTGCCAACTCTTAATGGTGGATAGTGGTGAGAGAAACAGGTGGGTGGTAGAATCCCAAGTAAATGATTTGATCATTTTTCCAAGCTTTTTTTTCTTCTTTTTTTTTGCACTGTAAATTTATCATGGGTGTATTTGTTACATAAATACCTTAACAGAATAACAAACATGAGGTACAGACAGCACCAGGAGTTAGTTTTCATGATAACCCTCCCCACAGTAACAATGAAACATTATTATTACACCTTTGTGATTACGTAACAATTACAAAGTCCCATTTAAAGCCAGTCTGTGTAGCATGCATGCAAAATAAAACAATTTTCACAGCAAAATAAATTATAAATAGATGTAAATTACCTTGTTTTATTGGAAGGGAAGGAGCTTTCTATGTTCTCTAGAGCTTAGTCATTGGAGTGGTGACGGGGTTGTGTGAACAAAAAGAGGAGAAAACAGTTTTGTGGATAGAGGGACAAAGAGAGAGAGAGAGAGAGAACAAGGCTGAAATGTGTAAAATTATAGCTGCATGTGAGAATAATCTCAAACTTTCAGGAAAGTAAATCAAAAGTCATATTAATACACAGACACAAAATTACTTTGAATTATTACATTTGAAAATAGTTACTTCCTCTTAGGGTGACCACCTGCTAATAAGCCCAAGGGGGGACAAGGGGTATGTTTCTGAAGGACAAAGTGGGACACTGCTTGGCGCGGCGGTGCCCCCACCTCACGGGCAGACTCACTGATAGTGGTTTACACATTTCTAGCACATACCACCTTACATGGTATATTAATAATGCCCTATTCCCATAAACATGTGTAATTGCTGATGTATGCTCAGGAATAGGCCAACCAATGTGTATTTCTTTCTAAATAAAGATTCATAATACGTTGAACATTCAATGAACAGATGCACTTCCAATTCCGATTTACTTTAGCTATTTAATTTTATTTATTTTTCATTACAATTTATTCACTTTAAATAAATTATAATTTAAAATTAAAGGATTAACAGGAATTGTAGTTGGTCTACACCACAGGAACTGTACAAAAGTCTTAACTCACGACTCCAGAGGTTCACAGAACGAGAAGGGGGAGGAAGGATGGTGAACTTGGATGTTGGTAAAGGCAGGCGCAGGAAAAAAAAAAACTGTTCAACATCCTGGGGACACTTTTAGGACTTTGGGGTCACCTTTAGGACTCAAACCTTTTCAAGCCAAAACATGAAGTGGGCAGAATGTTTAGATGTCCACTTATAACATCAGTTTAATCCAAAACATTACAAAATTAACTGACCAGCAATCTAATCACAACGAGCCAACAGCCAGGATGTTTCTGAATCAGACCATTCATCAGCCTACTTCCATAAGGTCGCCGCTGCATGACTGAAGGCTTCCCCTGGAGCCGCAGCACCAGAGCGCTTCGGCCGTCTCGGTAGAGCCGGTTGATGCAGTCAGGATCCAGCAGCGTGAACGTCGGACTAGTTTTTGCTTGAACGGCCATCAGCCTCCATGAATACCAGGTTATCCTTGTTGATATTTATTAACACCGATTCAACTTTTTCACTGCGGAGGTTCGCCTCGGTAAAGTCGCACTGCTGAGCCGTCCGCACCAAGTGACGACACAAAACAGGTTAAAATGTCCTCGTACGTTATATGAGGCACTTCTTCATGTCATCCTCTCAGTCATGAATAGTTTGAAGCTGTGGCCATAGTTACTTCGTCGTTCGAAAATAAGGTGGATAGAGCGACCAACTTTTTTTGAGAAAGCATTGATTATGCGTGACACGGTCTCAATTTGCGGGACGCATGAATTGGGCTTCAAACGCTGTGCGCGCACGCGCTACGCGGGACAGGTGGTCACCCTACTTCCTCTTGTTATGGCAATTTACTGACACCAGAGGCTATTCGACTTACATGGAACAACAGTTTGTCTACCTCTGTTTAATTTTTGGATGTGTATTTCTAAATCCAGTTTACTGACTAACTTACAGTATTGTAAGTAAATAGCAAATAGTTCTATGTCAATGGGAGCACTTCAGCTAATGGAAGACAGAGAACTTACAACAAACAACAGGGAATTTACCATTGGACAGCTTGACTTTTAAAAGCTTCTGATGCTATAGACGCTGGATTGCCGATGAAAAAGTTGGAGATATGGTATTAGATGGAAGATGTATTCTTGGATAAACAGTTACATTGTTAATAGACATTGGTATGTGTATAAAATTAATTCTGATCCAGATTTACTTAAGGTTGCTTGTGGGGTTCCACAGGGTTCTGTGCTAGGTACAAAACTTAATATTATATATAAATGACACAAGGAACAAATCAAAAAGTTTAAATTTCACCCTATTTGCTGATGACACTTGATTATATTGCACTGATAAAAGTTTAGAACACAGGAAAGTGGAATCTCTTTAAATGAAATGGTATAACATACATAAATACATATTACATTCTACCAAAATATAAGAAGTCAAATAAAAAAATATTTAAAACCTTTCACAAGTGATGTTCTGCTAAAAAGTGTATAAAACAAGATTTTGGGGACTGACAACTGATTCAAAATTTTGTTGGAACTCTCATATTAACACTATAAAAAGTAAAATATTTAATTCTTGGCAATGTTTGGGAATCTAAACACATTTTAGGATCAAGACAAATGAAAAATTATGTATTGCTCCAATAAAGTCCTATTTGTGTTGCATAGGTATACTAAATCCCATAAAACTAACAAAGAAGCCTGGTTATGCTATGTAAATAAGATGTAAAATTATTAATGGTTTGGATTATTGTTACATTACCAGCAACATATTTATTCAATTGTATGCTATGAAAATTCTCAGTACTGCACTGATAATGTACAAGATGTACTACAATTTGCTTTCAAACTGTATTCAGAAGTTGTTTTAAAGTAAAGAGATAAAGTAGGAAGTTAAAGGGAAATGTATGTTTAAAAAAAGTAAAGGTGAAGACAATTTTTTTAAAAGGTGTAAACGTGTGGGAGTAACTTTCTTGTTGGTACAAGAAATTTGAATCATTGTTTACTTGGTTAGCCTTTTTTATTTATTTAAAAAAAACCAAGTGGTAATAAAACATAAAAGTGAAGTTGATTGTCATTGTCTGGGAAACATGTTTTGTTCTAAATTAATGTTAATTTCTACTATAATATCCTTGTTGGTGTTTTGTTTCTATTTAGGGGTTCAGCCCAATCATGCAGTCATACATGCCAGCAGCAGGCCTGCAGTTTAAACAAAAGCTCTGAACTTCTCTGAGGACAGCAGACAGAACTCTGCACTGGAGGATTATTGATGTGTTTGTAAGGATCTAAGGAATCAAATCTCTGGATTAGTATCTGACTGATCCAGAGAATTGCTCAATTCGCACCAATTAGCATTTGTAACAGAATGATTATCTTTACTTCTAACTTGACACAAATACCTTATGCCAAAAAATCAAAAAATCAAAAGCCAAACTCTGGAAAGCTTTATATATCTCTCAATCAGTTCAGGACCTTAACTAAACAGTGTTTTTTTTATTGAAGCTGCTGTATAAATGCAGGCTGTCTCCAGAAATGCCAGGATCTGTAAAAAGAATGAATGAATACACGCTATTCCCAAACCAAAACTTATCTTTCCTAAAATAGTAAATTTATTAAGATACTTTGCATGGAGAACCAGATGGATCTGAAGGCACAACCTCATGCCAACTCCAATGGCATAAATAGTCTATATTTATGCTAACACTGAGCGCGTTGTCTGTGGACTAAAGAAAACACAACATCCGTTTCTGTCCAAAGACTTGTTTCAGAAAGGCAAAGCAGCAGCTCTCTCTTCATTAAAGCATCCATGTTAGGATAAACAAAATTCAAAGCTTGTCTGTGCTTGGAAAACTAGAAAGTAATAATCATAATTAACTTTGGATTTTTATGTATGTACAGCATTTGCATGTTAATTTTATTTCATTTCATTTATGCACATTCGGATGACCCACCAACCCACTTAGCTAAAAGAGGAGAGACAGAGAGCAGGATGGGGGTTTTCACCTGGCTCTCCACCAACATGGCCATATCCATGAACATGTCGTGAAGCTCTCTGATGCTGTTTTCCAGCTTGATAATCTCATTGTGCCGCGTCTCGATCTCATTCATTGCTTGTTGGGTGATGTTATCCATAATTATCTGAGGAGAAAGACACGCCCGACAAGAGGCAGTAAGAAACAGTACAATCATATAAAGATTTTTTCCATTATTGAGTCACTTACCCCCGACGTAAAGATAGCAGGGTTGTCACTTTCTAACATGCTCTCTAGCTCCTCGTTTGTTGTGTTTCTTCCAGCTACAGTGAAAAACACACAGATCAATAATTGCTAAAATCTAGTTAAAGTGGTATAATTTCTTTATGCAAGACTTTTTTTTCACAAATTGATAGAAATGTAAAATATTTCAAAAATGATTCAGCACTCTAGGAAAAGCAACTCAGAAATCAAAGGGGCAAACCTTCAAAGCAGAATAATCACAAAAGGAAAAGGACTGTGAAAGAAACCAAGCTGGCAGAGCAGGATTTGATGCATTAAGAGGCTTTATTCTGACCTTTACAAATGACAGACAAAAACCAGAGTTCACCCAGAGAAAATAAGTATCCAGGCTTCTTTTAACTGCAAAATGAATCTCCACCCAATAATTCGATGGACAACCATTTCACTTTTTGACTTCTTTTATCAACAATATTATATATCTTGTCTTGTAATATAGTCTAGCCAAGCAGACACCCCTCCAATGTGCATCTTAAATGTACAATGTCTGCACTTTTTAGCACGATGTCGTAGTATTTTCTGCTTCAGACTACCTCTAGAAGAGCGGTTAACTGAGTAAAACTCAAGTCAAATATAACACAACTAGTGGCTGTTAAACAAGCTTAAGTTACGGGTGCTGACATACATGTGTAGTTGTTAACAAGTGGCAATTTGAAGGAAAATCTGTAATCCCTTCCTTCAGAGAATAGGAAATTTTAAAAACTGGGGGCATCTAAATACATGTTTGTGTTATGTTAAGCTTTTACATATTAGCATTTGCTTGAAAAGTATATTAACATGGAACTAATGCTAATTGTTTGCAGTGAATAGGATTTTTCATAGATGTTAGCAATAAAGTGGTGTTTTTGGTGCTTACCCACTGTAGCATGACTATAAATCTTTCCAGCTATATTGTAGTTGCTGCATAATAATAACAATATGTGGTTGTGGAAATATGCATGTTTAATCTAAAAACAAATACACAGAAAGCAACCAACAACAAAATCCATGAAGGGGAAAATAACCTTGTTCTGTAATTTTATGAGTTTGTGCTTTTATTATATTTCATCAGACATCTCTGAAGCTTAGCCAAATGTTATCTACACATATAACTTGAACCATTAATGCTTGGTTTGGGAGTTTATGGGATTCATAAAATAATATAGAATTGTGGGAGGGACTAAAGGGATACATTGTTTTCTAAATTTATAAAAAAAAAGTAGTTTTTGTAGAAGTAACTTTCTTGTAACTAATTCTGCTACAATTGTAGCTGTAAGTCATTTGAAGTAATGTTTTTAACCACCATTTGCCCATTCTTCTGTGTAAGATACAGTAGCTCAGTAAAATTTGATTAACAGTATTTGTGAAGATTCATTTTAAATTTTGCCATGCTTTTTCAATTGGATTTAAATCAGGACTTTGACTGGATCATTATATCACATGAAAAAGCCTTTTTGAACCATTCCATTGTAGTTGTGGCTTTATGTTTGGGATTGTTGTACTTTTATGCAGCCGCCCTCCATCCAGTTTTCCTTCCATTAACTCTGAGGAGCCTGTTTCCTTCCCAAGGAATGATGCCACCACCGGCATGCTTCACAGCAGGGATGATCCAGTGTTATTGTTCTACTGCGCATACTGAGGAGTTTTGCATTTAAGCCAAAGAGTTAATTTGGTCTGCTTCAGTTATGTGCTACTTTGTGTTCGTCTGTCACATAAAATCCCATTAAAAACCATTGAAGTTTATGGTTGTAAAGTGATTGAATGTATATATAACAAAAAAAAAACAAGAAAAAAAAGGTTAAAGGGGTGTGAATAGTGTTGTACTGTGTGTACAATTACAGGCCAGCAGTTAAACAGAAACAAAATAAACTTGAAGCCAGGTATCAGCCCAGACACTGGGTTGTATCTTATCCAACTCCTCTCTCATTTGACAGTCAGGCATAGCATCATTTTCCACAAAGATGATGTCTGGTCCATTATTATGCCAAAAGAAGATTAATGGCCGAAAGCTTTATCCTGAGACACTACTATTTTTTTTTCTTTTAGATTGCCTCCTGCTCTTTTTGTTATGGCAGCCCTAGATATGATTTGCAGCTGTAAAGGTAATAACAACTGCAAAAGTGTTTTTAATATTCTTATTGTATAATTTTTTCTTTCTCGTGCATAATGCAGGTCTTGAAAAAAGAAGCAACGTTTGAAGGTACACGACTCAGGTGGATACCTTTATGATATTGACACAAAAGAGGACTCAATTAATATGGACATATAAGTCATATAGAGATAAACTGTTCAGTTCTTTAAAACTCTGCTTTCTTTACATCTGACAGCAGAAACAAATAAATAAATAAAACGTAGCTACGGACTGACCAACTTAATATGTGCTTGGTTTGTGTTAGTAAAATCAGAAATGCACCAGTCAGCCAGTGTCAGATAATCGGACTTTGAAGGCATCAACAAACAGCTTGAGCTTTGGTTCTGGATGTCATTAATTCTGGGCTGGATATTTGACCACTCTTCTGGCCAGAATTTATAGAGCTAATTTAAACTGGTTTAATCACACAAAACCAGCATTGAAGCGCAGAATACAAATTCTCAAGCTAGTTGAGGTCTGAATATTAGGAAGGCCGTTCCACAGTTTTTTAAATTTTATTTATTGATTGATTTATTTGACAGGGACAGTGTACGTTAATTAACATTGCTGCAAATGCACCAAATTTAGCCAAAAGGATATTTTTCACCAGTGTGCCTGGACAGATGTTAAAATTGTGTACCTAAAAAACAACAAGACGATTACAGTGCCACAATACAAATGTAAAAAGCAATAAAACATAAAACTGCTCAAATCATGTTGATAAATACAGTGTACAAGATTTTGGGTAAAAAAAAAAAGAAAGAAAAAAACTATACACACTGACACAGCAGAGTTGTAATGTTGGCTTTCTGAATTAATTTGAAAACCCATACTGATGTGTGCTAGGCATCAGTTTCTGGTCACCCAGCTGGGTCTGAGTTTAAATTGTCTAGCTGTTGAACTGAAGCTAACAAACTTGAAGTTAAAGAACTTATAGGTAGACATTCTTCTTCATTATTCCACTCTTTCGCGTGTACCAATTCCTCAGGCAATGGAGCCCCATTTCACGATACTTGGGGTGACAGTTGCGCAGAAGGTAGGAGCTCATCCTGTAACCGGTGGGTTGCCGGTTCTGACCCCTGCTCCATCCGTCTCAGTTGTAGTATCTCAATAGCTAGAACAGTGGTTCTTCCTTGACACACTAACCTCTCTTTAAGGCCAAGTAACCTAATCTTTGTTTTACTTGACAATAAACTTTCCTTTTTATCCAGAAGGCTTTTGAAAATTTCTGTCAAGTTTAAAGGTGCAACTTTGGAAGCGAGGTCTTCTTTCTTGGTTGCCTCTCTTTAAGTCCCTGTTAATGTAAAGCTCACTTCACTGCTGAGATTGGGCCTGAGCTACAAAAGGTTTGCATGTATAAAAACAAGTGAAAACTAATTAGCGTGTGCAAAGCTGATCTTCATACCAGGTGCAAGGAGATTTGTATGTGTAAAATGAGCAGAACAGCAGTCACAAACATGAATATGCAGATCGTACACTGATGACACATTTACGGGAGGAGGATATGCAAATATAAATAGCACCTGCAAAGCAATTTAGTAAACCTGAAACTGATTGCGGATTCAGTTTTTGTGTCTATTTTTGCACATTTGAAAAACTCTCATGCCAAAAGTTTTGCGGTCATTGTGGCCAAAAAGGAAGTTTTGATACAATAACAGACAATGAAGAGAGAGAGTCTGTGTGCATGTGAACATTTCTGGACTGTCAGAAATATAAATAGTGGAATAATAGTTTGTGTGTGTGTGTGTGTGCGTGTGTGTGTGTGTGTTGGGGGGGGGGACATCTACCTTGGATGGATTAATGCAGCAGGAAGCTTACTTTGGAGCTCTTGCCAGCAAACATGATGGTCTCTCTCTCTCTATCTACTAACCAGAATGTATCGCAGCATCTCTTACTGCTGCATTTGCACCTCATCCATTTTTATTTTCCCCAGCAGAGTTGCCCTACTTCACGACCAGTTTTTCTACACCTCCTCTAATGTCCTACAGTGTGAATGCTGAAACTGCCTGCAGAGTTCCTTCTCTGGAGCTCCATTATTCCCACTGTTCCTGCATGTCTCCATCAGATGTTGTCAGCATCATTTCCAAATCTGTTCCATGCACATATTAAATCTACACTTGGGCCACATATAGCTTATACAGGAAGTTTATCTTCAATTGACCTCATTACACTCCTCTCCTAAGCTCCTCCGTCTTCATAAGTATCAGCTGTTCCTCATCCTCACCTGATTGCTCGCAGCTGTAGCCCATGTCACTCACCACACCTCCCCTAATTGCATAGGCCGGCTGGTTTTCTTAGTTCTTTGCTGGTTTCTTCCACTGTGCTACCTGTTACTGAGTTGTTCTGATCTGGGTTATGTTCACTAGTTGTTGCAACTGTGACTACCTTTTGTGATTTTCTTGTTTTATTATTAAAGAAATCAGTTTTTACTTAAGTCAGTATCCACATTTGGGTCCTCTACTACAAAACATGACAAACCTACTTTTTATACAACCAATGTTATTAAAATTAAATGAAATGGAGACTATGTTTAAAGCTGGAAAAAAAATATGGGCAACTGTGGCTTGATGGGTTGCATAGTCGTCTGGCAATTAGAAGATTGTGGGTTCGACTCCAGCATCCCCTTGGGGTTAAGTGACCTGGGCAAGGCACTTAACCCCAAGTTGCCTACTGAGCTGCGTCTTGGTGTATAAATGTGTGCGCGTTAGTGAGAGCGATTGGGTGAATGTGGCTATAGTGTACAGCGCTTTGGGTGGTCAGCATGACTGAAAAAGCGCTATATAAGTTCAGTCCATTCAACACACATCACCAGAACCACAGGGAAAACTTTCTGCATTTGTGTGTCAAGTGAAGTTTTGTTTCTATTAATGAGAAGAAATAAGATAAGTCTTTTTATATGTTTGTTAATGTATGAAAGAAGTCTAGTAAAGGATTTACTTAGTTTTTCCTATGTCTGTAATATTTTTCTGTTCATGTACAGCACTTTGAATGGTCTTGTTGCTGAAAAGTGCTATATGCCTCGCCTAAAAGTTCAGCTTTTGCACATAACTATTTTAAAAAGTACAAAGTACACACAAATGGTACCTTATACAGCAACCAAGTAAATGTAACTAGTTACTTGCCACCCCTGTTTAAAACAATAAAAAAATGTGTTGTTGCTTTTATTAGTAGTAGTACTGATGCTTATGTGTAAGTATAATCTATCATATATTATTTATAAATGTGTAAATAACACTGTAAAGAATTATATAACGTGTTGCACATTGTTATTGCATGTAACTGGTAACAAATCATTGGGAAAGTATGTCTGATAAAGGGGTGGGTCTCTATAAGTTTATACTTCTCCCCACCCCTTGAACATATACACCAATACCCTTACAACATTTTTGTATATAATTTCTTCTTATTCTTCTACTTTTTTTAACATTTTGTTGTTACCTATAAAAAAAGAAAAAATTAAACAGCTTGTATAGCCATCAAGCCTGATGTGAGTAGTGAAATTGAATCAAAAGGGAATGGTTAATCTTGCTCACAGAAGACCTCTCCAAGACCCTGTAGTGTGAAGAGAAGCTGCAATGAAATGGCAGGAAAAATTGCTTTCATCTCTTTGACTTTTCTGTTCTACAACATGTGAGGGAATATGTGTTTTTATGAAAAGTCTCTTCTTTACCAAGGGATATGTTCTACAGTCTGGACTACATTTATTGTAGTAAGGTCTTATTCACTTTAAGTTCTATTTATTAATAATCTATATTATTTGCTTGTTAGATATTACATGAAGCTACAAGTTGTTGGAAGCTGTTGAAAGCAGTTATTGGGAAAATAACTGATAATTCACAGGCATTGTGGATGTCACAGATGTAGCATACATAGCTATTGACAATAGGACTAATAGAGGAAAATGTCAGTTTTCTTGGGGCAACACATACACTTGGATAAACTTGGACTCCATGCTATTCCACAGTCTGGCAGATAATACCCGAGTGGTGACATGTTTTCTACTGACAACAATGGGAGGAGCGTGGAGGAGGATATGGGCTTCTATAAAGACTCATGTGACCAGCATTCTGGGCTCGTTCTTCCTCATTCCTTGTTCCTGTGTAGATACCTGTTAACAGAGCCTCAGTACTGGTCTGTACCATTTTTCTGGCTTGTTTAGATTAAAAGTATTGTTTGTTTCAAGAGTCATTTCCTACAAAAGAAATGTTCAATGTGTGCCCGTTTCTCCGGGGAAAAGGATCAGACAGGGCACTGAGGCGCCCAACCGCCGACAGGGAGCAGTAGCTTTTACAAATTGACGACCCAAAAGATGAAGACCACTCGTTTTTGGTTTGGAGGCCACAGAGGAGATGACGTCACAGCCAGGTGGCCGCTCACAAAACGTTTGTTTCCTTTTCAAATACTGTATCTCCAGTGGCAATGTTGTTAGCTCCTTTGTGAGAAGGGTTTTTGTATTTTTGGAGGCAGATAAATGGTTCAGAATAATGGTTTGAAAACATGTAAAAGAGAGAGAGTAATGTGTGCTATATGCGGTGCAAGGCTGAGGGATTGAGTCCAGGTCCCTGAATATATGAATACTATAGCTAGGGGACTAGCTTTAGAGCTCCTTTATTGTATGTTAAGGAAAATATTCTTAATATAAAAGCTGGCTCCCTGAAAAATGGTAAATTTGATAGGCTTTGGTTTAGAATCCAGTAACTGTTCTAAATAGTTGGAAATGCCCTAGTCGAGATCGTTTATTGGTTTCGATAGCTCCAAAGCTACATGAATATGCAGATCATACACCGATGACCAAACCACACACATTCATTCTTTGATGAAGATGTGTTTGATGTGCATTTGTGAGGTGTGCAAATAAAGCTCCCCTGTCTGGCTGAGAAAAAAAGCAGCTTTGTCTCGTCTCGACATTTGGTTTTTCTAAGTTCTAAAGTTCACCCACAATAGTTAATCCATAGATTTTTCTATGATGTTGGCCCACCCCCTGGAATTACTTTTCATTCACACCAACTCACTCATCCTTTAATTTATGGACCTTGCTCTGTGTATTGGTCCACAGTCATGTGGGAGCAGGAAGGGGTAATTACAGACAGTTTCTGGAAAGTTGGGAGTATGTTCAAAATGTCCAGACTTGCTGAGAAAATTGAGGTTCTTACAGCCCCACACCATATCACCTCCGGCACCAAACATTACACTTGACACCATGCAGTCATGATTACTAACTTGAGAGAACGTTTCTACTTTTCTTCCATTGATTGGCAGCATCCCTTACACCAAAGCTTCTAATGTATTTCATTGCATTTGGTGATTTAAAGGAGTAATAAGTGAAATTTCATTATTTTAGAAAGAAAGACCTAAAAAATAATTTTGTGAATAACTAAAGGAATCTTTTTAGATAGATTATGGTTTAACTTCACACACTAACTCTCTGTGTTGTTCCCCAATCTCTTGTTACCGTAGCCGGGCCAGCCGTGCATGCACGAATGTGCATACCTGTGCACGTACGTGCACGTCAATAGCTGCCCCCTCCCAGCCCATAACAGCATTATAAAGTTATGAGTTACTTTCTTCTTCACTTGACATGTTCCTCAGAAAGGTGATGCTGTTTTGCTGTGTTTTTATCCTTTGCAATTAGGCTCATACGATCCGATGGATGTGAAGGGGATATGGGTGCTGAGTGTTAGAGCGGAGATAGAGAGAAGTGTGGTTTGATACACATCTTGTTATGGTCTACAGACAATGCTGAAGCTCCACCCAGTGGTGAAAAATCACATATTGCTCCTTAAAAGCCTGGACGCAGCTGCTCAGCCATGGAAATCCACTACATGAGTTTCTGTATGCAGTGCTCCTGACCTAATCTGAAACCTGCATCGTGTTTGGAGGTCTGTAGGTACTGACTGCAGAAAGTTGGCAACCTTGGCAAAGTACATGTCACTCTGCATCTACAGACCATACTCTGTTCTTTTACACTGCCTGCCACTTTGTGGAACAGTTTCTGACATTCCCAATTGCTTTCACAGTTGACTGTGATATATTTAGTAATAAGGTAATTTCTCAACTGGACTTACTCCATGGATGGCAACCCATCACGGTAACATAATGGAATTTGCTGAACAACCCATTCTTTCTGCTGGATTTTATTCACCTGTCAACCAACCAACTTACAGTTTTGCCCCACAAGAAATAGCAGTATAAAGTAGAATTCACTTCAGCAGTTTTTAAATTTTTGTATTTTAACTGGTTTTAGGTGGAAGAAATTCCTCTTTGCCACAGTCTGACAAGCCATCAGCTTGACTTAACTGCTAAAAATTAAATTTAGATAATCTCTTAAACAAGAGGTTATCTAAATTTCAACCTTTTCACCACACAAACATGAGAGTGGAGAATAGAGTTTCTGGATAGCTCAGATTGTGCAGTTGTCCAGGTAGGTTGCTCCAGTACAGCTCTAATCCTGCTCTGTCAGACTCCAAACAGCAGGAGTTCTTACGTCAGAGGCAACTACAAAAGCCTGCTTTCATCACATTATCAGACCGTGTGCGAAACTGTGGGTATGGTGCGAATGATCAAGACTTTTGAGAATGAGGGTGGCTCAGTGGTAAAGACATGTTAAAGATTGTAGATTGAAAATGGTCAGAAGTCAGACCCATGGTTGCCATCTTGGAAAGAAGACCGAAGAAGCTGCAGTCGAACTTTTACCAAATAATAGATGTCCCCTTGCTTAACATTTATTGAGCAAAACAACTTTACTTGCACCAATGAATTTCATTTAGGTGGGATTAAGTGGTCATATGCTCTCATTAAACAACTAATCTATTTTAGTTCAGTAATAAAAAAATAAATATATATGTTATTGTTTTACAAATTAAAGCCCCAGGCACAGACACGAACAGTCATTCTTGAGTTATCCTAACTTCATTTATTTCACTTCCTACACACATACACACACTCCTCGTTGTTTTCTTTAAAGCCCTGACAGGCTCCGAGGGAGGCTCTTATTTGTTACCATGGAGACCCAAACCCTGAAAGCCCAATCTGTAGCTGAAAAGTCTAACTACACCCATAGTGTTCATAGGCTATTAAATCTTTAATACTACCTTGCTACCAGTAATGGCACCATTTCACTTCAGGTGTTTGCTGAACCAGAATTGCCATCGTCAAGGAGCACAGTTAGAAAAAAAAGGAGCACAGTTGAACTGCTGTTTGAAGCTTCATGCAGCAGAAACAAAAAAGGAAAAAGGTTTTCAAGCTTCAGGTGATTGCGTTTTGCACATAAATAAGCAAGGCATTTCATTTTACACTATCTCGCTTAGCATATCAGCGTGGTTTGAATTTAAGCATTACGTAATACATCTAAATATTTTTCAACTACAAGGGAGGTCCAATGAGAGCTGGAACACAATGATCAAATGTCAGAGAGACTCCCTGCAACGCCTGCAGCCAATCTCATCTCGGCCTGGCTTGGTCAACCTGACTGCTTACTGCACACAGAAGCTAAGAACTAAGATATGAAATACCAACATATACATTTTTAGTCATGTTTTATTTGTTATTTCTGTAATTTAATAAAGGTCTTAGAATGGTGACCGCGAGGTGCAAATACAAAAAGTACTCCAAACACAAAAAAGATGCTAACACACAAAACACGTGCAATGGGAAAATGGAGCAAAAGAGAAATGCTGCAATCACAGAGATTAGTCATGCAAAGTGCAAACATGCTGCAAACAGAAATGATGCTGACTCACAAAACACATGCAAATGCTGTAAGTAGCAAAAACAACTGCAAGTTAAGAAAAGCTGCCAACTGGCTCCGCATACTGGAAGTGCTCCAGACCACTAGGGGGAGTAGACAACAGTCTGCTGTCTACAGACTGCAGTCGACCACTAACTAAGTCATATGGGAGCAGACCTGTCTAACCTTGCCTGGAAGAGAAATTCTCACATTACTTATGCGTTCACAAACACACGATAATCCCTCTTTTTCTGCTCTGGCTTCAACCGTTTGTGTCCGAACCAAAAGCGGTTCAGGCCAATCATGCTGCAGTATTGTGGATTTAGGCATACCAGGGGTCCGTTCTTCGTACGTTGCTTAAAACATCCAAGATCAAATGAGACATCCAAGATGATTTCATCCGTCTAATCATGATCCGGCTAATTGGGTTCTTCGAACACACCCGTTGTTTAGGATTAGTATGGCTGGATTGAGTTATCTGAGACAACTGCGCCTTCATGCGTTTGTTTAAAAGGGGAAATGTATCGATAGTAGAAACATTGATCAGCAACGCTGCTATTGGCTGTTCAGCATGGCCAAAGAACGCCCACAGTTTTTCTCCCAAGCAGAACAAGAGCTTGGAAGGTTATGCCGAATTTGAGTCATTAATTAAAACACCTCAAAATCTGTTAAAGCCAGGAGAGAGGGCTGGCAAAAAGCAGCGGACAAATTAATGCGTAAATACTGTCCATGGTAGATGTTTCTATCACTTTCTACAGTATGAATTTTTGCATTTTAATAATCTCATATTTACTTTGTTCTTTTATGTCAGAGCCTCCACGGGACCCACTAGAACATGGGGACAAGTAAAAGTGAAATACAAGAATATTCTACAAAATGGTAGCCTTTAATTATTATACTTTATTTTAAAAAAGCACTTGTTATGTCAAGAGATCCAAATTTCAGTGTTATTCCTTAGACACGGGAAGTAAAGGACATGTGCAAACTGGGAATTTTAACAAAAAAAATCTTTATCCATAAAAAATTAAAATTTTCCTTTTCCAAGTCATCCACAGTTTACACGGCAAAACTGTATTGCTCCGTGGCTAGATAATCCATCCATAGTTTTTTCTAATACAATATACGGCTCGACAGGAAGCAAGCCTTTCAAAGTAAACTAAACTTCACAATAAAATGGCCCGAACAAATTTTCTTACTGAATAGGATAAAAATAAAAAGCAAACCATCATAGAAATAACTTAAATATTTTAGATTTATGGCTCCAACACCACTTTTTCCTCTTTAAAAGCCAAATGTTAAATGATGTGTTTGTCTGTTTATAACAGCCACCAAGAAAATCTCTCTACTGTCGCGCTGCGCTCAAGGATCCTGTCTATTGCGCAATACGCGATTAATTCGAAAAAAACTCTGCAAATTATTCTTGCACCTTCCGCAACAGGTTGCAGTCGTAAAAATGGACATGGCTACGGCAGACTTCCCTATCTCCTCCGCTTATACAGCCGTGATCTAATCTTGTTTACATGAAATAAGCCTGCTCTCGAGCAGGCTTAAGCTGGCGCACATGTTGCTATGACAACAAGTGCAGGATGTCTTTCGAAGAACCAAACGATCCAAGATCATGCCAAATCGTCAACAATGAAATCCTGCTAACTGAGTTAGCGACGTACGAAGAACGGACCCCAGCTGTGACGAAAACAAGAGCTGCGGAGCCCACAGCTGACCATAATAAACATGGCAGCGCAGGAGGATGTACATGTAGCTGCTGCTATCACATCTGTTTGGTAAGAATCCACAATTTCTTCAGGAAATTGACTAGCTTACCTTCTTGTGGTTTCTGATGATGCGTGCTGCCTACATTTTAATTTAATGCTGTGATTGGCTAAAAGCAACCTTTGGTAGGCGGGCACTAGGTGTAACTTCGTCCAATCAGCTCGTAAGGTTCTGCTGAATGTCCCGCCTTTTCCCAAACAGATTCAATGGGAGCAGACCCAGATTGATAATGTGCAGAACGTGAAGTGCTACACATGATCAATTTGGCTTGCCAGGGTAAGACCGGCCCAAAAGAAACTTGGATAGAAGAAATAAAAGGTATGTTTTTGTCTTTTTAAACACTTAATTTTGTACAATATTATAGAACAGCAGTATATATACATCCTTAGTATTATTGTGCTTGAGACTTTCATTTATTATAGTAGTTTGTATTTCTGATGTGTCAGTCACTGCAGTCAGAGGTTTGTAGACGACAGGCCACTGTCTACTCCCCCTAGTGGTCTGGAGCACTTCCATCATGTAGAGCTACATAACTTGCAAATCTTTTTGCTACATACAGCATTTTGGCTTTGCATGTGTTTTGATTGTTTGTGTGTCAGCATCATTTATGTTTGCAGTATGTTTGCAGTTTGTGTGCCTAATTTCTACGATTGCAGTTTCTCTTTTGCTGCATTTTTCCATTGCATCTGTTTGTGTGTTAGCCCCTTTTTTGTGTTTGGAGTACTGTTTGTGTAAATAAATAAAGCCCGGAAATACAAACATCAACTGTGAAGTAAAAGTCTGTAAGCAGAAGCTGTGATGAGAGTGGTCGCTGACGTCACTTCCTGTTTGCGGTAAGGCGAATTCCTGTTTTCACTGCGTGAGCAACGGTTTGTTGCTCCAGATTCTCTCGCTTTTATCTTTAATCTCTTTGCTGTAACATCTGTTTCTAACACATAAGCACTTTTAAAACATTTTCTGTTGCTGCACATCACGCTTGGGAACTCCTCGTGTTTCACGGTTTGCTCTCTTGGCGTGGTAGAAGGGCGCTAGCCTAGCTTTAGCCTAGCCTAGCTTTAGCTCCACAATGGCTTCCTCTCCTACTATTACTTCAGCTTCTCCGTCTCTTACTAAGTCTCCCCTTATCTCCTGCTCTCTGTGTCAGATGTTTAGCTATTCCTCTGCCTCCTTTAGTGATAATGGTACTTGTAATAAATGTAGTGTTTTTGTAGCTTTGGAGGCGAGGGTGTCAGAATTAGAGACCCGGCTCCGTGCTATGGAAAGACCAGCTGATAGCCGCCCCTTTGCTAGCGCGGAGCCACATAGACCTAGCGTTACTTCACTTAGTGGTCCTCCAGAAGCACCCGAGCAGCCGGGTAAGCAGGCCGGCTGGGTGACAGTTCGTAGGAAGCATAGCTCTAGATTTCAGCCCCCAGTTCACCACCAACCCGTCTGCGTTTCTAACAAATTTTCCCCACTCAGCGACACACCCGCTGAGAAGCCGACTCTGGTGATTGGGAGCTCAATAGTCAGAAACGTGGCACTAGAGACACCAGGGACCATAGTTAAATGCCTGCCAGGGGCCAGAACGGGCGACATAGAATCTTACCTAAAACTGCTGGCTAAGGATAAGCGTAAATACAGTAAGATTTTTATTCACGCTGGCGGTAATGACACCCGGTCACGCCGATCGGAGGTCACTAAAGTTGGTGTTGCTTCGGTGTGTGAGTTTGCTAAAACAATGTCGGACTCCGTAATTTTCTCTGGTCCCCTGCCTGATCTGACCAGTGATGACATGTTTAGCCGCATGTCATCATTCAACCGCTGGTTGTCTAGGTGGTGTCCTGAAAACGACGTGGGCTACATTGATAACTGGCGAACTTTCTGGGGAAAACCTGGTCTGATCCGGAGAGACGGCATCCATCCCACCTTGGATGGTGCAGCTCTTCTTTCTAGAAATCTGGCCGGATTTATTAGTTCTCCTAAATGCTGACAACCCAGGGTCCAGACCAGGAAGCAGAGCCGTAGTTTAACACACCTCTCTGCAGCTTCTGTACTGTTACCCACCCATTATCCTATTGAGACGGTGTCTTTCCCACGGCCAAAACTTAACAGATCAAAAACTGATCTAAAGGGAACAAATCATAAAAATCTAATAAAAATCCATACGGATCACTTTGAACCTAAAAATAAAACAATTAAATGTGGTCTATTAAATAAAAGGTCTCTCCCTCCAAAGACTTTGTTAGTTAACGAATTGATTTCTGATAAACAGATTGATTTGTTTTGTCTCACAGAAACCTGGCTACAAGAGGACTACGTTAGTATAAATGAGTCAACTCCCTCCAATTATTCAAATTTCCACATTCCCAGATCTGTGGGAAGAGGAGGAGGAGTGGCAGCCATCTTTCAGTCTGATTTATTAATTAGTCCCAGGCCAATTAATAACTACAGTTCTTTTGAACATTTAACCCTCAGTTTCCCTCATCCAAACTGCAAAGCAATAAAACCTCTTCTGTTTGTTGTTTTGTATCGTCCACCAGGCCCTTATACTCAGTTTTTGGTTGAGTTGTCAGATTTCTTATCTGATTTGGTATTAAATACTGATAAGGTTATTATAGTGGGTGATTTTAACATCCATGTTGACACAGAATGTGATAACCTTAGTGTAGCCTTTAAAACTATCCTAGATTCAATTGGTTTTGCTCAAAATGTGCATAAACCGACGCACTCTTGGCTCCATACTTTAGACCTTGTGCTGACATATGGCATTGATTGTGAAGAATTAACAGTATTTCCTCACAACCCTGTCCTATCTGATCATTTTTTAATAACATTTGAGTTTAATCTAACTGAGTTCTCCACCCCCAAAAGAGGGTTCCATTATAGTAGATCTTTATCGGATAATGCTGTATCAAAACTTAAAGAGTCTGTCCCCTTTTTAATATCCTCCGTATTGCAGAAATGCCCAGTAGATGGCAGCAATGTTGTTTCTTCCAATTCACAAATAGATGTCTTTGTAAACGGTATGACTTTGTCATTGCGTTCTGCATTAGACAATGTAGCTCCCTTGAAAAAGAAGGTGATTATTCACAGGAAGCTGGCTCCTTGGTTTAATTCAGAGCTGCATTCCTTGAAGCACAATGTTAGGAAATTGGAGAGAAAATGGCGCTCTACACACCAAGAGGAATCCTACTTAATCTGGAGGGACAGTCTATTGTTGTATAACAAGACCATTCGCAGAGTTAGAGCAGCATATTTTTCATCATTAATTGAGGAGAATAAGAATAATCCTAGATTTCTCTTCAATACAGTTGCCAAACTTACCCAGAGCCACAGCTCTGTTGATCCAGCCATCCCCTTAGCTCTTAGCAGTAATGATTTTATGGGATTCTTCATAAATAAAATTGATTCCATTAAAAATAAAATAATTGGCATCCTCCCAAACATGATTACCTCGTCCTCAGTAAGTGAGGCAGCATTGGAGGAATCCTTAGAACCTGCGCAGTGTCTGAACTGTTTAAAAGCAGTAGAGCTTTCTGAGCTATCTAGAATATTAGCTTCATCTAAACCTTCTACCTGTATGTTAGACCCAATCCCAACCAAGTTGTTTAAGGAGGTATTCCCTCTGATCAGTGGTCCTATTTTAGACATGATTAATCTATCCTTAGTAAATGGATATGTACCACAGGCTTTTAAAGTAGCTGTTATTAAACCTTTACTTAAGAAACCTTCTCTTGATCAAGATGAGCTAGTAAACTACAGACCTATATCTAATCTTCTTTTCTTATCTAAAATTCTTGAGAAAGTAGTTGCTAATCAACTTTGTGAACATTTACAAAGTAATGACCTACTTGAGGAGTTTCAGTCAGGCTTTAGAGCTCATCATAGCACTGAAACAGCTCTGGTGAAGGTCACCAATGATATTCTCATGGCCTCAGATAATGGACTTGTGTCTATACTTGTCCTGTTAGATCTCAGTGCTGCATTTGATACAGTTGATCACAATATTCTCCTACAAAGACTTGAGCATACTGTAGGGATTAAGGGAAAAGCATTAGGCTGGTTTAAATCTTATCTGTCGGACAGATTCCAGTTTGTTCATGTTAATAATAAATCTTCTTCAAACTCTAGGGTCACCTGTGGAGTACCACAGGGTTCAGTCCTTGGACCAATTCTATTTACTATATATATGCTTCCGGTTGGCAAAATTATCAGACAGCATGGGATTAATTTCCACTGTTATGCTGATGACACTCAGCTATATTTATCCATAAATCCTGATGAATCCAATCAGTTACTTCGACTGCAGTCATGTCTTGATGACATCAAAAGCTGGATGACTTTAAATTTCCTGCATTTAAATTCTGACAAGACAGAAGTTGTAATCTTTGGGCCAGAGTCCTCAAAAAATAAACTTCTTAATCAATCACTTAATCTGGATGGCATTAACTTGGCCTCTGGTAATAAAGTTAAAAACCTTGGTGTTGTTTTCGACCAAGACATGTCATTTAAATCCCATATTAAACAGGTTTCCAGAGTTTCCTTTTTTCACCTCCGGAATATCGCCAAAATTAGAAACATTCTGTCCAGGGGTGATGCTGAAAAACTAGTCCATGCATTTGTTACTTCAAGGCTGGACTATTGTAATTCTTTACTATCAGGAAGTCCACAAAATGCAGTTCGAAGTCTTCAGCTGATCCAAAATGCTGCAGCAAGAGTTCTGATGAAAATCAACAAGAGGGATCATATTTCTCCAATTTTAGCTTCCCTTCATTGGCTTCCTGTTAAATCAAGAATAGAATTTAAAATTCTTCTTCTAACGTATAAAGCCCTTAATAATCAAGCTCCATCATATATCAGAGCTCTGATTACCCCGTATGTTCCTAACAGAGCACTTCGCTCTCAGACTGCAGGTCTGCTGGTGGTTCCTAGAGTCTCTAAAAGTAGAATGGGAGGCAGATCCTTTAGCTATCAGGCTCCTCTCCTGTGGAACCAACTCCCAGTTTTGGTCCGTGAGGCAGACACCCTGTCTACTTTTAAGACTAATCTTAAAACTTTCCTTTTTGACAAAGCTTATAGTTAGAGTGGCTCATGTTACCCTGAGCTATCTCTATAGTTGTGCTGTGATAGGCCTAGGCTGCTGGAGGACATCAGGGTCTAATTTTCTCACTCTACTGATTTCTACTGTTCTTCATTCTACGGTTCTCCAGTTTTGCATTGTATTACATTGAAATGACTGTCGTCATTTCAGCTTTTAACTTTTTGCTCTCTCTCTTTTTCTTCATAGTAGGTACACCTGGTCTGGCGTTCTGTTAACTTTGACATCATCCAGAGAAGACGGCTCACCCGTTACTACCATCTAATGTAGAACAGATTACTAGATCAATGTGTGCTTCTGTGCTTTTTGTCTCTCTTGTTGTGTCTCTGCTCTGTCTTCTGTAACCCCAGTCGGTCGAGGCAGATGACCGTTCATACTGAGCCCGGTTCTGCCGGAGGTTTTTTTTTCCCGTTAATGGGTGGTTTTTCTTCCCACTGTCGCTTCATGCTTGCTCAGTATGAGGGATTGCAGCAAAGCCATGTACAATGCAGACGACTCTCCCTGTGGCTCTACGGTTCCCCAGGAGTGAATGCTGCTTGTCGGGACTTTGATGCAATCAACTGGTTTCCTTATATAGGACATTTTGACCAATCTGTATAATCTGACCCAATCTGTATAATATGATTGAACTTGATTTTGTAAAGTGCCTTGAGATGACATGTTTCATGATTTGGCGCTATATAAATAAAATTGAATTGAAAATTGAATTGAATTAAAATACGTCAGAATGCCTTTAGAACTCAAAAGAGCATGATTATTAAATTGGAGCCTGGACAACATTTTTACAGAGTGCCACAGCATTTCTTTCTTGTCCTTTTTATGTTTGTACCCATCAGGTTGGAGCGGAGGTAAGCGGGAAAAGAGAGAAGCGGTGGCAGAATCAATACTGAGGCTGAATGTTTCCCTCTGTGTGTGACGCTTTTATTGATTCACACACAAACCAGTCAAAGGTGTTGGAACTGCAGCGACACAGGGAATCAGATCTTTAGATCAACAGATTTACGAAAATGTAATTTAATGCAAAAACTTCCCCTAGAACGTGTTTTAAAAAACAGTTTTGTCTTTCTTTCGTACTCAAAGCTCACCATGCCTTTCTGCTTGTTCCCCCCCCCCCCCATCTCTGTTTGTGTGCGATCCCTTCCTTGGTGACAGGTGATATCAGCGAAGGCCTCGTGTGATTCCGCCAGCTGACAAATCAAACCCGAGTGAATCTGGAAGAGCTCAAGGAAAAAGGGACTCAGGTGTGCGTCTTAAAACTTCATAAGGTGTGTTTGTGTAAATCCATTGATTAAGCCCAGAGATCGCTGTGAGCTCTATTGTTAGTTAGACGGGGCACATTTACAGGGTGGAGCTCACACATATAAACAGGCTGCATCGTCCAGTCTGAGCCAACAGATGGCCAGAGGAAATTACATCTATGCCAAGAGGCCTGTGGCATATATGCCATTTCTCCCCTCAGCTATTACCACTAAATGAGTCATGGTGTTCATCTCTGCATGGATGCACTTGTGCGCTGTGTATATTTAGGCGACTGCATCATGCTGACTGATAGGGGCTGCTGGGTGTAATAAATGACGAAGCAGAGGCTGAGTCCTCCGTCTGGTCCAGGATTGCAAGGCCTGCAGCTAATACCTGTCAATTCATCTGACACATTCAGCGCGACAGCAATGAGAAGAGCACGGATCTGAGATGCTGTTACCTGCCGTGTCCGTTCAAGTGTGTGTGTGTGCGTGGGTGAAGAGTGATTTCAGTCGGAGAGCGGTTGTTGTGGCACACTTCAAAATATAATCTAGAGAAGGGAAAGTAAAATCTGAAATGTGAAACCTTTAGGAGTTTCTTTGCAGATACTTAAACCAGAATAAGAAGGAACTTTGTATGACTCAAATTACATGATGCTGTTCTGGATCCATGTGGGGTCCGTTCTCAGATGATAATAATTAGTCATTCTGTGATGAGAACAACAAACTCCAGCTGATGATGGTAGGAACTGTTACTTTTTGTCATGATCCATAAGTGTTGCTTTTCTTCATTTTTGTGTGTGTGATTATTTCTGAGTTGTTTATGATGGTTCAAGGCTTTCCATATTAACTTCATTTTTCTGTTTTCATTGTGCTGCAGGTCTTGTCGTATCACTTAATTCCTTTGTGTTTAGCTTCTTATTTATTGTGTTCTGTTTTAGCTTTTGTTAGTGTTAAGTTTGGTTTATGTGTGACACCTGTATGTTTTGCGCGGAAATGAGACGCACTAAATCAAGCCGACAACTTTGGCAGCATTATACTCCGTGCTGTCATGATTTGGATTTTTGTTTTTGTTTTGGATAGATCATTCTTACTTCTTGCCCTGCTCATCTCAGCCACCTCCCAGTCACCACTCTCTCGCCATAATCAGCTCCATCTGCCACGGATAAATGATCCTCAAGTCATTCCACCTGGTTCATTGCCTACATATACCTGCCTCGCTCAAACATTCCCTGCCAGAACGTCTCATCTTGTCTTGCTGCCTGTTTTCCTCCGTGTTGTCTCGTCGCTCAGCCTGCTTACCCTTTCCACCTGTTCTCTCCCTGCCCTTGCATGTACAACCATTACATGTGTGGCTTTTCCCCGCAGTAGCCAATATTCTCCTAGACTCAAGGGGCAGTGTTAGGCGCCTACGGCAAGTGCACAACACCACACTATATGTAAAAGTAGAAAACACAGTATTTTCCAACATTTTAGGCCAAATGATAATGGTGAAACTCCACCAGCAGAAGCTCTTGCCCGTAAGCTGTATTTTACCACACTGTCTGTGTAGTTAGAAAACTCCCTAGGTGTGTGGTGGCGGAAAATTTGGGCAGCGCGAAGGGTTGTGGTTGCTGAAACGATGCAGCTTTCCCCTGATTTCTTTGTCATAAACTCTTTGGTTTTAATCGTTCCCAGCTCTCCACAATTCACAGTTATTTATTTTTTCAAACATTTTGTTTTACCTCTCAACCTCAGGTCTGCAGACATTTGGTTCTAACAATATGCGAGTTACTGACATGTTTGCAATTCAAATGTCATTTCTACATGAGAGTACAATTAAATCCTACTTTTACATTTCAAAACATTATTTTAAGTGTAAAAGCAAATTTGATAGAAATGCTTAGATTTATATTTAATCAACTCTTGGCTCTATTTAGAGTAAAAAAAAACTGTAATCGTCCCGCAAGAATTATCACAAAATATCAGTAAATTTCAAAGGCAACATATCTTGCTTTCAAATTCTTTCTTTTCACATTTAAATCCTTGAGTTGTAGTCTATACAAAGCGGGACTGCATTGGTCTGAATTCCTTCGGGTCGCAGAGCGTTCCACTTTACACCGTTAAGCCATTTCTGTAGCATCCTGGGAGACGGTGTAATGAATTGTATAGGTTAATACACCCAACAACCAAACATTTTCACTTATCCACTTGTAGCTTCAGCATTCTATAGTTTGGACTGCAAAATCGCTCCAAGAAATAAAGATGGCAGATACGCAAAATCGGTAGACCAGAAATCCATGACCTTGTTTAGCAGCAAATACTGCAATGTAATTGTTCAAAAAACGTAACAGAGAATAGCGAGCATTGAACGGCATGAAAAACATGACCCAACAGAATATAATGATATTTAGGCAACACCTAGAGAGACCCCTAGTACACAATAAAATGTATTTAAGGGCTAAAAGAGGGAATTTTGCATGAAAGGTCCCCTTTACGTCTATATCACCCATCCTTAGCATGCATTAGTTAGAGGATTGGATCTCCCAGCCACATCTACTCACTGATCTCCAGTTGTCTCTGAATGCGGCCTTTGCAGCGCTCCCTATAATCTGACTGGGTGGTGTTGTACTCCGACATCACCTCGACGAACTTTCGCGACAGTGTGGAGTGCTGAGGAAACAACAAAACGAAGAAAACTGTTTCACACCAGCCTGCTTGATGCAGGTAGGAAAAAATATTCAAGTTAAAGAAATCAATATAAGCTGAAAAAGAGTAGTGGAGGTCAGTCATGAAAGAGCGTAGGTGTGGACCAAATATATGTGACCTCCTCATTGAGTCTTTTTATACTGGAGGTTAGAAATAATGGCACACTTAAAGCAGCCTCTGCAAAACATTTAGCCCCTGAATGTTGTTTGATTTATGCTTTTGTCCTGCAATATATGCAGTTAGATTGCACTGAAACCAACTCCCTAAAGTGTTTTGTGTTTGCTTGAATCATACCTGTGTTTTCCGTATCCTTAGGTCAGCCGATGACCTGTTTTGCCCCTCTTCTTGCTCAATAGTTTGCTGAATACCTGAATGGTAGAAAAAGAAAATGTGAAGACTAGATCAGCAACTGAGTGTTCAATTCAAACCGTGTCACCAAGAAAACACCACAATAGCTTCTATGTTGAAGTTTTACCATGCTGCATGCATAATAAAATGCTGATGTCCTCATTTTTTATGCAGAGGCATTCTAACATTGAGGAACTGATGATGGCAGGATATGGGGAGGTGATGTGTCGGGGAGAGAAAACAAATGTGGTCAATAAACCTCTTGGCAACTTGTCGAACAGATAACAAGACAGGGTGCTTGTGTGTTTATGCACCAATGGTTTCTGAGGCCAGTGCACAGCAAACTAACCAGCTTTATTACAAACAAAAGAGATTTTGCTGAGGCGACCTTGAAATTCAAATTGTAAATTTAATGAAAATCCAGACTTTTGATTCTGAGCTTTCCTGTCATTATTTTCAAAACAAACTGCTGGAGCTCAAATTCTACTTCTGGCTGATTTATTGATTTCCATTGACTACTCTGGCTTGTTTGAACATCTGCATACATTATTACAGCCACCCACTCACATTTACCAGAGCAGTGCTTCTCCAGCTAAAATAACAAGCCTTTTTAGGAAATGTATAACATTTCTGGCCGGTGGCTACTTTCCCCATCCATTAGTTTCTAAATAAATTCTTGACAAAAGTCTTTCTTGTATTTATTCTCAAATTTAGTCTTAATAAAACTATTTATTAAATTCCTTCAACTAATTATTTAATTCATCCCCTCTTGAAACCTTTATTGGAAGTATCCTTTTATTAACTTTGAAATCATTCTTAAATTAATAATTAACTAAATTAATTCTTAAACGATTTCTTGGTTTGTTTCTTACATTCATTTTTTTTAATTCTTGGTTGAATTTACTTTTCATAAAAAAATCCTGTTAGAATGCATTTTATTTTTATTCTTATTGATTTCAAACTTTTTATCTTCTGCTTGGGTATAAATACTTTTGGACTTTATTGCCTAAAAGCAACCTTTGGTAGGCGGGGACAAGGTGTCGCTTCACCCAATTAGCCTGGAAAGTTCTGCTGAATGTCCCTCCTTTCCCCAAATTGATTATTTGGGAGCAGTCCCAGATTTTATAATGTGCAGAATGGAGCGTGCTACACATTATCAATCTGGCTTGCCAGGTTACTCCTTGGTAGCACTTACATTAAATCTGAGCAGATGTTAAAATAGTAGCACGCGTGTGCTGTATGCGTGTGAAGATTTCACATATGCAACGATAAGACATGAGCCAATTATCTTCAAGCTCTCTGAGGTCTAATGCCTTTAACGTACAACACTCAGAGGAAGAGGAGTCTTTTATCA
Organism: Fundulus diaphanus; assembly: GCA_037039145.1. NCBI lineage: Eukaryota > Metazoa > Chordata > Actinopteri > Cyprinodontiformes > Fundulidae > Fundulus > Fundulus diaphanus. The sequence goes on from CM073124.1 coordinate 22,156,379, forward strand.
ATAAATTACTTAGGATTTATGCAGACGAAGGTACCAGAGACACATGCACAACATGAAAAATAGTGATCAAGTGAAAGCAAAGTCACAGAGAATAAATTTAGAATAAAGCACACGGTTTAATAGTCTGTTTATAGGACTTGTAGACCATTTACCAATTAGATCATTTGTGATGTCAGACACTGAAGTTGGATGAGACCTCTCATTTGAAAATGTGTCCAAACATCAAACCTTTTTTGTTTTGAGGTCTGTTCTTTTACAAAAATGTGCTCATCAAAGTCTGTATCAACCCTACTGTTTGCACTTGTGCATGAGTGGGATCAGGAAGGAGGCATTGACAAGTTACCACAAGGTTGGAAGCATAATATTTGCAAAACATTTTTTGGGTTTGCTGAACAATTAAGAGTTTTTTTTTTTCAGTGAAACTAAGGGCCTGGTACCCAGCTATTAAAAAACAGCCCCACACCATAAGCTTCACAGCACAAAACTTTACGTTTGACACAATGCAGTCAGAAGAATCCTGTTGTTCGGACAACTGCCAAACCCAGACACATCTATCTGATTGCCAGACAAAGGGCCATGATTCGCCCATCTCCACTGCTGTAGAGTCCAGAGGTAGTGTGCTTTATGCCACTGCATCCAATGCGTTACACTGAACTTGATGATTTAAGACTTGGATGCAGCTGCTGGCCATGCAAACCCATTCTTTGAAGCTCTCTACATACTGTTCTAAAGCTAATCTGATGTCTACATGAAGTTTGGCAGTTTGTAGCTACTGATTCTGCAGAAGGTTGACATCATTTGCACAAAAAGCACCTCAGCATCCACTGATCCTGCTATTTGATTTTACCTGTGGAACATGTAGTTAGGACATTTCACAACCGGGAATAAAATCACTGGAATTACCTGAGGGTGACCCGTTCTTTCACAAACGTTTGTACTAACAGTCTGCATACCTAGGTGCTTTATTGTATACACCCCTCACCATGGGCAGGGTTGGAACACCAGAGTTCAACGATTTGGATGGTTAAGTGTACTGTACACTATTGGCAAAATTGCGTAAATTGGTAAGTGTACTTCTGTTAGATAAATTCCCATAAAATTCCCAAATTAAACATACAGGAATAATTAATCCAACCTCTTTTAATACCTTTATAACTAAAGTCATTGCTCATTTGTGGCCAAACAGCCACAAACGGCCCTACACAAAAACTGCATGTCTGTGCTTAAATATAGGCAAAATATATCTTTATTTATTACTGGTGTATTTATCTTTTATTATCCCAATTAACTAATAATATTTAAGAAAATGTCCAAATAGATGTTTTTCAATTCCAGGTTAATAATTTGTTAACCTGATGTTAACAAAACATCAGGTTAACAAAATTGAACTGTTTAGATGCAGTAGAGCTTTCTGAGTTATCTAACATTTTAGCTTCATCTAAACCTTCAACTTGTATGTTAGACCCAAAAAAATAAACTTCTTGATCACTTAATCTGGATGGCATTAAATTGCTAATAAAGTACAAAAAAAACCATTTGACCAAGACATGTCATTTAAATCCCATATTAAACAGATTTCCACGGTTTCCTTTTTTCACCTCTGGAATATTGCCGAAATTAGAAATATTTTTTTCCAGCAGTGATGCAGACGACTGTCTACTATGGCCCTACGCTCTTTCATGAGGAGTGAATGTTGCTTGTCAAGACTTGATGCAACCTGCTGTGTTTTCTTAGACAGGAAACTTTTTGACCAATCTGTCTGTATGATTTGATTGAATTTGACTTTCTAAAGTACCTTGAGATGACGTGTTGTGAATTGGCGCTATATAAATAAATTGAATTGAATTAACGTATACAATGTGTTGAAAACAACAAATACTTACTCTTTAATTTGGAGCGTATTTTGTTCGCCAGCTTCTTGATGTCTGTCATTAGATCCTCAAGCTCGGCTTTGGTCTCTGGGGAGAAAGACAGAAAAAGGAGAGTAGAGAGGTTGGAAGAAATCTTCAAACCAGACACATAAACACTCTTGTACCTGGACCAGTTAGTTTCACACAGACAGAATCAATAGCGACACATGAAAATTGTCTCTCCCAGCTGGGTGCAACAACTGATCCGCTTGAGTTCTCAGCTGCACAGGATGATGTTTTTTTTTCATGGACTACCAACAATCCTATCCTCCCTTCTTTGCCGTCGTGAGTTTTCTTGATTGCAATACAGAAATACAAGAGGGAAAAACCTATGTGTTTGCCCCCTGGCAAGGCAAGGTGTAGACAACAAAGATCTACTGTGCTATTAACAGAAAAGTCACATTACAGACAACAAAAGGTTCAACCTAGTAGGAAAAATTAATGGATAGATAAATAATTACTATCTAACAGCATGCCAAACAAAAGGATACAACGGAAAGCAGAAAAAGAAACAGTCGTACAGTGAAAATACATGTTTTAACCAGAGCAGAGACTTTTCACATTATGTCAAACTACAAACACTAGCTCTAATGCATTTTCTTGAGACTTTATGTCATGAACCCCCACAAACTAGTGCTTAATTGCGAAGTATATAAAAAAATGATACCTGCTTATCAAATTATCTACAAAACTATTCTGAAATGAGTGCTGTACATTTGTATTCACCCCCCCCCCCCCCCCCCATCCCCCTAGTCAATATCCTAGTACCAATTTTTTTGCAGCAACTTTGGCTGCATTTCTTTTGGCATTTGTCTCTATCAACTTTACACATCTACAAATTTAAACGTCTACCGAATTTTTCTTTGGAAACATTTGGTGTGAACAGCATTTTTTTTTATTTAGGTCTAGACTTAGGAAGGTGAATCTCTGTCCCAGTTGCAACTATTTTGCAGCATTTAACAGATTTCCTTGCAGAACTGCTGTGTGTGTTTAGTTCCATTGATCTTTTCATAAACTCTGGCAGACTTCCCTGATTCTGCAAAAAAAAAAAAAAGGCTACCTGCAAACTGATGCTGCCACCGACACATTTTCTCAAGGGGACGGTGAGCTCAGATGTAAGTTAAGGCTGGTTCACACAGCAAGATTTAAAAAAGGTCAATATACATATTGATTTTAATTGTTAAAAACTTGATTAGCAGTTTCCTTTTTTACTTTGCAGTTATGCCTATTCTGGGTTGGTACATAACTTAAAATGTGGATAAAATGCACTGAAAGGTGTGGTTGTAAAGTGTCAAAATGCAACAGAATTACAAGACTGTGAATACTTTCGTAAAGCCCCGTAAACAGTGGTAACCCCGCAGCGTTACCAGTTACACACATTACAATGAAAACCCAATTTATCATCTACATGTCACACATTAACCAAATCCCCATTAACAAGCAGCGGGGAGACAGCACACAAAAAAACCAAGGTCTTATAAGTTTCCCCAGTCAACCTGTTCAGTCAGAGTGAAGTGCCTGCAGTTCTTCATTAATGAGTTTATTTCTGCATATTTCCTGCTTCTTTTAGGCTGCATAAATCACAAAGATAAATTAGAGGCAGCGGTAGCCCTATTGAACCAAAGCTCACTGCAAACATCTGAACCCAATTACAGACAGCCTCAGAGGATAATTTGATTACACAGAAGGAGACTTCAGTCCATGGCACATGTTCAATTATAAAAACATAATATTTGCACCTATTTTTCAATAAGGAAGAAGCGTAAAATGTGAGATGATTATATAATCTTCTCCACTTCACATCCATTGCAAATCTGCATCGTGTAAATGATACTAAGGCCATTTTATGATAAGGTTTGATGAAAGAAAGCACCATAATGCACATACCACGTTGTGTTCAGAATGAAAACTGATAAAACTGATGCTGTTGCCAGATCCCAAAATTTTAGCAATATTTAAATTAGGGAAAAGAAAAATGCAGAATTAAGGGAATTTAAAACAAACTATAATACAAAAGCAAGATATATTCAGAAAAAGCAAGATATATTCATGTGAATAGAAACAGAAAAGGTGAATATTTTAGAAACAAAAAAATAGAACTCAGAAGAGAAAGATATACCAAAGACTTTTGGTTATATCTCTTCTACAATGACTCAGATGAACAAGAAAAAAGTTGTATCAAAAACGTTGAGCCGCAAACAATCCACCAAGATCTGTTCAGTATAGACAGCTTTTAGTAATAGTTACTAAAACCAACAAACAGTGGTGGTTCATAAATAAATGGCACCCTGGTTGAGCTGCTCACTATTCTTTTTGTTCTTGTAAATGAATATTTTTTAATTAAATCAAAACTGTTTTAAATAACCCATAATCAGTGTTTATTATTCTAGACAACATACATTTTTTCTATATATTACAGTTCAATGCTAATTTATACTGAATTTTCTCTTACCACTAAAAAAAGCCACACATGCTCTTTTTGTGTTTTAGAAAAAAAAAAAAATCATAAATCTCAAACAACGTTTTCGATAATCTATGTTCAATGACAAATAAGCCAAGTATGACCAGTTTATGTATTTCCTATTTTCAATCAGAATCAACTTTATTGGCCAAGATTGTGAGCATAAACAGACATCCTGCATAGGCATATAAACTTTAGAACAGCTCTTTAGCTTCTCAGAGTAGCTTCTTTTAGCTGCATGCTGGTGAAGATTCTCAGTCATCCAGGTCATAATCATTCCAAAAAAGTTAAAAAACAAAACAACTGGACTTTTTTTCCCGAAGTTTGAAGATGTTTCGCTTCCTATCCAGAACGCTTTCCCAATTCAAAATGTCTGGAGTAGTGTGGAGTTCCAAACTTTACAGTATTGCCCAACAAAGGCCTTGTAATGGCTTAGATAACATGCAAATTGAACCGAAACAGGTCCACCCCTTGGCAATGGGGAGTCATTAAGGTCATTGTTGGCCTAACGAAGATGGGTCCTATAATCTGCAAATTTTCTAAGCAATTTCTCATACTCATGCTCTACTCCAAGGGTGTCCTTCCCAAAATGGCGTGCAATATGCTTGTGAAGATTCTCAGTCATCCAGGTCATGACCTTAACGACTCCGAAGCGAAACGTCTTCAAACGTCTTTTAGCTGCCTTAATCTTCTTGGTCAGCACAGTCCTCACTGTTGTAAGCCTCTTCTTCTCAGGTGGGACATTTTACATGCAGTTTGTATTTTGGTAGTTCAAGAGGATATTTTTAACAAAATTGAGTTCATCTACAGTCTTATTGCCACTTAATGACAAGGACATCTGTAGTAATTAGTTACTTGTGATCTGAGGAGGCAAAAGTAACTGGAGAAAGCCCAAGCATGCACATGGAGAACATGCAAACGCTACACATTGTTAGAATAACTAACAACCCTATAATTATATAATAACCCTACCTGCAGCACAGATTCAGAATTTATTTTATTGGACAAAAAGAAAAATATACCCCAACAGTCACTAATTAAATCAGGGCATGCAGAACAAAACACACAAAATGTTTCCTTCTTTTGCCATAAATGTATGTAATATGTTGGGAAGTGGCCACGTGTATTGTGAAGGTTAGTCAGAAATGGATCTGAGGTTATGGGTTGATGCCCTCATGACAAAATCAGTTCAGCTGTGGTGCGTAGTGGGTGTTTACAAAGGTGTACAAAGGTCACGAGCTTAGTCAAATTCAGTATTCTCTTAACAAGAGACTAGCATGAGAGAAAAAAAAGCAACTTGTCAACTGGGGATACAGTCACATGAAAAGAAACATTGGGAAACCAGGTGACTGCATGTCTTGTCATCTATTTGGAGATATGAATGTTTAATATTAACTTTAACAATAGTTAGAGATTCAAGTAATATGAATGAACAATAACTAATGAAGAAAAGACCTTTGAATTAAAATTGTATGTGAAATTTTGGAGAAAATAAAAAGTGTAAATCATCAGAGAATGCAGAAGCTTTGTTACATTTTGAAATGATTTAGTATTTTAGACTGAGAAGCCTTGATACGGTGATTTATAGAGGAAGTTTTGATTGACCTTCACCCGATTCAATCCAACATTCAAATAAAAAATAATTTACTAATCCCGAAGAGATATTAAATGTTGTTGTAACTCATATTACATAAGGGTTTCTTGAAAGAGTTGTTGTAGATGCTGATGGCTGCAGACAGGAAGGTCCTCCAGTACCGGTCTGTCTAACAGCGGTTCTGGACAAACCTCTGACTGAAGACACTGTTGTTGTACGACAGTCTGATGAAGAGGATGCTCAGGGTTATACGTGATGTTCTTCATACTATGCGTATACTTCTTTGCACAACTATCTCCAGAGGTTCTAGAGGCGTTCCCAGAACGGAGCCTGTCTTCTTTATAAGCTTCTTGAGCTTCTTTAAGTCAGTTTCTCTGATGCCACTACCCCAGGAGATGATGGCAGAGGAGATCACACGCTCCACAACAGACATCTAGAAGATCTGCAGCATCTTGCTGCAAACCCTGAAGGACCTAAGCTTCCTCAAGAAACAAAGTCTGCCCTGTCCCTTCCTGTAGACAGCTTCACAGTTTTGTCTTCGGTTCAGTCTGTTGTCCAAGTGAATATTGAGGTATTTATACTTCTCCACCACCGAGAGTACAATCCCCTGTGGTGCTCCTGTGCTGCTGACTTGCCTGGATCTCTGATCCAGGCAATTGTGGAGGGCTCTACCTGAGTGTCCTGGAGTTTCTGACAAAGCAAATCAGGCTGAATTGTATTAAATGCACCGGAGAAATCAAAGAACATGATACTCACAGTGCTGTCTGCCTTGTCTAAATGACAGTGGGTTTGTTGAAGCAGGTGAATGATGGTGTCTTCAACTCCACCGTGATAAGCAAACTTCAGGGGGTCGTGATAGCTGTTTGTTTGCTTACTCAGGTGGGCCAACAGGAATCTCTCTAGGACCTCCATGATGTGGGATGTCAGGGCAACAGGTGTAAAGTCATTGAGGACTGATGGGTGAGTTTTCTTTGATACTGGAACAAGGCATGAGGTCTTCCACCTCACTGGAATTGTCTTCTGGGTCAGGCTAAGGCTGAAGAGGTGTTTTGCATAGGGCTTTAGGACTCTGGGGCAGACACTAACTGGACCTGTAGCCTTAAGTCTTTCCAACTGACTTCTGGAGAAAGGTAGGAGAGAGAGGAAAAGGGAGCAGGACCATTCTCTGATTTTGTTGGGAACAAAACAAGTAGAAGCAGAACGGTCCATGGCCAAGGTGGACGATAAAACATGTGAGCATTACCTTAAATCTACAGCCATCCTCTGTACCACATGTAAATTGTTCTGTAAACAGCAATAAAAATATGATTTCTATTGAGAAATAAATTAGTTCAGCTCTACATTTATTCCTACTTAAAATGGCTAAAAATACACACATATATCCCACCAGATGCCCATGATTACAAGATTTTTACTAAGTGCATTAGAGGATGCTAGCCTTGTTTGATTCAAAGATATTTAGCTTGGTGAACTCCCTGCTATTGAAATGAGAGATACTCAAAAAGCTGGCTGAAGCCTTTAGAAAGAAAACTACATTAGGTGGAAAAATCTGTTAAGGGAACAGCTACTAGTCAGGTCAAAGCTGACCTTTAAGGAAGAGTGCGAGGAAAAAAGCCACTGTTGAAAGGAAGACATAAGACGTTCATTTAGAAGTTTGCCACAGACCTAGCAAGGGACTCTGCAAACATGTGGAAGAAGATGCTCTTCTCAAGAAACTGTTTTTGTTTTGTTTTCTGCCTGAATGCCTAATGTTGTGTGGCTGAAACAAAAACCTTTCACATCCCCTTAAACACACCATCCCCACAGTAAAACATCTGGTGGCAGCATTATGCTGTGGGAATGCTTTTCTTCATCAGGGAAGCAGTTTAGAGTAGATGGTGAGATGAATGGAGCAAAATCCAGTGCATTTCTAGAAGAAAAACCCTTTTTCTGTAGCCCTCTCCATCAATTCAGATATGGGATGAACATTTCCAGTCAGTATTTCTTTCCTCAACAATTTACTTGAGACTATTCAGCACAATAACTTAGATTCAGGTAATGCCAGAAAAGAATCAACGACTTAGTTTAGCTGTTCCATAATAAATCATCTATGTCAGTGGTTCATTAAGTTGGAGCTGGTACCCATTGTGGTTTGTAAGATAGAAAATACTGGATCCTGTGAGGGTCTTTTGTCATTAAACTACTTTTTAAAGTGATTGTATATTTAGATATATACATACATTTGCCATCTTTGTAAAAATCAAACAAAAGAGATAGTTTTAAAGGATGGCTAAAAACTCACTTTGGGTATAAATCTCACACCGTAATTTAAGAGTGCGAGAACAAGTGGAAAGCGTAAACACAGCCTCAAAGAGGTGTAAGATTTAGGAAAATGCCCTCCCTTATTTCCCCATAACTGTGCTGTTCTATGAGGGCAGCTACGGGGCATCACATAGATAATAACATAAAAATTGAGGTTAGTCTCAGGTTGTTACAAGCGGTGCAAGTGTGCATCCGAGTGTGTGGTGTGTCTTCTAAGTGGTTAGATTTGATTTTCTTCTTGCGGTAACCGAACAGAGGAAGCCAACCTGTCAGATCAAGTGTCTATTCAGCCTCATTATTTGCTGTGTGAAAAGAGGAAGAGTGCCGGCAGAGATGAACAAGTAGCAGGAGAATTGAGACAGAGGCAAATTAGAGGGCAAAACTGAGGACTAAATTGAGCTGTGGCTTCACACTCCATCCCTCTCCCAGACGTTTTCAGATGAAATCTTCAGGTCACGCTTGTTGCCGTCATTAAGACTGTGTTGCTATGGAGATGTGTGCAGTTGGTCCTCTTGGCGGCTTCAGATTGTTTCAAAGTGACAGAAGCAAAGAGAGCCAGAAAGATGCTACAAGGCACTGAGATATGAGCTGGAAGAGGGCCTCCGTGAGCGCATGACACCAAACAGATTCATTTTTGCTTTAACGACTTTAGTTTCGATTCAAGGTTAATGTATAGAAATGATAAACAAAGAAAAGCAAACAAGTTCCAAATGCATATTTAGCCACAATTTTTTCTCAATTGTGACAGAAGTTATGAAGAGGGCGAAAAAAAACATTGCATAAACATTGTCATATTTTATTTCCTGAACCTAGCAAAGAGTTCTGTCATCTTTGATCAATAAAACTGCAGGTCAAAAAAATTAAAGAGGACAGATAATGGCAATTTGTCTGAACTTCAAGTTGCACTCACCCAACCATAAACCCCAGAAAAAAAAGGCACAGTTCTGGTCAGAAGTATATTAAGACCTCCCTGCATTGTGTAGGATTTCCACAACAGTTCAAACGTGCCTACATCCTGGTAAATTTGGAAAACCTGTCATTGGGAAGAGAATCATGCCTTACTTTGCTATTACTGAGCAAGTTTTTCTCTAATGCTTTCCCGGCCACTTCCACAAAGTTACCACCATGGATATCACATCTGCTGTACTTCTTCGTAAATGTTTTCTATACAACTTTCTGCACCTCCACCACCTATTTCAGCGTTGCTGTGCCGGAGAAAGCACCATCCGGACCCCATCTCGGCCCGCGCTGTAATAAACAATGTGCTTGTTGTGCTTCAGCTATTGTACAGTAAATATACATTTCCACCCAAATAAGCTGTTGCTTGTCCATTTTCCTCCCTCTTGATTGCTGAACCTGATATAAGGACTTTTCTTTGACAGTATGACAAATACTTTGTACATTAGAACCACAACTTTCTTTGGTCTCCCACAAACCAGTCAATGTGTAATTTGGTGGAGTGGCTGCTTACCACACCTGGGAGCCCAGCACCTATTGATCTTTATGTGATCAGTATGATTATTTTTTCCTTCTGCTGCAGAGAAAAAGCGTCTATTTTTCATTTGCCGAGATTGTTTTAGGTGAATCCAAAGTAGCGGTAAGAAATTATCCACAAAGCAGCCACTGAGCCAAGTGTGTTACAATGGATTATTTGGAGAGCTGCGAGAGAGACATAGGCGTGATGAGGCTGTAGCATTTGTATAAGGCTAGGGTGACCATTTATTTACATTTTTTGGCGAGCTATCCATTTAGGTGAACACTGGCCACATCTCCGAGGCTCCTCTGCACAGTGCAAAGAGTCAGGATGTGCAGGGACCATGATTGCTCAAGTTTAGTGCATGTTCAAAAATTTGTTGCATCATTGCTCCAAATTGTATCATCCCTCTGATCTTTAGCCATTATAAAGCAAATTTGCACCAACTTGCAGTGAGAATTTCTCAGCCTCTCTTTGCAGCATTATATTTCAGTAATTTCAACTTCCCCAGATGTGATTTGGCTTTCAGTGTTTTTGCCCAATATTGAAACAAATCAAAATTTTTAGCAGTCAATAGGTCCCATAACTACAAATACACATGCTGTGCTCATCAGACACCTTACAAGCTGCTTCTCTCCTCTCTGATGTCGGGTCAATTGATGCCATTCCGCTTTCCAACTTTTATCCGTTTATCTTTTTCCTCCCTCTGCTCTCCCTGTAAATGTATTACCAGTCCATCGTGTGTTTGCCCTGCTTATTGATTGTCTAGAGTCCAGATGTCTATGTCAAAGAGACAGAATCTGAGCTCTTCCCTCAAACATTACCAACATTTACTTTGCTGCTGGAAATACTGTGTGAACACAGCAAACTGAAAGCGCAGATAAAGTTTAACCACCAAAGTATTGATGGGTTTTTTTATGCTGGAGAAAAACCCTTATCTCTCTGTCTGACTCTATATGAAAACATTTCAGCATTTTCTTCTGCATTACACCTTGGTTAAAGAGGTTTCAGGTATCTGGACACGAGTCAAAGGCATTTTCAAGGTCTAAATATCTATCTTGGTTTGATTCATTTGTTTCATGATCTAACTATTCATATTATTCATAATCCTATATTAGTTTTAGGGCTTTTAATGATTGATATGAACCTCGATTTTCTGGGAGTTGAATAGTTGTGCATCAAAAAAGTAAAAAAAAAAAGAATTAGGTATACAAGTTTAATTTACTGTGGATTTTTTCTAATCCAGAAAATTTCAGAATTCATTAAAAGTAAAGGCTAAAATAAAATAATAATAATGACCAAGTTTTTGGTATCATTCTGTAAGGATATTTTACCACTTATCAGAATTTGTACATCTCATTTAAATTGTCTGGCCAAAACATGGCCTTGTAAACATAGCCCCAATAATGTAAGCAGGGATGAGGCCTGGGTCGTTCTGAGCCCGATTTATCTACTCTATAACAATGGTTGGTGGGTTTGGATTCAGAATACGCTAATGAGGATGAGTCTGGAGCTAAACATGAGACATTTTCATTTCGAAGATTAAATTTAACACAGAGTAACATTTAATTTTGTAGGAAGATATAGTTTACTTATTATGTAGTTGCTTACAATCCCACTCTCTTCCCTGAAAATCTCTATTTCTTCACCAACCTCTTACTACGCTGAACATCAGGGCTACTTTGAGTTAACATGGTAACGCTGCTGTCACTTTGAAACCTCCCTCTGCCTCCAAACAACTAACATTGTAATCAAGATCAGAGCACGAACCCTGCACACCATCACTGAGCTCTGGCTCTGAAGTCAAGAGGATGGGGTGCAGAAGACATGATTTATCTCCCACTGAATGCCTTATCTTAGAAGCTTTGACCTCCATTGTCATTGTTTATGTGCTTAGCCTTGGACATAGTCGTCCATATTCGATTAACCTTTCTTTCATAGATATTATTTTCTGCAGCCCTAAGTCGTAGCTCCATATCAGCACAGATATTATGAGAGAAAGGGAAGAGAAGAGGAAATTAAAATTGATAAGGCACAAAGGAAACCGCAACCAAGAGAGAAGACAGAGAAGGAGGAAAAAAAGAGAGATGAGGGTACCTTTGGTTGAGGGTGGGGGGAGCGTTGGCAAACAGACCTCCACTTGGCATAAAATCAGGACCAGAAATAGTAACACTCACTTTCTGCAGTTAAAACAGCCATCTCCAGCGCTGCCAGCTGAGCACCTTTAATGGTAGTAAGATGCACTCCAGAAACGGAGATGTCAGATGGATCGAGCTCTACATGGTTGGAGAAACTCTTATGTCTAAGTGGTAGAGAGCAGGTTTACAGAAATTTGATTTAACTTAAATCTGAGACATGGATAAAAACCTACACCATCAGTTTGTTGTCCTGTAAAATTCACAAGTTAAAGGTGTCGTGGACAATTTTTCCAGAAATGTTGGTAAGAAACACCCAAATCACTCATCCGCTCCTCAGGGAGACCGCATGAAAGAATCTACCAAATCCTCTCTGGTCTTATTTCTTTCTGCTGAGGCCTTCCTCTTCTTCTTATAAACGTATAAGACAGTTTGCGTCTTTCGACCAAGTATATAGTGAGAGCAGTGGAGCAACATTGAACGGCTAGCATCGAAGCTAACTGGATACATAGACACTAGAAGTGTGGATGAGCAGCAAAAGGAAACCAGCAAGGAACGAGCGCCCACATTGCCGTTAGGTGAGTACATCACAATCATTGGCATGTGGGACAACCAATAGATAAGATGATTCCCTGGAAGCCGAAGCCAAAAAAAAGATCCACTATACCTTCAATAAATCCTTCAAATTAATACCACGGTTAATTAATTTCTGAGCTATTGAGATTGAGGGTTTATTCAAAATTCATACAAAGCTTCTCCAGTTATACAGCAACTCTAAAACTGTTTAACTTTAAGACTTCAGATATTTTTATTTTAGCAAGGCCACTCAAATAGTTTTAAATGAAAAAGGATGTCGACACATTAACAAGATTTGGATCAGTATTTTTTATCTGGGTTTACAGCGTGAGCTCAGGTTTCCTGCTGGATTACGAACACTTTCTGAGCCAAAGTACATCAGCTTCATATTTCTTCTGTGTGTCTAGAGTCAGCTGGTAACAAACTGGACAATCTAGCTCTGCACCAAGTAACCGATTCCTTTTTTCAGTCTTTAAGATGTGGAACAATTAGTCCATTAAACCTTTTTTAATGAAATGTTCTCATAAAAATGTCATATCAACAGCTAGTCTTACTTCCCTTTGTTGAACAAGTTTTGTTTGACGGTACTTGTAGCCACCTCCTAGCCTCTGACATCAGTCTAAGGATAGTTTGCCTCACTCCTCACTTTCAGCTGTGAGATGTTTGAGGGTTTTCTTGTACAGCTTGTTTCAAATCACCCTACAGCGCCTCAGTGAGATCAAGACCTGGGCTTTGACTTCGCCCAGGACTTTCTATTTCTTTGGTTTTCACCAGTCCTTGGTGGATTTACTGGCATGTATCAAGTTTGCTGGTGCTTCTGTAAAGTCACTGATTAATTCACACATACTGTAGAGCTATTTTGACTACAAACAGGTGTGATGTCAAAGAAACAAAGGAGATTAAATATGCTGGGACTTCATGAAGCAATGCCAGGGTGCAGACACTAATAATATTAACTCATAAAAGGCTCTACAGCCATAAAAACATCTGATCTGCTGGCATCTGTCAGCTGCCCTGTACACCTTTATCATGGACAAGGAGCTTTGGAAGTAAGTGAGTAAACATGAAAGACACTGTTGGCAAGCTCATGTTTTGCTAGGTGCCTATTTTTCCATCGTTTTCACAGCAGGTAGCCTATGATCAGCCGCTTAAATGATCAGAATAAACACCCCACTACAGAGAAACTCACCCAACATGACTCCACATTGCCAGCCTAAACAAATGCTGCACACTTATGTAGTAATTTGTATATAGGGATCTTATATATTGTATATTGATTTCTTTAGTCGATAGAGAGACAAGGAAGTACTTTGGGCAGTGTACTTAGACAGGAAGCCTCTGCGATTGGCCTGATGGATGTTGACACAGAACTAAGTGAGGATGCAATTATCGTATTAGAGGGAGAGGCAAAATCCAAGCGAAGCTGGTTTATGTAGACATGCAAGAAGAAGAATCGTTTTTTTAACGATGTGACCATCAAATATGATTTCACCGTGACTTTCCAAACATCTGCAAGAATACTGACGAGAGAATTTGTTTCCTATGATTTACAAGATACTAGAGTATGTGCAGAGTGTTAGCCTGTGTTGACCATTTAATGTCTAACTACACTAGCCTACTTCTAGAGATTTACCCAACCTGACCGAATATTAGAGTCATTATTGGATCTGCGTTCCTCCGGGGTCAGTGTAAGCGGGTCACTCCATTCCCCTGTTCTCCTGCCTTTATATACAGGGTTTCCACTGTCAGTTGGCACCAGATTTTTTTGAAAGCCTTGAGTGAGAAAATGTGTGGTGTTCTTTGCCTGCCTTAGCTGATCCTAATCAAGTTCTTGTTTCTCTGGATTTCCTTTTCTTGCCTTGCTCCCATCAAATACCTCATTAGATTCTGTTTTCTGGACATCGACCTGGACTTTTTCCACGACCACGAGCCTTGCTAACCACACAGATCTGTCTGCCTGTCTCTGTCAGTATTCCCATGCATTACAACTTTTTTTTTTAAGTCTGCCGTAGATGACATAGGCTGACAGCTGCAGAACTTTCTCTGCTTCCACAACATGGCCGCTTTTAGAAATTAAAAACAGAAGATGTGAGAAATCCAGTTATTTTCTGCAAACAGGTAGGGCAGATAAAAGTTATATCAGGTAGGCACAGCAATAGTTATTTAATCGACACTTGATGCTTCCCAAAGGAGCACCAATGTGTTCAGTTTCACTGCCCAAGTAGTTCTTTTAGGATTGCAGGGGTTTGTACCCATCTCTAGCAGACAACTGGCAAGCAATGAGGTAAACCAAGGACAAGTAGCCAGTCAAAGGGAAACCAGAGACACAGGACAGACAACCATGCATTACACACTCATACCTAAGGACAATTTAAAGAGACCAATTGATTTAACATGTTTTGGGACGTGCGGGACGAAGACGGTGAATGCAGCGAGAACCCATGCGTGCATGAGGAGAATATGCAAACCACACACAAAAAGACTGCAGCCTGAGGTTCAAATCCAGGACCTTCTTGCTGCAAGGTAACAGGAAACAAACAGTAAAGATGTTTTATTAAGTTGTTTAGCAAAATCGTTCACAATCTCTCATATAAGCATAGTCTATTTAAAGGTAGACACTACCTTTACAAACACTTTTACTTGGTGAAACTTGATGTAGTGACTTTTCAGACGAGTCTAACAACGTTTGATGTTCAAAAACCAAACTTAACAGCAGCAACTGTTTCTAAAACTACTTTTATAGTCTGAGATCCGTTCTTCTCCACACCCCCCCCCCCCCCCCACCCGCTCTCTGTAGTTCAGATCTAGCAGCTCTGCAGCTTAATGGGAAAATATTATAATATATTGTAAAATATTATAAAATATTTATTCTGACTTTGTAATGAGCAATCTTATGAAGATAAATATTTTGGTAACAGCATTGTGGTGCACAGTACTGTACATCAGTGTTTACAGACATGTTTATTTAGATTTTGGGATTGAAACCCAGCATTAAACCATTTCCAATCAAAAGAAACTTAAAATAAATTTGAACGTACTGCTGATGAAAGCTGTTCTTGAGCTGCTGTGCAACTTTTTCATGTTTTTTCTTAAAGTTAGTGCAAGGGTCAGTAGTTCTCGTAATTTTGTGTTTCACATTGCAGCATAAACTTCATGAGTAAAATACCCCTCTACTTTTTAAAACCGTATTAATGAAACTGGTTTAAACATATTCTGTAAGCCACATGTCTTCGACACTAAATAAAGTGCATCAATGTGAGTCTAACTGTAAATTACAATAACATCTTTAACAGCAAACTGAACAGTTTGAACAACTTAGAGTGACACAGTTTTCTAAGACGTATTTTACGGAAATGTGTAAAGATTACAAATAAAGGTTGAAATACTACACTGGCAGCAAAAATCTAATTAGTATCAGAAACCTTTTTGGAGAGCTTTTTAATCAAATGACTCTGAAGTTGCTCGCCTTGACTTTACATCAGCTTCACTCTTCTCTTGGTGCGTTCGAGTGTATGAGCCACCAGTTCTGCTACAGGAAGAGCAATCTTCCCCAACCTTTGACCCCTATGTTATTAAAATCTTTAAAAGGGAAGCTCTATAAATCAAAAATAATGAGACGCAGTGCTGTTCAAGGCCAGAGCAAATAATTCAATCTTTCAACTCATTTATATCTTTTCTGTCCAGTACTCAAGGAAACACAGCTTCATTGGGATCTGATGGTGAGATGCTCTATCGTTGTTGTTGTTGTTGAAGCTACTCCTACTGTACAGAACTGCTGAGCACACTTCAAATACGCCGACACTCACCCACGGGAAAAAACACACACATACGTAATGAATTTAAAATCCCCTGAGGAAATTAGCTTAATTTAAAAGGGGGTGGATACACTGATATTTAATAATGCCTAAAACAGGGGAGATGCTAACATTACACAAAGAATGCATGTGACAGCATCTCTGTGCTTATGAAGACGGACCTGAACGGGGGCCAGGATTAACAGCACAATGCTACAGCAGCGAGTTAAAGGGGGGGGGGGGGGGGGGGGCAGAGGTAAAACTGGACTGAACTGGGTCAGAACCGAGATTAATTTAACCAGACTGGTTTGCTTCCTCTGTGAGATGCATTGAGCCAACCACTGCAACACTGAATGGTGTCGCAGTGGTTAGCACTGTTGTCCTGCAAGAAGGTCTGGGGTTCAAATCCTGCCCTGGGTTTTTTTCTGCATGGAGCCTACTTGTTCTCCTGCAAACACCATGTGTTTGACTGAAGAAGAGGTAAAGACTAACAGCCTGTGCAGTAAACACGCTTATTGCCATTGCACTTTAGCACTTCTGCTACATCTATGTATATTGGTCATGTGGTGTAAAAAAAAAAAAAAAAAAAAACATCTATTTTTTTTATTAAGTAGGCAGGGATACAAGGAAAAACACCCCTTACAAATGACCAATTGAGGTGGCCATTTTGTAAAGATGTTGTAATAAATGACTTTTAGCAGGTCTGTTTGGATAAGGACCTTGCATTGCTAGGATAAAAGAACTGCCAACATGCATTATCAGGGTAAAACCAGAGTTGCCTGTTTTAATACTTAGATTCAACTTAAGCTGTTCAACTGTTCCTAATTAAAGGCGTCAAAGACCAACCAGTGGAGTTGTTGACCTATCTCTTTTTTTTTTTCTTTTTTACTTTTTGGGCGTTTCAAGAGCACAAGCAAATCCACGGTGTGTTTTCATAAACACATTAATCACGCCTTTGCTCCCAGAAGCGAATATTGTCAGACGAATAAATGGAAAACACTTAAAATGACCTTCAGCAGAAGCAGTTTCACTGCTGTGCTTGGTGAAATATATTGATTGAAATGTGCTCTTTTTGTTTGTGTTCCCAAGCAGAATGCATTATTCAGTGCGATGTGTTTAGGTCTGAATTTTTATTCCCAGAACAATAGGGCTCCGTAGATGGCGGTTCCACTCAGATAAAGAGGCGTTATCTGAGCGGCGTTCATTCGATGCAGAAAGGCAACTGTTAGAAAGCAAAGAGTTAAAAGACCCTTATTTAAACAGCAAGTGACATCATCTGTTGTCTGATTTGTATTGTCTGCTCTCAGGGAGACAAGCACAAACACTGAGCGTTACATTCAGTCACACCAAAGACGGATTGGAGGAGAAAGAAACACCTCGCCTGATTGCCTTTCAGGCTCTGAACTGCCTGTCACGGTCATGTTCGGGTTGGTTAAAGGGCTAATCTCCAGAAAGCAGATCAATGCCTTTTCAGGTAGAAAGAAGGTAGGGAATCAGTGAGAGAAAAGGGGATTGCCAGCCTTACTAGAATGAGTAAAATCCCCCCTGTGAGAGCAGGGGTCTAGATCAATGCCGTGGCATAAACGAGAGAGGAAGAGGTGAGAGAGAAAAAAAAAAGATGATGGAGACAAGAGGATGGATGGGCTGAAGTATCCTGCACCGATTGAACAAAAGGCAAAGTGGGAAGTGTCTGAAAATGAGGCCTGTAGCAGAGGGTGGTGACAATGGCTATAGGAACAATGGGAAAGCATAAAGTTGAAGAAAAATGGACAAACAAAAGAGTGAGATTTCTCTGCAACAGCGTTCATTCCTGAACTGTGCAGAGGCAGCTGACAGGTGGACCAGACAGCTCTGAACATCTTCAAGGTTTTCTGTTACAGACTTCAGCCTCAGGAAGGATTTCTGCTTTTCAGACAAATGGTTCTTCTCTCACGCTTCTCTAAAAAAATGCAGTAGCTTTTCTTCCTAAGAGAAGGCATTTCGCTTTGTTTAAACGTCAGATAAAGAACACCGATGACCACCCAGTTTCATGACAGAATAAATAACAGCCATGACGCTCTAAAGCCTAAAGGGTTTTGGTAGGGCTCTCAACTCAATGACCGTGTGACACACGCATTTCCCTGACCGCACACACGCCCCACATGGCATTCCTCACACAAAAAAAATAACAAAGCCCATCTGGGCTGCGGATGATCTGTTCACAGAACCGTTTCAGCTTCTTTCACAGCTGGTGGCCATCAGTAATTCCTGCTGTAGTTCGTGTTAACAGAGCAGCAGGAAGAGCAACCACAGTTATGAACTTAACTTTATTCCGTGATTGTTTGTACATTTGGGGTCTGCTTCATTTGATTCATTCACGCGGGTCTATCTAGAAACAAAATGTTTTACAAGAATAAATCAGACAGCTGGAATGGACTCAGGAAGGCAGAGTTTTTGTTGCAGCAGACAGGATTTCTGGAGATGAGTGACAATCAGAGCCAATTGTATTTTTGTCAGAAATCTGGAAACGACCACTGAGCCGTTTACTTGTTTAGAAGGTGCAATATTCAGCGTTAATGTTGTGAATGAAGTTTAAACAGACGGGATTCTCCTCATGTTAGGCAGTCTTAGTATGTTGAAACAATAACGGGAGAACAGTTGTGTGTTTTATTTTATTTTATGTTTTAACCCACTGAACAATTTTTACAAACTGTTTTAACAAACTGAACAATAAAGTGTGGACACTCCTCTTTCCCTTTTTAATAAAAGTAAAATATCTCTACTTCCATGTCTAGTCAGTTAAAAATGAGACTGAGTTGACGAGATCTGTCCACCCAGGACCATAAAGAAGTGCAAAAAACTTCAGGAGTAAATGAAACCTTGCGTACTGCACCATTTTGCTCCAACTACTGAGGTACTTAAATTCCACTGAAGCATTTACCAGAAATGTGAGTCTTCTGGCTTTTTTAACTTTTTTGCCCCTGAGCAAATTACGATAAACTGACTTAAACACAAGGGGAAAAAAAGAGAAACAGCCTTACTTTCATCGGGGTTAGGTGAGGCCAGGATGGCGCTGTGCTTCCTCTTCACCTCTTCAACTTTCTCTGCCAGAGACTCGATAAAACCCCGGATCTCCTCAACCTGACAGCAGAGACACAAAGAAGTAATTTAGAAATTATATGGAGACAGGAAGCCGCAGTGATTGGTCTGATGGATGTTGACAGAGACCGGACTGAGGATGTAGTTATAATATTAGAGGGAAAACGAGAGCGAAGCTGGTTTGTAAAGACATGCAAGGAGAACAACGTTTTTCAATTCAAAAACACAATTTCTTTGGGAAACATCTGAAATAAATTATTAGCTCCAGTCATAAGTTTACATACACTGATCATGGGCATCCTAGAAGCTCATTCTTAACTTCCTTTATGTGTTCAAAAACTGATTTGTATGTATATTTAGGTCATATATTATTGTCCTCTTGGAACACCCAGTTGTGTGAAAATGTAACCTGAATAGATGGTGTTTTCTTTATAATTACACTCACCCTTTTCACAACCCACCAGTACCAATGGCAATGGCAGCGAAACAGACCTTCCTCATGATGCTTCCATCGCCATGCTTCACTGGTCCTTAAGTCATTGTGGCAACAACAGGACAGTCTTTGTCTCCTCTCACCATAAACCTTCTCTCCAAAAGACCTCTAGATCAGTCGTCCTCAGTTCCAGTCTGGCCGGTGTCCTGAAAATTTTATTTGTCACTCTGCTTCAACACACTTGAGTCAAACAACCAGGTCATTAGCAGGACTCTGGAGAACTTGACTGCCTTCTGAGGAGGTAATTCAGCCATTTGATTCAGGTGTGTTGGATCAGGGACACATCAAAAAGCTGCGGGACACCGGCCCTCGAGGTCCGGAGTTCAGGACCACTGTTGTAGATAGTCCACAGAAGCAGCTGCCAACTTATTTCTAGTGTAGTGGCTTTTTTCTTTGACATCGGTATTTCTGTCCATGCTGGTGTACAATATAGTAATTGAGTCCAAAAGCTACTTCAATAATATATTATATTATATATTATATTATATTCATATAATATATTAATATTAAAGTACAAGGATTTATGGTATTGCTTTTTTCTGCAGATTTACTGAATGCAAATCCAGTATTAATGGTGTTGCATGTTTGAGATATTGTTTTAAATTTTGCAAACATGAATTCAAATAACGATATACTTTGTTATAAATACTCTTTGCATTACATATATAAATATGCCTTCTTAGTAGTAGAAAAATGTAAAAAGAAAAGTAATATCCTGACTGTTTATTTCTTTCAAATTATTTCTAGTTTGAACTCTGCATCATCTGCCACAAAGATCCAGGTCTGACATTTTACCCAATCACCTCCCACCTGCTGCCTCATCACCAGCTGCGCTGCTTCGGCCGCTGCCTGCAGCTGGAGGACCAGCAGGTCACATCTGTCAGTGACTTCATAAATCCCAACTTTCATCTCAGACTGTCAAACTCCTCATCACTTCCTCCTCCTTTACACCTGCTCCAACAATGGGCCAGACTCCAAATTTATTTGTCTCTATGGTGCATTTGTCATTTTCTTCTGAAAACCTCCCCTTTCTCCTTCGTTTGCTGGTCCTATTTCACCCCTCTGTCACATTCCTGCATCAATCTCCCCTAAACTGAGGTCATTATTCTCAAATCATCTCCATAATTAACAGCTGATTGAATCAGTTTCTTTTAAATAACAACATAATTGGCTTTGAAATACCACAGGGGCGAGACCACACACTGGAGGTTTATTTTATGTCATTGTGGATTAGGTAGAGATCAAAAACGTAGAAATGTAATAAAATAGGGGAACAAATACTGAGAGAAAGAAAGTAGAAGGTGAGACCATTTAGAAATGTGTCAGTGAGTCATGGTGCAGCTTCCTGCCCTTATAAGACAGACAAATTTTATTTAGGTGGGAGAAAAAACAATTTCAGAGACTCCTGAGAAGCTCATTTATATGCATTTATGTGCACACATACATAATGCACCACAGTAGCATTGCTAAATATTGCATCTAATCTACTATAGCTAGAAAACATTTGCAAATCCTTCAGGGTTTAAAAAAAAGTTATGACTTGTTATTCAGTTAGTGCCTGAAATTCATTAAACCAGTAACCAAAGGCAAGCTGCTGCAGCGCTGTTAGTAAATTATTGACACACTATTGTTCACAACTCATGTTAATCTCTACTTCTAAGCCCTAATAGAGGTATTTTTTGAAACTGTGCAAATTAATATTTTTTATCAATTAAGCCCTTTCATTGCAAAACAATTCCCTCCACCGAGACCATTAAAGAATATCTAAAAATGTTTTTTGTCATTTTGTCATTTAACAAATGGAATAACTTTTGGGAATCCTAACTCACACACAATATTTTGTGTCTTTTTATTCAGTGATTGTAAATCTCTGCTTCAAAAATCTGCATAAAGGACAATTATCTTTTTTTACTGTGTGGCATTAAATCAGGCTTAGCTGTTCCTATTTTAGGAAGGATTACCTAAACTATATCAGGGTTTTTTGAGGGGGAGAATTTTTAAATCTTTCTTCAGTTTTAGAAGTTTAGATACATTTTATTGGTGTTTAAAAGCATTGCATATAAACAAAACCACTTGGATCAAACCTTTCTGGAATCGCAAAGAAGCCTCCAGGAATAGTTTACTGGAGTTTTGCCCCATTCCTCCTGACAGAAGTCATGTATCTGAGTTAGGGTGACCACCTGCTAATAAGCCCAAGGGGGGACAAGGGGTATGTTTCTGAAGGACAAAGTGGGACACTGCTTGGCGCGGCGGTGCCCCCACCTCACGGGCAGACTCACTGATAGTGGTTTACACATTTCTAGCACATACCACCTTACATGGTATATTAATAATGCCCTATTCCCATAAACATGTGTAATTGCTGATGTATGCTCAGGAATAGGCCAACCAATGTGTATTTCTTTCTAAATAAAGATTCATAATACGTTGAACATTCAATGAACAGATGCACTTCCAATTCCGATTTACTTTAGCTATTTAATTTTATTTATTTTTCATTACAATTTATTCACTTTAAATAAATTATAATTTAAAATTAAAGGATTAACAGGAATTGTAGTTGGTCTACACCACAGGAACTGTACAAAAGTCTTAACTCACGACTCCAGAGGTTCACAGAACGAGAAGGGGGAGGAAGGATGGTGAACTTGGATGTTGGTAAAGGCAGGCGCAGGAAAAAAAAAAACTGTTCAACATCCTGGGGACACTTTTAGGACTTTGGGGTCACCTTTAGGACTCAAACCTTTTCAAGCCAAAACATGAAGTGGGCAGAATGTTTAGATGTCCACTTATAACATCAGTTTAATCCAAAACATTACAAAATTAACTGACCAGCAATCTAATCACAACGAGCCAACAGCCAGGATGTTTCTGAATCAGACCATTCATCAGCCTACTTCCATAAGGTCGCCGCTGCATGACTGAAGGCTTCCCCTGGAGCCGCAGCACCAGAGCGCTTCGGCCGTCTCGGTAGAGCCGGTTGATGCAGTCAGGATCCAGCAGCGTGAACGTCGGACTAGTTTTTGCTTGAACGGCCATCAGCCTCCATGAATACCAGGTTATCCTTGTTGATATTTATTAACACCGATTCAACTTTTTCACTGCGGAGGTTCGCCTCGGTAAAGTCGCACTGCTGAGCCGTCCGCACCAAGTGACGACACAAAACAGGTTAAAATGTCCTCGTACGTTATATGAGGCACTTCTTCATGTCATCCTCTCAGTCATGAATAGTTTGAAGCTGTGGCCATAGTTACTTCGTCGTTCGAAAATAAGGTGGATAGAGCGACCAACTTTTTTTGAGAAAGCATTGATTATGCGTGACACGGTCTCAATTTGCGGGACGCATGAATTGGGCTTCAAACGCTGTGCGCGCACGCGCTACGCGGGACAGGTGGTCACCCTAATCTGAGTTGGGTTTGTAGGCTTACACACAGATTTGCACCTTTTTAGTTCTGCCCACAAATATTCCATGTAACTAAGATCAGACTTTGAGATGGCTACTCCAGAACCCTAACTTTGTTGTCCTTTACAGTTAATCTGGTGGCATGCTTTTGTAGGGCACCTTTTACACACAAGGTAATTCAAATTGCTCTACAGGAAGAACAAAGGAACAGAAATAAGCAACATTAAACACACTAGACACTAGAGGACTGAGGCCTAGGTCCTCGACACCGCCATCCCAGGCTCGAGTTCCACCCCGAGTTCTTCCTCCTCTGATTCAACCCCGTTTCCTGTCAGCCTGTAGCAGAGTGAAGATAAGTGGTCATTATGTCCTCCAGCAGCCTAAGCCTATAGCAGCATAACTACACAGATACATGTAACTCAGGGTAACCTAAGTTATCCCTTATCAAAAAAGAAAAGACAATACTTGGACAGTCACCTTGACTCTGGATTTATCGAAGCACAAGACATTTCTCAGGCTGAGTGTGTAATTTGTGGTGAGAAGCAAACAACAGTATGAAGCCAAACAAACTTAAACGACACCAAGATACTAAACACCATGAAACTATGGGTAAAGGTTGGGAATACCTTAAGAGGAAAAAGTAGTTGATACTGTCAAAAAGATCCACTGACATCAGAAAAGCATTTGAAAGAGCAGGTAGCGATTTACACAGAGCCACAAAAGCGTCTTTTGAGTGTTCACTTTTAATTGCCAAGGCTATAAAACCGCACAATGTCAAAGAACAGCTGTTCAAAACCCACCTGCCTGAAAATTGTGGAACTGATATGTGGTGCATAAGCGGCAGAAAGTGAAAATTGTCCAACTCTCCAACAACAGCGTCAAGGACAGAATAGAAAAAATGGCTGAAAATGGTCAAGACAAGCTACATAAGAAGATTAGGAATGCTCCCTTTGCCATTCAGATGGATGAAACAACAACGGTGTCAGACGAGTGCGTGCTCATTGTTTATGTGCAGAACATTGACGGTGATGACTTGAAACAAGACATTCTTATGTCCACAAATTTAGCAACAATGTCAACAGGTCATGATATATTTAAAGCTGTGGACTCTTAATTTGTATCTAATAACCTGACCTATGAAAACCTGGTTGCAGGTTGCATGGATGGAGCTGCGGCAATGATAGGAAAAAACAAAGGTTTTAACAGCCGCTTGAAAGAAAAAGCCCCAGTGTTTGATCTTTCACTGCATGCTCCATGGTCAAGCTTTGGCAGGTAAAAAACTTTCAGAAGACCTCAGTACCAACCTCACAAATTTGATCAAAGCTCGTCCTTTGAGCAAGAGAATCTTTGCCCTGCCGTGCGAGGATGAAGCGCACCAGACACACACAGAGGTGCGGTGGCTGTCACGAGGACAAGTGCTTGTGCGTTTTCAGGAACTGAAAGAAAACATAAAAGAGTTCCTGCAAGACCACAATCGATCACTGTATGAAGAGCTGAATGATGAGTTTTGGATAAAAGCTGCATATCTCGCTGACATTTTCGTGCTTAATAAGACAAACAAGTGGATGCAACGACCTGATTCAAATGTCCTGCAGTGCAAGGAAGCTGTGGACGGCTTTGTGCATTAACTGGACTATAGGTGTGAAAAGATGTTGAAAAGGGAGCAGTTTCCGCTGCTGGTGAAGCAGTCAGCTGGCACTGTTTTTATCCAGCACATGAACCTGCTCTGCGCGGGGATGAAAAGCCACTTCGCTGGCATGGAGCAGCATTTATCAAGATAAATATGGGCGATGGACCTCTACATTTCCACTATCAAAGGCGTGGAACACCTTGGCTGTGAAGGTGAACTTTGTGACCTCCAACTTGATTCTGTATCAAAAAAATATTTCCAAGAAAATGGATACAAAAAGTACAGATCCTTGCACACAGACTGGTCAAAACATACCCTGATGAGGGTTATTCTTCCATTTGGCACCAATTATCTGTCTGAGACAGCCTTCAGCGCTCTTGTGTCAATGAAAACAAAAGCCTGCAACAGACTTGATGTCCATCAAGACTTTCGGATGGCCGTGACAAACACCACACCTACCATCACAGCCCTGGCCAGAAACATGCCAGCCTAAGGTGGCCATTAGTTTAAGACTGACAGAGAGGTCCTTATTTAGTACATTTTTGATAGACATGTGTGAACATGCCCAGTGTCAAGGGGATAAAGCTGGCGAACCCGCACCCCCATAAACCTTACTCCCTTCTGAGTGTGGCAACCCCCATGTTGTAAACTCTTGACCTCTCCTGTCCCTCTTTTAAAGTTTGATAATAAAGGCAGAGGAACAGGTGGTTCAGCGCAGAAGAGCCAAGACTGTGATGGAGCAGGTCCTCCGCTCCTGGCCCCTCTGCCCTCTTCTATAGAACATTCGAAACTTGTGTTGTGTGGTTTTCTTTTAGGATAATTAAGGAGTTATTAAACATAACCCTATCAGGTGAGCTGAGTAGACTTAATTAGTGGTAACAGGTGGAGATGATCTAGAGTAGGGTGGTGGCTGAAGGGAGACTGAGCTGATTGGATAGTGGCTGATGACTGAAAAGTGACTGGCTAAATAAGAAAAGTCCAGAAATGTCCAAAGTAAAACAAACAAAAAACCTAAACCATGACATCCAGGGATTATTCTCTTGAATTTATTTTTTTTATTTTTCATGCATGACTGTTGTTTATGAATACACCAGTTTTAAAAGAAAAACTGCATAATTCTCACAACAGTGTTCTTGTAGTTGCTATCTCTGCTGTACAACTACAATTGTTTTAATTCAACAAATAAGTTTGTAATTCACTTTATTCTTTACATTTTTTGATGATGAAGAGATTAATGTTGAACATGGTTTTGGAAGAGGTGAGGTGAAGCAAATTATAGGGCGGGGCTCTGCTTGGCTTGGATCTAAGAAAGGGGGGCGTTAAAGAAAAAAGGTTGGGAACCACTGACCTAAGCCGCTCTAACTATTTAGCGGTTTTAAGATTAGTCTTAAATGTAGACAGGGTGTCTGCCTCACAGACCAAAACTGGGAGTTGGTTCCACAGGAGAGGAGCCTGATAGCTAAAGGATCTGCCTCCCATTCTACTTTTAGAGACTCTAGGAACCACCAGCAGACCTGCAGTCTGAGAGCGAAGTGCTCTGTTAGGAACATACGGGGTAATCAGAGCTCTGATATATGATGGAGCTTGATTATTAAGGGCTTTATATTAGAGAAGGAGAATCTAAAATTCTATTCTTGATTTAGCAGGGAGCCAATGAAGGGAAAGTATGATAGGAGAAATATAATATTTCACTTTAATTCTCATTAGAACTGTTGTTGCATCGTTTTGGATCAGTTGAAGGCTTTGAACTGCATTTTGTGGACTTCCTGATATTAAAGGATTTCAGTAGTCCAGCCTTGAAGTAACAAATGCACAGACTAGTTTTTCAGTGTCCCTCCCAGACAGGATATTTCTAATTTTGGAAATATTCCGGAGGTGAAAGAAGGAACTACTGAAAGCCGTTTAAAGGTGCATAGCCTTGTTGTTTGAGTTTATTTTTTTAAATTTATACGTCAGTAGCTAACTGTGGTTGCATACAAAGTTTTTATGAAAGATTATCACATTTTTCTGGCGTATTAGTTGTTATTTTGGTGTTTTATGCTTTGTTTTCGCTCAGTTTGTTAGTAAATAAAGCATGTTTGTTATGATTTTAACAGAAGTACGTACTGCGCATGCGCAGCAGGGGTTAAAACAAGGAAGCGGCTAACGGCTATTAGCATCTCCAGGCAAAACAACGAAGAAGGTTCCAAGATCTAATGAAAAAAATGCAAAAGATATAGGATTCCAACAGGAAAAAGACTGAACTGTCGCTGGGAATACAGTATGACCATTGGTGTTCACTGAAGCGGGCGCTAAACCTGCTGAATGCTCAGATGTGACTGCAGAGTTGACTGACGTGAGTAAATGTTCTGATATGAGGTTCTTAAAGTTGTTGTTAGATCATTTTATTTGATTAATTTTATTTATTTGATCTTCGATCACGCCGAGCTGCCACTTTACTGCGAGGCATTTCAGAGGGTCAGGCTCGATCCGGCATTATTTAATTTGGATTTATTAATTAAGCAAACTGGGGCTATTTTTATCCACAAAAAGCCCCCCCAAAAACATTATCAGGATGGAAGCTTGGCATATATAACATTATTTTATCATGATCAAACGGTTTTTGGTCTTTTTTTTAAGCATATAATGTGGCTATATACCTTTAATACGGGGTTTAAATGGCATCTCCTGGTCAAAAATAACAGCAGGACTTGAGTTAGGAAGAGTTCAGACATATATATTAGGTGGAAAAATCCAGATTTTCAGTAAGAGCTTTAATGGTTCTTATGCTCTTCTCCAATCTATTCCAATTTATTGTGGGGTTCATCACCTAATCAGTCGTCATTAGGCTGAACGATGTGTACTTGTGTTTGAATGCAACAGTCTCTGGAATGAAATGACTGTCTTCTTCACACAGACATTGATTTAAAAAAGGAAAACACTTGTTTCTTTCTCAACAGCTTTGTGTAATGATATCTCTAATCTGATCCTAGTTTATTTGTTATAAAAATCTATTTTTTTCAACTTGTTCAATGAAAAGAATTAGTTACACAAAAGGTGGAGGCCATAGGGCATCTTTCTTGCTTTCACTCACTTCATCCTTGCATCATCAGGCGAAAGGAGTCTTGAAACACAAACTGAAAGAAGAACTGACACTAATGATGCTTACATGCTGCTTGTGTAGTAACATAAACCGCAAAGGCTTATTATTTATCACAAGTGCTGCTGTTCCTTTGCTGCTTGACACAAATTTATTTAAATAATCCATGTTAGGTTAGCTCACATGGTTTATTTTTAATAGGCTTTAAAGACTTAGCTGGAAATATGGACTGGTTTCAGTATCTTTCAACACAGACTACCAACTATTCCAATAAAGCTTAAGAAACTGAACATCTCGTTGTGTTAATTTATAAATGCTAAATGCTTCATAGTAGTCAAGTAACAATCTATTTAAAACTTAAAATAAACAACATCCTGGAGGTTATGCCAACAGTTTCTAATTGGTTTTGTAATGTAGTGGAGTGGATGTGCAGAGTATTTTATTTTCAGATGTCAGCTTTATAATAGATTAAAACCTCAAATAGGCTTTCTATATCTCTCACACACTTGAGAGTGTAAAGACGCATTAGCATCTAGCGTAACAGCAGTATTTGATTTAATTTTGTTTATTCATGTAATGATTCGCTAATGTTGAACCCAAATGTGAGCCAGACACGGAGCTGTATTTTGAAAAGGGGTTTATTAACAAAATCCAGGTGGCAAAAAGGCGGACTCAAAAAAAACTGAAAGGCAAAGAACCGAACGGGCACGGACTGGCAGACAGGCAGGTAGTACAAAAAAATAATCAGAGGCTGGAAAGAGTTTACCGCAAGCTGGCGAGAGGGATTAACACCAGACGTTCCGGCAACACACAAACAACTAAGGTAGACTTAAATAGGAGGATAGAACAGGTGAGCAGGGCGGGACCAATTAACCAAAACAGGTGAAAGCAATTGAAGGAACATACAGACTAATAAAGAGAAACCTAAGATAGAAAGCAAGACTAAAGGACAAGAGCTGACATAAATAATAACCAAGACCAGATGACTTAAAACAGACTAAGCACAAATCAAAAACAACACAACAAAGAAATAAATCCTAAAACAGAAAAGTTGGCTAACTGAAAATAACCTAAACCACAACAGAACGTTACAATTCATATAGCACCGATTCACAACAAATGTCATCTTGAGGATACGACAAAAGAAAAACTGAGTCAGGTTATATACAAAAATATTTAGTCAATTGTGTCTATTCTAGTTTAGGTAATTATCCAAAATGGTAAAAAGTTTTCTATCTTATAACATTTTTTGTTCCTATCTGGGATTTATTACTCCACGCAACAAATTAGCACAAATTAAAGTAGGTTTTTCTTAATTTTCTGAGTTGTGCTAATAGTAAAAGGAGGGTAGTGTAAAACTAAAGATAAAAAAATAAATATTAACTGAAATTGTCCAGTCTGCCTCCTATTTCCAGGATTGGGGAAACCAAAGCTGCATAAGACATTCAGGGAGGATTTCTGTTCAAGCAGAGTTTATAAATCATTTTAGGATTGTGAGATATAGTCATGTGAAAATAATGGCCCTTTTTATTCTGGTAGCCTGCAGAGTAATCGAGCCGACGACAGTCATGAATTGTTCAAAGGATAAAATCCTCATTGGTTCTTGGTTTCTTTGACGAATCGTCTGTCAGAGATAAAATGCCGCAAGATTTTTCAAAAGCAACAAAAAGCAATTACATTGACGTGTGTGGTTTTCAAGCTGTGGAAAACTAAATGCAACCACCTGTATTTTTACACAAATGGCTCAAACAGATTATAAAAATCGATGCTGGTTCTCTGAGGGACACGTTTTCTGTATGAGTGAAGGACAAAGGGCTGCAGCTGTCTATCCACTGTCTGCGATCCCTCCTGATCTGAACTAAAACCCTTATTAATAGAGCCGTCAAGGTGAGGGACTGACTTCTGCTGTTTTAACTCTTCTTCTTTAATCTCCTCGCATCGCTGATTCTTCATCTTTTGTGCTTATTTGTGCCCTCAAGTTATGGCTCTCTCGCTGCTTCTCTGCCTCAAACTGTTATTTTGTTGCACCTTTCCATCATATAATGGTTTTGTACTGCTTTAGTAACAAGAAGAAGAAACTAAGCAGATAAAAAACATGCAAATTCCTATGTTATCTTTTAAGGCTAGTTAAGGCTGGAGACATTGGCTCAAAAAGGAAAGGAACAAATACAAGTGAATGATAAAACCAGAATATTAGCAGGATACCTGATGAATAAAGTTAAGAACCAGGGCCATTTTTTTATATGCAGATTTAAATTATATATTGCAGAGTCGAGCAGTATGAGTGAGCATATTCAAAAAGTTAAATCTTAACTTTTAATTTTCCACATTAAATGAAGCACATCCACAACAGACATCCAAATGGAAGCCAATTATTTATGATGTGGTTTATTGGGACTTCTCATGGGAAACAATGCAATTAATATAAGCATCAACAGTCTGGACTACGCGGTCAGGGTGGAGCCACGCTTAAAGCAAACAAACAAAGAAACAACTTGGAGATATAAACTGTCCTAATAAACACAAAACATAAACTCAAATTAATTATTTGCAGTGAGTGGGAGTTATGTTTATCTGAAAAAATGCAGACATCAAAGTCAAGCCACATATCCAAGCATATTCACTCTCTAATATTTTTCCTGCCATATTTGTTCCACCCACGATCAAACATCATATTCCTTGCAAGAGGTGGGTTTCAATAGTTCAAACCAGTTATTACAACCATGTTTAAATAATATCCACACTTTATTAAAAAATGTTTAAATTTCTTTTTGTGTTAAAATCAAAGGAGGAATTGTTCAAAGTGTGGAGGCAGCTGAAAAGCACACAGTGGTTGCAGCATTTCAACAGCGACTTCAAGAACTTTACTAAGAATTACTTCAATAGTATTTCTAAGCATAAACTTAGCAAACTTTAATGTTAACGTTTTAACGTCAATCAAAACTCACCAATAATAAATTATAATGTTCTTTGATTGAGTGTTATTCAAAGCAGTTATTTGTTTGAGCTGAAAGTTGTATTGAAGGAGAATTTATTCAAAAAAGCAAAAAGGTACAAATGAAATATTGTTTTTTTTCTTATGACAATTTAATGTGCAAAGTCGTGAAAGAACCAGCGAATAAAAATAAATGTGATAGTGTTACTTGGAAGAAATGTTTCAATCTGGGAAGCCAAATGGCCTCCAATTATCCAAGCTGCACTTGGAGGAATCCAATGAATTTAGGACTTTCATTTATAACCCCTAACACAAAATCTTTCTTACAAGGCTAATGTCTGTTCTTTAACTACAGGTCATAATCCAGAGAGGATACGGATGGTGTCTTTTCTGCTTTTCATTCTTTCTTTATTTTAATAAACCTGAAGTTAATCCAGTGATACAACACTCTGACCATATTGTCCGATCACCTTACTCCCTGAAATAACAGTCTTTTTTTAGGTTTTGCACAGAGCAGAGCTGAGCCAACATTTACCGGTCCGTCACCTATGGTCACGAGGAATTGACCATGACCTAAAGAACGAGATCCCGGATATAAGTGGCCAAAATGAGATTCCTCCAGAGGGTGGGTAGCCTCAACCTTAGAGTTAGGTCGAGGAGCTCTGTCATCCAGGGGAACTCAAAGTAGAGCTCCTGCTTCTTCTCATCAAAAGCAGCCAGTTGAGGTGGTTTCAGGATGATCAGGATGCCCCCTGTGCGCCTCCCTTTGAGGGGTTTCTGGGCACGTCCCACTGGGAGGAGACCCCGGGGAAGACCGAGGACTCCTTGGAGGAACTATATATCTTCTCTGGCCAGTGAATGCCTTCAGAATGAGCAGGAGGATGTCTGGGGTCCTTTTGATCTGTCCTCGCCAAGCTTGCAACATTGTTGAGATGGAGGACTCCTAACCTGCTCACGCAAAACGATTGGTTTTAAATCATTATGTGGCATATTGACGTTGAAAGAAATCCATCAATTTATTCAGAAGTGAAAGAAGCTCATTTAATTTAATTTCTGCTTGGGATTAATAAAGTACTTTGGAATTTCAATTGATTCTTTTACAGACATTCAGATCTTTGACCAATTGTGATTTGATTCATTTTAGAGTTCAAGCTCTGGATCAAGGCAACACATCCAATTCAGCCTAACGCCTCTTGGTCATGGATGTTAAAATTAATCTGGTAGCAGGTTACACAGTATGTTTTTTTTAAGTGATTTTATTCTGATTTACTCCTGCTTTATGGGGGTTTTGCTTTGATTTGTTTTGTTGTAGAACATTTACAGTTAAATATTTTAAACAAAATAGACAGTTTGAGAATGAAATTCCAGTTTATTGACTGTGTACTCTGCAGAAAACACCCGCACAAACAAGATTTTAAGGTTAATTTCTTTCCCCAGAAATATGACGTTGAAAAATCAGCATGAAAAAAAGGTTGACGCTTTTTAAAAACATGATAATGATATTGAATATTGTCAATACTGACATTTAGTCAATTGTGATCATCTACTCAAGGAGAAGAGCTGAAGAGTAGACTAAACACATCTCCAACTTTTATACACGGTGGTGGCTAATCATACTTTGGACTTCTGTTGCAGTTGGTGGCATGTTTAACATTTTATTTTCGTATTATTGGACAAAGAGGGGTTTCATTTCCTTGTTTATTCTGACATTTTAAAAAGTCTTATTTGTTAGAGCAATAGCTTTTAAAACTGAACAAAGCACATTGTTGGATCTAGAAAGTAAATCAAGTATTTATCTTTGCGGTTTTTGAGATCATATCAACTTCTCTGGAATATCCATCCAAAAAACTCCATTCAATGAGACAGCTTTTGCAACATAAGTCCTTTTCATATCTACACACACGATTTATTTGATGCACCTCAAATTCACTGCTAATTCAGCCTCCTTTGTAATTTATTTGTTGTCTCATTTCCCTTTGAAAACTCATGCATCAAAGCCCTGCTTGTTGGACCTCTTTCATAACTCACGAATGCTTCGAAACGGCGTCCAACCTCACGTGACCCTCTTGTGTAGCAGCATTTGTGATGATGAGTTTAGCACATCAAAGGTAAGGCAGCCATGTCCATAAATTGATATACACAGGTGTTTCAAAACGGAAGGTCCTGACAAATAAAATGTAAGAAAAACAAAAATGGACATAAAAGAGCCACATGCCAAATGTCTGACTAAAGCGGAGCAATCCTACTTCTTAGATTTGTCTCGCTGTGGGAGATCCGGCCCATTAAGGAGGCATTAGAGAGCCCGCTTCACTTGGAGTGAAAGATGTCACAAAGTAAAGTCAGCACGGCTCTGTATGACTGATGACTCACAGAGGGGCACCATCTCTCCAGAGATACCAACTGCTGCTACAGAGAAATGGGTCTGTCTCTCAGAAAACCAGGATGGTGTCCAGATTGTGCTAAAAGCACGTGTGCAAACAGAACAACTACAGATCTGGGTCTGATTTTAGAAGATGAGACGGCCTACAGAAGTGAAGTCCATGACCTCATCAGGTGGTGTGCCTACAATGACCTAATCCTCAGCACCTCCAAAAATAAAAAGAAGACCCCCGACCTGCAAAAGAATAAGGTCGGATCACCCCCTTCCCCCTCCACATTCATGGGAAGATGGTGGAAGAGGTCGATAACCTGAGGATTCTGGGAGTTATACGGATAAACTAGCTGATCTGCACTAACAACACAGCACACCTGGTCCTGAAGAAACAGAAACATGCCAACCTACCACCAGAACTACTTCTGAACTTCTTTAGAAACACAATAAAGTCCAGCCTGACCAACAGTGCCAAAGTCTGCTCAGCCGCAGAACGCCACGGCATCCATCAGGCGGTGAAGGCGGCACAGCACATCACCAGACTGGAGATCCCACGGGACACTCACTAACAAGCTTCAAAAGAAAGGCGACAGCATCCTCAAAGACACCACACGCCTTGGCCACTTCATATTTGAACTGCAACCTTCTGGTAGAGGTTTCTGGAAAATCAGAACAAAGACTGAGAAACACATAATTGAATTAAGGCAAGCCAAAGCAAAAACATCAGCATTACTCCAGGTTATAATTTGACATCCAGTTTTTCCAATATTCTTCTTTCGTTGGGGCACATGTCACGGATAATGAATAATGAATTTCCTCAATTATTTTTGTTCATTTCATGATTGTTGGACATAATGTCCACCTAACAAGAGGAGATAACAGGAAAATATCAGAATATGGGGATTTCCACATAACCCGCAGCATTGCCAATGCTGCGGGTTATTTGCTTAGCTTTGAGGGTAATGAAGAACCTCAAGCTATATTTCCATAAAAAATTTCTCTCCACAGATGTGAAGAGGTAGTGGGCTGTGTTTTACCTACATTTAGTATTTTTATGCTTTTTTTAGCCCTGTCTGCAATTTTGCTCTTGCATGAACTTTAAAAAAAAAAAAAAATTGCATTTTGTTCCACAGCACAGTCACTGAAACAGTTTTGCTCCATTGTTGCTACAACTTCTGAGAAGTCTTTCAAATATATGTTTGCTCTTTACAATTTATTTTTCCCCCGTTTATACCTTTTTGAGTTTTATTGTACTTTTCTTCTACAATGACAATAAAAGTTTCATTCAACTTACATGTGAAAACAGTCAGATACAGTATGGAAACGCATGTTGATGTCATCTAGTAAAACATAAGGTAAACAAAGATCCATGCTGCACCCAAAACATTATCCATAGTTGTAAATCATTTATCGGCAACAGGGGGAACACGACACACATTATAGAGTCATATTCAATAAATTAGAATATCATAAAAAGTCAAGTTGCTTCAGTAATTAAATAAAGTTAAATACTCTTTATAGATGAATTACTCACAGATATTTTAAAGCCCATTTTTAGTTAATAACAATGATTTGTTTTTAATTATAAACAAACCATGAAAAAAAAAATTATACAGAAATGTGGGCTTAATGAAAAATATATGTTTAACACTTTTTTAAAGGTTGTTATTTTCAAAAGGTACTTTTAATTTGACAGATAAGCCTCATTGGAACCCATATTCTAATTTAGTAAATATATCTATATGGATTACAAGCAAAAATGAGTAGTTTCATATCAGAAGCAGGATGATGGCAAGTTATGAAAGCAGTGAGAACCCTGTTTAACAAGGACAGAGGAAAAACGATGAAGAAAGATTAGGAAACAAACCTGTTCAAAGAACTCATCCATAAAGCCTTTGTCCATGCCAACAGCGACTTCATCCTCTTCCTCCGTTGTCTCCTTGCCCTGCGCAAACAAACACACATGTTGTTATGATCTAAAAAATCTGATCTGAATAAACATGAATTTGATGCCCTGCTTGTAAAAGAATCAAATGCGGCCATAAATAGCATTAATGATGATAACAGCGACAATGTTGGGATGATACACGATCTCTTTTGCATAATTTGAGGCTAAATAAAACAGCCTCGACAGTCTCGCACCTTCTCCACCCATCAACTGATTAGAAACAAGGAGCACTTAACGACACTCATAATTAGAAACACAGAAAGGGTGATTAGCAACTTATTATTTAATTATGACCTGAAAGCAGACATAAGCTTTGTGTTGTTGTTTTTTTTTTTACATCTCTATCAAGTTTATTGTCAGTGCTCTATATCAATAATCTGACTCTTGCCAGATGGATGTCATTCCGCAGAGCTCCACACTGCTCCACACGTCCATCTGGAATCGCTGCCATTCAACACCACATAAAATGAACGAGCCAATCAGGATCACCGGGCCGGATTTTAGTAGATGTGACGCATAACAGATGCGACTGTTTGGATCTAGACAACAATGGCGACTCGCAGCGAAGAAGCAAGCAGTAACATTGATGCTGCTGTTTCATCAGTGTTGTCCAATCTACTGAATATTAATTCTTTAAAAGAACACCAGAGAACGGCTTACTCAAATTATTTAACAGCATATTTGTCTTAATGTCTGCCACCTTCTGAAATTGAAGAAAACAATAAATATCTCTCATTTATTCATTCCCTGCATTTAGTAAATGCAGGGTTTACGCTACATGTATTTGATTGTGGCGCACAGCCACACCAAAATAGAAGCTGCCACACCTTCAAAATGAATAAAAAAAATATGTTAAAAAATGTAAAGCATGTTATATAGCATGTCTACTGTATATCTGCTCTCTTATTATAATCATAATCAGAGTAGAAAGTAAATTCAAATATCATGAGATGTTAAAATTCACTTTATTTTGAAAAACCAACCCTTCCAGCTCCTGTCTGTCTCGCTGCGAAGCTGCTAGTGAATGAAGCTACTGGTGGCTACTGCGCTGCGCTGCTTTCTGTAGTGAAGGAAAACTAGGGACGACAGTGGTTTTACCACCTCAGTGACTCTCTCGCTATATTTGGGGACTTTTCAATTCAATTCAGTTTTATTTATATAGCGCCAATTCATGAAACATGTCATCTCGAGGCACTTTACAAAGTCAAATTCAATCATATTATACAGATTGGGTCAGATTATACAGATTGGTCAAAAATGTCCTATATAAGGGAACCAGTTGATTGCTTCAAAGTCCCGACAAGCAGCATTCACTCCTGGAGAAGCGTAGAGCCACAGGGAGAGTCGTCTGCATTGTACATGGCTTTGCAGCAATCCCTCATACTGAGCAAGCATGAAGCGACAGTGGAAAGAAAAACTCCCCATTAGCGGGAAGGAAAAACCTCCAGCAGAACCAGGCTCAGTATGAACGGTCATCTGCCTCGACCGACTGGGGGTTACAGAAGACAGAGCAGAGACACAACAAGAGAGACAAACAAGCACAGAAGCACACATTGATCCAGTAATCTGTTCTACACTAGATGGTAATGTACCATCAGACTCCTCTAGCAACTTTTATTCAAAAAAGCAACTAGAAACAAATCTAGTGACTTTTCTCTGTGTTTTGCCGATTTAGGAACTTCACATGAAAGCAGCAATCTGTCTATCGTTACCGGCTCCATCCAAATACCCTTAATAATAGCTTCTAGCTCCTGTTCCTTGGCCTTCCACAGGGTCAACAGTAAGAACTCTATCATGGGGAGGAAAGGAGCTTAGGACTGCTGTGTCGAATTCGGATAGCCTTTTACTCCGTCCTGACCTGCCACCTTAGGATATTCCCAAATGTCCTTTCTCCCATACCAAGCTTGGGAGTATTTGCTTAGCAGTCAAAATGTGACCTCCTTAATAATAGGCCGACATCAGGTCACCAGGTCTGAACATTTCTATAACTCATGTAGAGTTAGAAAGAAAACATGAAAATAAGGGAGAACATTGTAATTTCCCATCATGTAGCCGGTGATTCATCATGAAATAAATATGTATTCCTAATCACATATCAGCCATTATGCTGCATTAGCAAGGATCTCATGCGGCTTCATCTCATTCATCTAGCCACTGTCAAACTCATTCACCTCCCCATTAGTGGCTTATGAAATCCATTTGCTTATCAACATTGTGATGCCAGAATGCACTGTGCATCTTTGCCTGCCAGATCTGCCTGCTTCATTTTAATCGCAGGTTTTAGAGACGTAGGCCCATGACTTCTGATCCAACTTTAACCCAAGATTTGCTTTTCAAATCTTCACTTCTGTAAAGGAGAATCACTGAAATCTTGTTTGTCAAAATCCCCTAAAATTAAAGGATTTTCATGAGCGCCCCAGTTAGAGTAAGGATAATGGGAA
This sequence comes from Fundulus diaphanus, assembly GCA_037039145.1. NCBI lineage: Eukaryota > Metazoa > Chordata > Actinopteri > Cyprinodontiformes > Fundulidae > Fundulus > Fundulus diaphanus. The sequence continues at coordinate 22,194,002 of CM073124.1, forward strand.
AGCCTCAGATGAAACTGTGGATGAAATATTACTTTTCTTTTTAGTAGAGACCGTTACGGAGATCTTCTCTTGACAGTACCCTCTGTTCCCTTTCAACCATTAAGTCCAATAAATATTTAAAACACACAGTGTAATAGAAATATTACTATTAAAATCATTATTATGACCTTCATGAGCATGGGCTGGCTGCTCCATTCATCAAAGACAGTAATGTTAACGTATTAAATGCAGGAGGAGACAAAAAGTTTGCAGCCAGATGAGGAATATAAACAAACTCTGATGGGAAGAAGTAACCACTGTGTGTAAAATTAATCTACAGCTGTTTAATACCTTGAAACTAGTGTATAAGGATACTGATGTATTTCTTTTTGTTCAAATTACTAAAATGTATTTTTATTCTTTTCTGCTAAGTTTGCAAATAATGGAAGTTGTCTAAAAAGTTTTGTTCAACAAAAGGGGCCAAAACAAACTCATTTTATGAATCAAACAATACATTATGTTCTTAATGCTAATAAAGCTTCAAAAAACATTCTTGAACAAAACACTTAAACTTGTTCAGACTTGATATATCTCTGTAGCTTAATTTGATGTTATGTATCTGTTCAAAATGGTTCCTAAACACGAGACACAAAAGGCCTGCTCCAAATAGGCTAAAACCAGTTTAACCTTTCTGAATTGATGACTCGCTGACCAAAAATTCAAAACATTGAAGATGGCATAGGCATAACTTACCTTCTCACACTAAAAATAACATATTTTATAGTCAAAGTTGTTGACAAAGTTGTTGACAAAGAAAACAACTCAAATAAATCTATTTTAAGTTCCAATGAGGTGTTTAAAATAATCCAAAAGCGAGATCATATTTCTCCAATTTATATCCCCAATTAAATCCAGAATGCCCTTAATATTTCTTTACACAAAGGCCCTAAATAATCCATCATATATCAGAGCTCTGATTACCCCGTATGTTCCTAACAGAGCACTTCGCTCTCAGACTGCAGGTCTGCTGGTGGTTCCTAGAGTCTCTAAAAGTAGAATGGGAGGCAGATCCTTTAGCTATCAGGCTCCTCTCCTGTGGAACCAACTCCCAGTTTTGGTCCGTGACACCCTGTCTACTTTTAAGACTAAAAATGTTCCTTTTTGACAAAGTTTATAGTTAGAGTGGCTTATGTTACCCTGAGCTATCTCTGTAGTTGTGCTGCTATAGGCTTAGGCTGCTGGAGGGCGTTAAGACCGTTTTTTTTTTCTCTCTGCTACTTTTTTCTAACTTTCTATTTATTAATGATCTGTTTTTCCTCTTCACAGATTCTAGACCTGGCGCAACATTTCTCTATTTAGCTGTGAGCAGACCATCAGCTGAATTATAGCTGCCAAATAACTAGATGTTCTCTCTATATATAGATGATACACTTCTTGATTGCTTTTATTAAAGACACGTGTGCGCATAGAACGCAGAAAAGGGAGAACAAGGCAGAAAATACAATTCAAAGTTTCACAAATTTACATCAAAGCGAATTATTCCACACATATAAATAAAAGATAACTGAGATTAATGCAGGGTCACTTGGGGGTAAATTGATGCTGTTTGTAGAGTACACCAACTGCCAAATTTGCTTAAGGCCGGTTCACGCGGTAAGATTTAAAAATTGTCGGCCGATTTTCAAAGCCTAAGAGACACCACACATAGCAATAAAAAATTGTACCTATAACAGGTTTGCTCCTACAGTGTGTTGTGTCCGGTCAAGCGGCAAGCACAACGCACCACACATGAACAGATTTCACGCAAGATCATTCGGGTGTTAGATGGGAAATCTTGCAGACATTCTCGAGATTAAACGTGAATTTAGACTAAAGAAACATGGACAACAAGGAAGAATAATGGTGATAGTGTGTGAAATACGTTTAACAGAGAAAATACATTAAAACGCCGTTGGTTAAAAGAGTGGAGACAGCACAAACAGGGGCTCTATGTTTGCTACACTATGATATAGAGGTGAGTTGTGTTTTTTATTCTCTGGCTTTCCCTCACCTCGCTTTCTGGTTGGCTTCACGTCACATTCAACAGGCTGCCTGCTCGTTTGTCTTTGGGGAACACTCCAAACGCTAGGATACGGGGCATAGATAATCCAACATGTTGAGTATCCCTGATTGGAGGTCGGAGCGGTCCCGACATCTGAGCAGACCAAATCACTCTTAACACACCACACACGGCAGGGATATCTCTTAAGATTATCGTAAGAGGCATCCCGATTATCGGGCATGCCGGAACGGGAGTATCGGGGCAAAAATCGGGCTTGTTATCCTGCTGTGTGAACCAGGCTTTAGCCTCTTCTTATCTTAAGCAGAATCTTCATTCCATCATTATATGGGCTTGGACCGTTATTTCTGTGTCTCACACCTGAACAAAGGCAGTAAAGAAGCTGCTGCTGTGACTAAACGTACTCTGTCTTTCTTTCCATAGACTGGACTACTGATCAAAGCTAATCTGTTTAACTGTTTCTCTCCGGGATAGAGCCACTGAAGGAGCTGTTAGTGTCATTATCTGTCTTCAGTGTTTCCTTTAACACAGAATATACTCCTGGATCAGTGCTTTTGTGGGTTTTTTACATTTTTGTGTGATTGCTCAAGTCTGCAGTTAGTCACGGCAGATGATTGCTCACACTGAGCCAGGATCTGCTGGAGGTCTCTTCCTGTTAAAAGAGAGTTGTTCCTCTCCACTGTCGCAGTATGTAGTATGTTCAGTACGAGGGATTGCTCCAAAGCCATGGAGTCAATCCAATTAGCTATGCCTCTTTGGACAGAAAACGTATTGCCGACTGGCATTATAATCCGGATTTGAACATAATCAGAATTTAATTTCCCAGATAGTTTTCACTTATAGGTTGACTGAAATGGATGAAGGGAATCATCAGTTCTAAGTATGTGTAGAATGACCCTGATCAAATCTATGGTGGAAAGGTTACGAAACCATTGATCATGTGTGGTGATATTTCAAATGAAACGACCGGATACCAGAATGTTAAGGCTTTTTTTTATTAAAAGCCCATTCTTCTGTCTAAAATCATTATTATTGTTGCACTATCCATGATCAAATTGGAACATGTGTTTTATGAAAATCAAAATTTCAAATCAGTTGTATTGTAGAACAAAATCTGCTGGAGATGTATCTTCCTCAAGTTCTTTGCTGTGCCAAAACACAGTGAAGGAAAATCATTTTTGTGCTACTAGGCTTAAATTAGCACCTTCTTCTGTGTTGGTCTTTAACATAAGATTAGCTGACAGACATGACCAGGAGGGAAGAAGATATGAGACACAACGAAGAGATGAGTTAGAACACAGAGAGTAAATCTGACAAAATGTCCTAAACAACCAAGTTTAGAGAGAGAGATGATGAGACGGTTGGCACAAACCTTAGTGAGAGGAACGCAGAGCCACTGTGATCACACTAATATTATCCGAGCCCACTCGAGATATATTTAATTCAGCACAAACAATTTTTTATTTGTGAAAACAGTTTCTATTCACCATAGAAAGCTTCCTTAAATAACCTCGGGATACAAATATCTGAGTGAGTTAAAATTTGATGCTGACATACATCGAAGGGTAGCTCCTGTTGCTTTTCATTTGAGCCGCAAGAAATGTGTTCTGTCCAAACCCTGGTTCTGCACAAAGAGGAGAACTCAATAAAGGCTGCAGCAGCAGGATGCAGAGGAGGAAAACAAGCAGGCATTCAGAATAGGCTGTGAGAGCGCTGTTCACCCTCCACAGAGGGACGCTGCACCCCCCCCTGCAGAGAGATAAGAGCCCTGGTCTGCTGGTTCTTACTTTTTGGTCAGCAGCAGAGAAGACGGCACCCCGAACGTCCACCTCCCACCCAGATCTGGAGCTCCTGCTGAGCCTAAGAGTCTGTGGAGGCCCTTCGCGCTGCACTCTAGACTCAGCCCACAGACTTGACTATCCACACACAACAGATGCTCTGAGCCAGACACAAAAACATACATCTACACATCACAGCTGACACACTTATAATACACAGCAGATGGCACACACGCAGAGAAAACAAGGTCCATATGAACCAGTCCTCAGTGGACTGCAACCCGTAAAATGCTCTGCCTCTGGCCTCGTGCTGGGGTGAAATACCCCAATGGCTAATGGTGTGGTGGCCTGATTATGCACTTTATTCGATTAGAGAGTTTCTCAAGGCACCGCTGTAGCAGGATGTCTCTCCATGAAGACAGAAGTGCCCTGACATCCAGGGCACACAGAAACACAGGATACAAATTTAGTCCATGAGCGGGAGCGTAAATGGTAAATCATGGTTAGAGAGCTATAGGCATTATGAATTTATATCAGAAAGAACAAATCACTGCAACACAACAGTGTCATACAAGGTGCTACAGGAACCCAGAGAGATGCAGGGAGCTGAGAATAAAGCATGCTTGCTGGACTGCGCTTCCTAACAGTGTTGCATGTGATAACAGATGAGCAGCAACCCCTGCACAGGAGAAAAACCTACAAGTGCAATTCTTTACTGTTTTTTTTTTGTATGCATGCACAGAAACCCACAGGTTCTGCAGTATCCATCCACTGTCTAAAGCTGTTCATCCATTCAGGGTTGTGGGGGGGGGGGGGGGGGGGGGGCTGGTGCCTGTCTCCAGCGGTCATTGGGTACACCCTGGACAGGTAGGGCAACACAACCAACCAACCATGCACTCACACCTGAGGGCAATCTAGAAAAAAACTAACCTAAAAGTCATGTTTTTGGACAGTGGGAGGAAGCTGAAGTACCCGGTGGGAACCCAGGCCTACACAAGGATAATATGCAAACTTAATTCAGAAAGACCCTAGGATAGGCTTTGAACACCAGACCTTCTTGCTGCAAGACAACAGTACCATCTGTGCCACTGTGCAGCCTGATTATACAGGACATGTATGATATTGTCCTTGTGTAGCGCTTGTTAAGTTTAAATATTCAAATTTTGCCATTCTCAGACATACGGTTTGAACCAAGCCATCTGTGTCTGTCGATGAACACATTATGATTATCACCAATACCCCCATCACACTGTTGCATAACTGCCTTGGGTTTTCTACAGTGCTGTGAAAACCTATTAGCTGCCTTGCAGATCTCTTCTGTTTCAGATTTTCAGACAAATGTTTCTGTCAGACACATTATTATTATTTATTTATTTTTTTTACAAATGAAGGTTGCATTAACTAACGGCTATCCTAATCCAACTGGCCCTATGTGAAAAGGTGATTGTCCGTAAATCTAGTCACTGGTGGTGACATTTTTTTACTAGCTAGCCACATCAGTTTCACTTCCTCTGTGACTTTGGATTAGGCTTTTTGTGGGTTGATAATTTTCATTTTCATCAAATGATCTGGCATCCTTTTGTTCCCAACACATGAATAATTTTGTATCAGTACGGATATCTAGCAAGACTTTTTTTCCCAATTAAGATCTGATGTGTTTTCAAAGTGTTCCTTTCATTTTTTGAGCAGTGTATATTATACTAAACAAGGTTCGGATGGGTTTCTTCTCCTCAAACTGAATTGCAGAATTAACATTATTGTGAAACCGTTTTATAAATCCATATTTAAAACCTTTGTTCCCAATTGTAAATAGTAAATAAGCTATAAATTAAACAATAATGAACATGACAAGAATAGTAACTTCAAAGCGTTGAACAGCTGAATAAACAAACCGGAAGTGATTCTATTTTGATATTGGTAAGTTATATTTATTTTTTTCTGAAATGATCCAAAGGAATTTAATACACCGATTGTTTGGAGAGACATTCATGTGGTCATTATTGTAAAGCTACAGCTAAGATGAACAGATTGTTATGAGCCATTAACAGCCCATAATGTATGAACATCACTGGACAATAAGTGTATCCTGTAAAACATGCAAATCAGTATTTAATATGTTGCTTCTTGAGATGTTTTAGTCTACTTCATCTATTCCAGTGACTCCTTTATTCAAAATGTCTGTTAGTCATCAAGTCTGGGTATGGCTAGTGAAACTGAACTCAGTGGTGAATAACAGATAATGATTTAACAAAGGGGGTTATTATTTTCTCAGGATGTCAGATAAATGACATTATCATTTCAAAACTACATTTTATGTTCACTCAAGTTATTTTTGATACTAAAATGTGTTTGATGACCCAAATTATTTATGTCTCATTAAAAAAGAACAAAGACACACGACAAATTCCTTTTAACAGCACTGCTATGGGGTATGAAGATAAAAGTACATAAATACCTGACACTCTAGCACATGTAATCTGATCCCAAGCATCATCTTAGACGTAGCATATGTATCTGTTGCACAAAGCGTCATAAAGGCTAATCAAAAGTTGGAGTAATGTCAAAACAATATTAATCTCCTGCTATGTAATGGAGACATTCTGTCAGAACTGATAAAGAATCACTCCCATCAACTTATTGGTTGATTAATTCAGCTAATGAATATTTAACCACTTGAGGGTACTCACAGCCTGCAAGTAAAGCATAAAACTTTCAGCCCAAGATGTGCAGCCACAAAATTTAAGGCACCAGAACCACAGTAATGCCCATAATTTGCAGCCATTAACACGCACTGGACTGCAGGAATGGACAGGCCATCTGGCATAACGGGCACAGCGCACACATTTTTAATATGGTTACTCTCTTCCATGTAGGCTACTCAGCTTTATTTAAAAAAAAAAATGAAACAACACAATGTGCACATATATCGTCTGGTATGTCGCGTGCCTCCGCATATCGTATGTGCCACCAATATAGCAGAGGCATTTTTTGGTCCCAGTCTGGTTGAGGTGAAGTGTGCCGAGACAAAACAGTGTAGAGGATTTCAGCGAAAGGTTGCACCCTCAAGTCAAGTAGAGGCATGAAAATAGAACCGACCCAGGAAGATGTCATATCGATTTGTTGTTTTTGTTGTTTTTTAGAATAGAACGTCTGAGACATTTTATCCATAATGCCCGCTATTATCCAGTCTAGGCCTCTATTAGTTCTGCAATGTCAGCTTCTTTATTGAAAGATGAGGTGTGTAGAACATGACCTGCTTGATTTTTGATTTATAAATGTCCAGAGAAAGCTCAGAGAAAAAGTCCCGGAACGGCTTGTAGAATAATCTCTTATCATATAATGTCCTGAGGGGCTGGCAAAGCCGCAATTGCTGCTGGGTAGTGTTGAGACAGGAAAAACGCACTGACTTGTCTTCCTAGTTGTGTGTTCATGTTAGTAGTTCTGTTCATGCTGAGGCAACATTATGCTCTGGGTTTTGCTGTAATTAACTGCTAAGGTTGACATATTGGGAAAAACGTTGTTCCAGGTGCATACAAGGGGAAAGTATGTCCTAGGGAGAGTGTGTAAAAATTAAAATAAAGAGTTAAGTCATCTGGCTGCAGTGTAATCTTCTTTACTTACCCGCAAGACAGTATAATATGGATGTTTGGTAATTGAAGATGTCTTCGTGTAGTTTTAGGGGTTCACCTCATGAAATGTTCTATATATTATTGCAAAAAAAAATGAGGGTGGATTTTGATATTTACATGAACAGTTTTGTTGAACAGGGCTGCAAATAGTTAAATTTGACATTTCAACGTGTATTATTAGGATAGTTTAGATCTGCCTCTTCATGCTTTATAGCATGAAGAGGCAGATCTAAACGTATACGTATACATACGTACACATACGTATGTACGTATGTACATACGTACATACGTACATACGTACATACGTACATACATACATACATACATACATACATAAGAAACCAGCAATGAGCAACGTCAACCAGAGAGCTTATATGCAGAGGGGAGTAGTGTGGAGAAAGGCATGTCAGAACAGGTTAAAGTAATCAGGTGGAGATGAGGAACAGCTAAGACTGACGAATGGGGGGGGACCTGAGGAGGAGGGTAGTTAATTAGACCAAAGACTGCACTAATATGGAAAAAAAATATGTAACAATTTGAGCACAGAACAATAAACATATATGCTGAGAAAATGCTGAAAACATGAACACTAAATTAAACCATAAACTAACAGGATGTGACAAAAATGTAATTTACCATTCAGTTATCTGAGAAAGAAATGGCCCACTGCAAGCCCAGAGATGGTGCTAACACTTTGAAACCACCAATCATCAGCTGACTGGCAGACTGACTGTCAGAGTGAATGACTGACTGACGGAGGAGGACAGGGTGTAGGTCGATTGAGACCTGGAAATTATACAACTGGAGAGGCAGCGCCGCTGATGGGCGGACACACGAAGTGATGGAGTGAGCCAGAAGAAGACCAGCCAAGTGTAAATCTCATTCAGTTCCTGTCTCATTACTGTTCTCCCTTTTACAACATCGTCTGCAGAGGGAATCCACAAGTGTCCGTTGTTCCGAGGGTACACTAATGGCTAGTGTCTGTGTCAGGGGGAAGATTAAAAAACCAAAAGTAAATTTTTTATGGGCTTTATGCAGACCTGCTGGCTAAACCATACAGACAAATCTCCTCTGTAGAAGCTGCAAATAAGGCTACGTTCACACTGCAGGCCTTGATGCTCAATTCCGATTTTTTTGTGAAATCGGATTTTTTTGCGTGTCCGTTCACACTTCCAAATATATGCGACTTGTATGTGATCTCTGTGTGAACTGCATTCATGCAACTTAAGTGTCCCGCATGCGCAGTTGAGGACGCGATGACGTGACGCATAACAAGCGTGCTCAGTGTTTGCGGAAGTAAACATGGTTCGTAATGCTGCAGCGTATCTTACGTTCTTTAAGTTCTTCTCCAGCCGGAGCCAGCACATTACCGCCGCAAGCTTTTTAAGAAGATCGAAACGAAAGAGCCAAATTTTTGGCAATGGCGTTTTGTGCGGCAGTAACGTCCGTACAGAGAAACGTGTGGGTGCGGAGTCGAAGCCAGGAATGGTGGGATAGCGAGGTGAGCGGCTTTTCTGATACGGATTTCATTCACAATTTTCTAATGACAAAGGCGACCTTTATGTGCGTCTGAACGGATCTCTTTAGCGCTCTCACGTAAAAACACACATCTTCGGCGGGCCATAGCAGTAAGTAAACGCGTTGCCGTGGGGCTGTATGGACTTGCAACAGGTGCTTGTTACCGTATCAATAATATGTATCAATGACGTGTAGGTCGGATAAATGCGACCTGGCCGTTCAGACACAGGTCGCATTTGAAAAGATCAGATACGTATCGGATTCAGGACCACATATCCAAGTGGCCTGGGTCGCATTTGAAAAAATCCGATCTGTGTCGTTCAGACTGTCATAAAAAGATCAGATACAGGTCGCATATGGGCAAAAAAATCGGAATTGGGTCACTTCAGGCTGCAGTGTGAACGTAGCCTAAGAAGCTTTTGATTTCTATGTCAAATTATTGCAAATAATTTTTTTTTAATAAAGTTGCTACATCAACCTAACACAGAAGAGCTGGCTGGAGCAGGACAGCTTTGTCTTTTTGTGTCTGATCTGCTCTCTCAACACCCAGTTGGTCGCAGCAGGTGGGCAATCCTATTAAACTTGGCTCTACTGGAGGTTTCTTCTTGTTAAATGGGAGGTACTTCTTTCCCCTGTTACTACTTGTTGCTAAGGATAAGAGATTGCTACAAAGTCCATGACTCAATGCCATCATATCTCCACTGATTTGATACGGTCATCTGTCCACAGCCTCCACACGCTTACTTGGGAATAGAGATTGCTGCAAAGTCACTTATTGGATGCCATTATTTGTCCTTTGTTGTCACATGCTTACCCGGGATAAAAGAAATCTGCAAAGTCAGGAACTGAATGAAAACACCTGTCCATTATGACCACAGGCTTACCCAGGTGGAAAGATTGCTGCTAGGTGTACGTTTCAATCTTATCATCTACCCACTGTACCCACATGCATGCTCGTAAAGAGGGATTGCTACAAAGTCATATATTCACTGCTAGCACATGTTTACCTAGGAAAAGGGGTTGCTGCAATTGGCACCCTGTCACTAAGCTGAATTTAACCTGTTGTAGTTTTTCTATGACAGTTACTGTGAATTAAGGCTCATTTTAACACGTCGGCAGAGTTTTAAAGCACGCCCAATAATTTCCTTTTACTACCAACCTTTCTCAATGCCTTCACTTTTAATTATCTTCTCTCTCTTATCCGCCTCACCTGTCCTTTTCTCCCCTCCTCGCTACAGAGTGTAGCTTCAACACAGAATCATTACTGCAGCAGAGCCACACACACACATGGACTCGGTTACCTTTCACTCCCCCTCCCCTCCACACTCCGTCGCTTTCCTTCCCTACGTCTCACAATCCGCCGTCTAGACCTCAAATTTTATATTGCCTCTGCCACAACATTTCACTGTGGTACATTTCAACTAAATTAAATAATTTATTCCTCCTCTCTCGGCCCGCTCATCCCCCTCCACCCTGCTCGCCTTCCTCACATCTTTATGACCTTTAACAATGCAATCATCAGAGCGATGCCATTTAAAAACACATAAACACAAATTCACAACGAGCCACATGGCGAAAGGTTAAATAATGACTTTTAATGCGATAATACTTTGACTTAGCGCAAACCAATATCAGTCAGTTTCAGGTGTGAATCTGAAGGTCCGTCGCTGGCAGCTCTCAGACAGATATCTCTTTGTTCCACAGGGACTCACATGAGAGGAGTGACCTTTCAGCCCAAGTCCTGCATTTCTACTCACGTTTCAGCTTGATAGCTCATAATTAGCAGATGGGTATGAATGTGAATATATAAATGACACGTGATTGAGGATTTTCAAACACAAACTCTTACATCATGTGTCTGTCTGTAGACAGCAGTGCATGGGTGGCCAGTGTTCATTTTGCAGGAGTGGGAGAGAAAATGTCATAAATTGAACTTTAATAACAGATCACAGGCTGGGAAGAAGGGATGTGCCGTCACCGCTTAGCTTTTTCGCTCCACCTGTATCTGCTCCTTCCTCCCGCTTAAATATGACGGGAAAGCTCCAATATGCGACTCGCTGACCATGAAGGATTATGACAAGATCCATGCTCAACTAACGCAATCATGCCGTGGAAATGGAGGAGAACATGTACCGAGGTGTGGGAGGAAAACGCAGGACACGCAGAGGAAGAATGAGGAATGAGCGACACAAAATGATGACGGAATGCCTGGAAAATAAAATACAAGAAACCGGGATGGGAAAAAAAAGCTGAGGAAGATTTTAAAGAAATTAAGGTCAAATGTCAGCCGATTGTTTTAATCCTTACATAATCCACTAATTACTTGGTTATCATTTACCTACTATACTTAGTTACTTAGTTATACTTAGTTATATACTGCTGTTTTGGAAGCAATGTTTAAAAAATATTAATTTCTAGTCAAAGCTCTCAATTCTTATTCTAATATTGTGCGAATTACAAATCTATGTACATCGTTTGTACTTCAGCGTGATAGACTACTACAGCCTAATACATTACAGTGAATTTTTACATTTCAGCGAAGGTTTTCAGTTTATTGTCATTTTTGTTTAGTTTTTTTACTAACAAAACTCAGAAAGAATGGTATGCATTTGTATTTGTCCTTTGAGTTAATACTTGCAGAACCACCTTTTCTGCAAGTAAAATTGTGTTTTTTGTTACTATAATGTAGAGGTTGACCGATATATCGGTCGGATGATATTTAAGGCAGATATTTGCGTTTTTTCCTGCATCGGCCAATACATGCACTTGTTCGTCCATCCATTATCTAAAAACCCATGTCTGATCTCCAGCTGGCGAGCTACCGCCACTGTGCATGTTTGTTCCCATGGAGAATCATTTATGCACATGGAAACAATTACCAATCACTACATGTACAGCATCTAACGTTACATAAAATAATGTGCATACACTGCAGCGGTGGTCAGTGTTTCTTCTCGTTCTTCTCCCCACTGGCTTAAAGAAGCTCTTTTCTTGCAGTGACACCTTCATTTAGTGCGAGCAAAGAGCTGCCGTCAGTGTCGTGACGTGTTTTTTTTTTTTGGTGTACTTTTCAAAACTGCATTCTGAAGCTGATTGTTAATATTAGTTTTGAGACTTGTGTAACATTTGTTATTGTGTCATTTTTATCATTTAAATGGAGGAAGATAAAGCAATAGCGGCGTCAAGAATCGGCCCCAAAAATACCGGCAGCACATATATCGGGTATCAGTTAGACTGTCAAAATAATTGGTATTGGCATCTGCCTTAAAAAGCTTGTGTTGGTTGATCTCTACTATTATCACATAGAAGGGGCCCTAAGCAGCCCCTTAGTTTGCTTAAGCCTTGGGCCGGCCTTGATGTTAATTCAAATTCAACAGTCTCTAGTAGCACAGCTTCTCCCCCAGCGCTTGCTGCACACTGCCTGTCAGCTGACTGAAAGAAACGTACTACACTCAGTCAAGTTTCGGAAACTAAAGGAGTGCCACCTATCGCTCTTATTTGGGTAATGCTGTTTTAAAACTGCAGTGGGAAAGCTACTCTGACTAGCTGATGAGTTCATTATGCTACCAGTATCATAACATTTGGTGCAATTAACACATTTACTTGAAAGGTTAAACAGGTTTTTGTGTTTATTTTGCTTAAGCCTGTGCACAAAAATGAAAACAGCGATGAACATTTTTTTAGATAGGTGTTGAAATTAGCACCCACCACTAGCCAAATTCAGGTCAATTTAGAAGTTGCAAGTAAATTTGATCAAACAGGTTTCCAAACTGGAGAGAAGAAAAATTTTCAATTTCCAGTCGGGTGCAACACTGCACCTGAAATGTTGCTGGTATGATTCATATCTGGTATCATCAGTAGAGGAGGAACTGAGTGGGAAAGTTTGATTATGGTATATTCCTCATGACAAGAACCCTCCAAGCCTTCTCAAGAAGAGCCAAGAGGTAAATTTATAGTTAACCAGCTTTTTTTTTTTTTTAAGAGAAGTGAAAGGAACCAAAAGTAGTAACTTCATGTCAGTTTAAATTTTAACAAGAGTTTTGGTACGACTGTCTGGGTTTTGGATGTTTTGTACCCCCTTTAATAATGATACGATTTAGATCTATTGTCTATGATCATATGTGCTGTAACAAAGTGTGGTTATGTAACTCCAGTAGTAGTTATCATGGTGTTATCGGGGGTCATAATCTGTCAAATTTCATAAGAATTAATTGGCTCAAACAGTAATCAGAAATGTCACCAATAGAAAAATGACGCCATACAAAATCTTCAGAAAACATTAAATTATGATTAAATTTAAATATATGAGACATTACAGCATGCTTATTATGATTTATAGCCTTAATTAGTTAGAAAAAAACAAAACACTTATTTACCAAGAGGAATAAACTGAAAACCTATGATTATTAAGTAACTGGCTTGTTTACAGGTATTAAATAAAAATAAGAATGGCCAAAATGGCAGCGAATGAATAAGAAATTGGGGTTTAAATTGGCGAAAGGGTTCAAATGACCCAGAGCTGTCCTCAGCATATGCATGGTATATTGGCAAATATCTTTTACGGTATAGTTATCTTTACTAAATTAACCAAGAGTGGATAACCTAATTTTTTTTAAATATTTGGATTTTTTTGCTCTTGTATCAAGGTCAAATACAACACAGAAATGTGTTTGAAACAACAGTGGCTTGTACAGTTGTTCGGTGAAAATGTTCTTCAACCAGTCATATCTATACATCAAAAATACAAGTAGATGTTGCTTTTCAGCAGCAGGGACTGTGAAACTGGTCAGAACTGAGGGAAAGATTTATAATGATAATACAGAGATATCTTGGAGGAGCAAAACCTGTCATTCTGTCTTTGTTTCCAGACTGGGATGGAGGTTCACCTTCCAGCAGGACAATGACCCGTAGCATACTGCTAAAGCAACACTAGAGTGATTATAGGGGAAACTTTCAGATGTGTTGGGATGGCCTAGTCAAAGTCCAGACATCAATCCAATGAGAATCTGTGGTTGGACTTGAAGATCGCTGTTCACAAGTAAAAACCTTCCGACATGAAGGATCTGCAGCAGTTTATCCTAAAGGAATGGGCAAAAATCCCAGTGGCCAAACATCCAGAAAACTGCAGTAAAAAAAAACAGCTGAAACACTGAATTTCTTTACATCAAGACCGAAAACCCATCAGTTTAGAGTTGCTTTTGACCCATAATAACAAGAACATTGACCAACTTATTTTATGCGTATTGATGTTTTCATTTAATACAATTCAATGTTTGTTACTGGTCTCACAAGCAGTGACCATTTCATGTTTTCATCATGTAAAGCACTTTGTACTGCCTTGCTGCTGAAATGTGCCACACAAATACGTTGTCCCGCCAACTGAAGCTTTTTCCATGAGAAAATTTGTGTTCACCGATTGCAGATGTTTCTGTTGCTGTTCTTTCCACTAAGGAGCACCTGCCAAAAAACCCAAGTGGAAACATTCAAGACTTTAATTCATCAAATTCACCTGCAGACTCCCACAGGAAAACCTACTTAGAGCCTAATGAGGATAATTACGATTTAAAGCTCTAATCTTCAACAAGTGAGCATGATAAAAGGTTTTTATCTGCTCTGCTGAAGAACCATTCAGCTGCCGTCAATTACGAGATGATGTGAGAGCGGGAGGTCAACACATTAAAAATTCAATTTTAACAGCCAGAACCAAGATTACCCAAACCCGAAGCCAATCTACCACAGCAGATGGGTAATTTTTGATTACAGGATTGTCGTTGGCTTCATAAGATGAAGAGCCAAATGAGCTCATGCGTTGGAATAAGCTCTGACAGAGACAAATCCCTAAAAATCAATCACTGTAATTTCATAACTCAGACATCTACAGGGATTCTCGCTGGTCTGAATCAATCGGCTGTAAACAGCAGTTCAACGGCCAAATTTCAGAAATAATCGTTAGCCGCCAACAGATACTGGATGTCATTGCAGCTGTCAACTCATTTGCAAAGACAGACAAGTCCCTGGTGAGATGCCAGCGCGGTCACACTCATTTCGCGGCTCATTAATGCAGCATCTACGTGTTAATGAATAATATGCTGGTGAGTATGCCTTTCTGATAATGCTAATCCATGACGAGGCATTTCATTGCAACTGCTGATTACATCGATAGGTCTCAGAGCAACCTGAGACAGAACAGCATTTTCCACAACAGACGCGGGAGTTTACAGAGGCTTAAAGGAGACAAATTATGCCATCACCGCTGCTCAAGTCCAGGCATGGGTTAGGAATGGTTAACAGACTCACATGGCAGTTCAGTCGGTACTATGTACTGCTATGTAGGGCTGGGAATGCCTTCGGGTCCCCAAAAATGAGATGAAGAGTCTCACTGGTCGGATAAGTGCAAGATAAGGGAGGTATGGATGGAAGTGCTACTGGAAAAAGCTGTCTTGTTTTGGAGCACTCCAGAGTAAACCATCCTGTGATGTGGTTGATGAACCAAAAGTACTCCAGCTGTATAGAGTAGCCCTGCTGCTTCCCCACCTGCTGCTGTGCACTGCCAATCAGCTGACTGGATAGAAATATCATTTATTGTCCCGTAGTGGGGAGATTCAGGACAGTCAGCTCCATATTGTGTACAAGTACACATCTAAATCACAGATTTAAAAAAATAGAAAAACTCAGGGCTGAGTGGGGAGCAGCTGGAGCAGGCTACCTACTTATGTGGTGCCAGAAAAAAAGAAGTGCATCTTTATTAACCAATCAACTGCTGGCTGGCTGCCTGAGCAGATAGCCTGACTAATTAACCGCTCATGTTAGCTTGTTATAAGTGTGTTACAAGTGTGTCAGTGCACAAAGACCAGAATGGCTAAAATACCAGCTCTATAAGCACTGCTGATTAGATGAACATGTGCTTATTATATATTTTTGCTTCAATCTGTATATTAAAATAAAAACAATAAATAAATTTTTAGGACACCATTATTATAACTACTTTATTTAATTATTATAACGATCAATAAGGTATTTCTATTTAGTAGAAATAGTTATGATTCATTTGAAAATGAAAGCAATTAGATCATATTAGACATTTTATTGAACATTTTTATGCAAATCCCACAAAATCATAATATTCTAATTCCAGGTTATCAGAACGCAACATTCTCATAGAAGGATTTATAGATGAAATGAAGCTACCTCCTTACTGCATTAATTTATTCACAATTAAAAGAAAAATAAATGATTTTCCCACATCAAACCAATTCAAAATTAAGTACTGAACGTTAGTATGACCAAAACACATACAATAGCTACAACTTTAGGTATTACATAAGTAGAAAGGGAAATTAGGCATAATTTGGCATCATTTTAACCACTTGGTGGCAGCAGTGTGCTTCCAATGTGATGTTTTGAGTTGTATATGCATCAACAGGTGTTGGTGGTATACATACTGATTATTTGATGGCTTGAAGCAAATCTGCGATAGTATTTAAATAGTGTTAATGACATGCAAATAAAGTAAGGGGATGATTCATCTAGGACAGGGTTTCCCAAAGTGTGGTGCGCGCACCCCTGGGGGTGCGCGAGCTGCCACTAGGGGGTGCGCGAGGCGAAAACTGTAATGGCGTCTGACTGTGATGTATATGCGCATATGACTTGTGGTCTGTGCTTCAATAGTTCTCGCAAATACGCTCAATGGGCTGAAATCAGGGGAACAGGTGAGAGATCTAAGGTGAAAGTTAGTCATTAAAGAGAAGAGGAAAAGAGTGAGAGAGAAATTGGAGGCAACAGAGGAGAAAATCGCAACGGATCCGGGAGAAGAAAACGAGCGCATCAGAAAATGTCTCTTCCTCTCTCCTGGCTTTACGTCGTACGTCAGCAGAGGAAACATTTAATTCGGGCCGAAAGTTTTATTTACGAGATTAAATTGAGTGTCTTGGTCTCTATGGATCGCGCTGCGCCTAGAAACAGCGCTGCTGCTCAAAGTGCCGCGACTTTGAACCGGTGACAAACTCTGACGCGCATGACACGCATACCGCTGTCGTTACCGCTGCTCCTGGAAAAATAAAACGCTGCTCCTGGGGGGATTTTTTGATTATGCTCACGCATAGATGTGTAATACTTCTCATGGCGATTCAGACAGGCGCAGACTGCGCCGTGCAGTTCATTTTAAAGAGGCGGTTTTAGCGCATATTCAGACAGAAACGTGCTGGGGGAGCCGAGGTGTGTTGCTGTGGGCGTGTTTACCTGCTGAAGGTAACCGCTGTGAAACAATCAGAAAGATTTCTCTGATTAATAACATCTTTATGGAGCGCTAGAGTTATTGTTACTCTGTGCTGCTCCACCAGTTCTCTCTCTCTCGCTCGCTCATCATCGGACAAAAATCAAACTGCTTCGTGTTTGTATTTTGCGGCGTGAAATTGTGCGTCATACTCAGATTTAGAAGCGTTGTTACGACGTTTGAGTTGTAACTGCAACCATTTATATATATAAATATATATACACTCCTGATCAAAATCTTAAGACCAGTCAAAAAATTGCAAGAATTTGCATTTTGCACTATTGGATCTTAAGAAGGTTCTAAGTAGAGCTTCACAATGTTAAAAGGACAAATCAGTGCAAGAGACAAGAACATTTGAGCAGGGAATTGTCTGAAAACTGCATTTATACTCAAACATGATTTTTTCAGCTGATCAAAAGTTTAAGACCATAGTCTTTAAAAGCCAAAAGCTGTGCAAACATCTGGATTCCATGTCATTTTCTGTGAAGTCTTTACACTGTCAAGACCTCCTGATGGCAAAAGCAAAAAAGCTCACTGACTTTGAACGTGGTAGGATTGTTGAGCTGCATAAGCAAGGCCTCTCACAACGTGCCATCGCTGCTGAGGTTGGACGCAGTAAGACAGTCATTTTGCATTTTTTAAATGATCCTGAGGGTTATGGAACAAAAAAGTCAAGTGGTAGACCCCAAAAAATTTCACCAGCTCTGAGCCGCAGGATCCGATTGGCTGTCCGTCGAGACACGGGACGATCCTCTACCCAAATTAAGGCCATTACTGGTGCTGACTGCAGCCCAATAACCATCAGACGGCATCTGTGAGAGAAGGGCTTCAGAAACAAAAAACGTCTTCAAAGGCCACGTCTTCTTCAACGCCACAGAATTGCCCGTTTGGACTTTGCAAGGATGCACCAAACATGGGACATTGAAAGGTGGAAGAAAGTTGTCTTCTCTGATGAGAAAAAATGTAACCTTGATGGTCCTGATGGCTTCCAACGTTACTGGCATGACAGGGAGATCCCACCTGAGATGTTTTCTACACGGCACAGTGGTGGGGGCGCCATCATGATTTGGGGTGCGTTTTCCTTCAATAGAACAATGGAGCTTCAGGTTGTGCAGGGGCGTCAAACAGCAGCTGGCTATGTGGAGATGTTGCAGCGGGCATCCCTCATGACTGAGGGCCCTCGTCTGTGTGGTAATGATTGGGTTTTTCAACAGGACAATGCTGCAGTTCACAATGCCCGCCTGACAAAGGAGTTCTTCCAAGAGAATAACATCACTCTTTTGGACCATCCTGCATGTTCCCCGGATCTAAACCCAATTGAGAACATTTGGGGATGGATTGCAAGGGAAGTTTACAAAAATGGACATCAGTTCCAGACAATGGATGCCCTTCGTGAAGCCATCTTCAACACTTGGAGCAACGTTCCCACTAGCCTCCTGGAAATACTGGCATCGAGCATGCCTAAACGATTGTTTGAAGTCATCAACAAGAATGGTGGAGCTACTCATTACTGAGTCCTTTTTTTTGACATTTTGATTTCTGTTTTGGGGGGTTTTCGGGTTTTTTTGAGCTATGGTCTTAAACTTTTGATCAGCTGAAAAAATCATGTTTGAGTATAAATGCAGTTTTCAGACAATTCCCTGCTCAAATGTTCTTGTCTCTTGCACTGATTTGTCCTTTTAACATTGTGAAGTTCTACTTAGAACCTTCTTAAGATCCAATAGTGCAAAATGCAAATTCTTGCAATTTTTTGACTGGTCTTAAGATTTTGATCAGGGGTGTATATATATATATATATATATATATATATATATATATATATATATATATATATATATATATATATATATATAAATCTTGGGGGTGCGTCAACCCGGCTGGGACATGGAAGGGGGTGCGCGGCTAAAAAAGTTTGGGAACCCCTGATCTAGGATGATAAAATGCCAAAAAGTAGAGCCTCCAAGTTGATGCTTAACACCCATCTGTTGGTATATCCAGCACACACACACACACACACAAATAAAGGGCTCCTTGAACCAACAGTAAGACTTGCTAACGATGCAGTTTAAAGAAAAAAAGAGAAAAGGAAGAGGAAAAGTAGAGGAGAAGACAGGAAGCCATCTGATGGGAAAGGCCAAAGAGCAGTCATACACTATTCACTATTGCCGGCAGAACAAAAGCAAAGAAAATGTTTATTAAGGAGATAAACATGGAAAGAAGCAGGTCAAAAAAGCGAGCAGGTGAATAAACATAAACAGAGTCGAACAATGTCAGGATATAAATCAGGTCAACAGAGTTTTTACAGGTGCACTGTTAATAATGCCAGCCTAAGTAAATAACTCGCTGTCACCTAATAACAAACAATTGCATCTGATTTATAACACTCCTAGCGGTGTGTGTGATATCTGTAGCAGCCTCATCAGTTTAATTCCCTGTAGATCTGACTAACACTTCATATCTGTGCCATCTGTCACCGCTGGGCCAACTGGGAGCAGTGGGAACAAGTTGATAAGGAGCGGAGAGGCCATATCACCATTTTAGTTATTGAGGCTGGCAGCTTTAGGCACAGAGCTAAAGATTGGAAGAGCGGGGTGGCGGGCAGGTGGTGAGCTCATAAAGAAGCTTTATGTGCATATGGACAGCGATGAAGCACAACCTGAATCCTCGCACAAACATGAGCAAAACCCAATATCCTGCCAGCATGACACACAGGCACACGGATGAGTAAACCCGCTATGTGACTCGGCAAAAACACACAGAAGACACATAAGCAACACAATCTGGAAAACTCCTGACTTTTCTTTGCTGCTGACATACAAAATGCTCCATGGTAATTCTGAAAGAGACAGGAGGAAGGTTGATAAAGTAAAGTAATAAAGTCATTTTGTGGACACAGCAAACAGATGCCCTGGTCAGAAGACACAAAAGTCAAACTTTTTGACCTATACACAAAACTCTATATGTGGCAAAAAAAAAAATAAAATCAAGATAGAACATGGTTGTGGCACCATCATTGTGTGGGAATGCTTCTCTTCAGCAGCGGTAGGGAACCTTCTTAGTGTTCTGTAAATTTCACCTTCCAGCAGGACGGCAAACGTTTGGACCCAAGTGCGGGCAGGACAATGAGTCTCATGAAGTGAGTTATTAAAGTGTCTTACAAAAACGCAGACAAGCTGGCATGGCAGGAAATGAAAGGAACTGATGAGGTGTGAAGGAAACTGACTGATTTATAAGCTTTGGGGAGGTGATTAATGACATGAGAATCAGGTGAGTAGAGTTAACAGGAACGCACCTGAGTGAGGACCTAAACTTAGGAGCTGAGGGAAAATGACTTACTTTACAGAGAAATCAATACACAGACATCTAGACAAGACACAAATTTAGATTAAAGGTATATAGCAACGTTATATGCTTATAAAAAAAGACCAAAAACCATTTGATCATGATAAAATAAAGTTATATACACAAAGCCTCCATCCTGATAATGCTTTGATGGTCCTTTTTGTTGATAAAAACAGCCCCAGCACCGGGTGCGATGAACAGCTATAAACAGACGTGACGCCATCTACCGGCAGTATCGCAAGAACTATCATAATGCCGGTCTCCTTAATTAATAAAACAGTATTAAATAATATCAGAACGAGCCCGACCCTCTTCAATGCAATGCTTCACAGTAAAGCGGCAGCTCAGTGTGATCGAACACAAACCATTATTGATTAAATACACCGATCTACAACAACTTTAAGAACCTCATATCAGAACATTTACTCACGTCAATCAACTCTGCGGTCACATCTGAGCGATCGGCAGATTTAGCGTCCTCTTCAGTGAACACCAACGTTCACACAGTATTACCAGCGACATTCCAGTCTTTTTCCCTCTTGGACTCTTTTTGTGTGTGTGTGTGTGTGTGTGTGTGTGTTTTCTTTCACTGGATCTTGGACCTTTCTTCACTGTTTCGCCGGGAGATGCTAAAAGCAGTTAGCAGCTTCCTTGTTTTATCCCCTGCTGCACATGTGCAGTGTTGTACTTCCTCTCTTATCAGAAACAAACACAAAAGGCTTTATTTACTAACAAACTGAGCAAAAACAAAGCGTTAAACAGCAAAATAATAACTCATCCGCCAGCAGGACGTTATAATCTTTCATAAAAGCTTTGTATGCAACCAGAGTGAGTTACTGACGAATAAATAAAAAAAGTCAAATAACATTGCTATGCACCTTTAAAAACTACAGGTTAACACTAAAATAGGGTTTGAAATGGACCACTAGGAACGCAACACAAAAATGCATTTTTGCATTTAGAACATTATTAGATAAATATCCCTGGACTGTGACATATTTAAGGGAAAGATCCAGACCTAAATCCAATTCAGAAAGCTACAATTCACAGATGTTCCCCCATACAATCGAACCGAGCTTGAGGTAGTTTATCAAGAAGAATGGGCAGATGTTTCAGCCTCTGGATGAGCAAAGCTGGTGGAGACATACCCCAAAAGACTCGCAGCTATAAAAACAAAAGGTCACTCTACAAAGTACAGAATCAGGAGGCAGAGTACAAATGCATGCCACACTTTTCAAATTGTTGAAACCCTTGCATCTTTTTCCATCCACTTCACAATTATCCACCATTTTGTACTGATCTATCAAATAATCTCCCAATTTACTGATATAATCCCAATACATTGATGTTTGTGAATGTAATATCACAATACATTGAAACATTTAGTGGTGTGAATATTTTGTAAACCACTGTACTTTCTTTTTCATGTATAGACCATAATTTATATTCACAAGTTGGCCTGTATAGTGACACAGCCCAACAGAATGTGGAGATAATTGCCTTTTGGAAAAATAAATGGCTTCTAGCCATTGAGGCGTACAGATCTTTAATTTGGCAGAGGAGTACTGACTCAGGAGGATCTAAACTTAGGCAAGAAAATCAATTATGAAGAAAGTAAAACAACAGCTAAACATTGGTCTTGATGAAGATTACTCAGGGCTGGAAAGTAAATTTAATTGGTGAACTCTCTAATTTAGTTAAGACTCAGAAAAAAATTCCCAAATCAGCCAATTATTTCCCAGAACACTCACGGGGATTTGCAACTCAACTATCACCAGAGCTGGATGGGAGATAATTGGAGACGTTATTAGCTAGTCTGTTTGCCTGCATAGATCGGAGCTATAAGCACTGTAAACAGGGCTTCCATCCATCCATCCATCCAATCCCAGTCTGTCATGTTCAGGGTCTCAAGGGTTGAAGCCGAGACTGGTCCTTGTCTTGTAAAAGACAGGATGTTGGAACGCTCAGCAGTCTATCACAGAGCCAGCACAGAGACTAACGACTATGAGATATCATCCCTCAGGTGATTATAGAGTATCAGGATGTGTGTGCATAATTCTTAAATTAACATAATTCCCAGAAAAGTGGAGCAAACTTCACAACCATTATGGGCCTACAGAGCTCAGGAGGAGCAACTACCTCTTTTTCCAAAACTGTTGTTCTGTTAGTTGGTTCTAAAAGGGTCCTAATAAACCACATTGTTCTTTAAAATGTTTTCATCCACATGAAAACACAAATAAGTACTCAGAATACTAAAGAGGAGGTGGGGCAGTGGTGCTGTAGACCTGCCACAGAAAATTCACTAAAATAGGGAAGAGGATGATTTGGTGCACGGGAATAGAGCTGACCTGCTTAGTGTTTAGAGCTACGCTAGAATTAGTTATTATGTCACTGAAAGCTCAAGTTCTTGTTTTTATCAAATATTGGTTTGGAGCTCTTAAAAAGTTGATTCTTGTGGAAAAAAATGTTAAAATTATTTAAATCAAATTAGGCTATTCAGAAAAGACAGTTTATGGGTGGACAACGACAAACAGCGGCAACAGTGGCGCAGGAGTTACTGAGTTCATCCTGCAATTGGTAGGTTTCCGGTTTGATGCCCCGCTCTGACCGTCTCAGTTGTTGGTTCCTTGGGCAAGAATTGCCGACTGGCTGTGGTCAGAGGGCCCGATGGCGCTGATGTATGGCAACCTCACCTCTGTCTGCCCCAGGACAGCTGTGGCTACTAACTCATTCCAAAAAAAGTAAAAAACAAGGCAACTGGACTTGTTATCCGTAGTAGAAGACGTTTCGCTTTCTCTCCAGGAAGCTTTCTCAATTCAAAAAGTCTGGAGTAATGTGGAGTAACCAGCTTTATACCAATGCCAAACAAAGGCCTTGTAATGGCTTAGATAACATGCAAATTCACCCGAAACAGGTCCACCCCTTAGTAATGGGCGGTCGTTAAAGCCATTAAGCCAGCAGATTGGACCAGGCTCCATCTGCTCTCAAAACAAGGAAGCTCTTCTCTCAAGGTCTTCATTCAGTAAAGCTGATTTAGTACCCAACTTGTCCTATCAGGGGTCAACCCAAGTGACCTCGACAACCATAAAATAGCTCTCAAACATCCTGTGAGCTGTGTGTTTTCTGCCTCAGAGGGGAGACACAGTTTAGAGGCCATGAGTACCTTTTATTATTCTCCATACAAATGCCTGATTAATATAACAACTAATGATATTTTCCACAACACTAGAATAGCAAGCAGAAAACTAGAGCACAGTAATGCTGACATCCATCCATCCATTTTTTAACACGTCTATCCCTATTGGGGTCGCGAGGGGCGCTGGTGCCTATCTCCAGCTGTCAATGGGCGAGAGGCGGGGTACAACCCTGGACAGGTCGCCGGTCTATCGCAGGTAATGCTGACATCTTTCTTGAAAACAGTTTACATTACCCATGTGCCATGTTACCATTGTTTACATGAAAAGAATCAGCATCACTTAATAAAATATTTTAAAGGGATAGTTCAGATTTTTTGGGTAGGGTTCTATTAGGAGGTTAAGTAAAGCTAATCCAATCTCCAGTAAATCATTTTAAGGGTTTTCACTTTAATTAACCTGTATGAACCTTCCAGTTAACGATGCGGTGTTTTCATCATATTGAAGCTGTTGTTGATAGAAGGCCTAAAGAAGTGATTACAGTTTGTTTAAATTTGGTAACCTTTTTGCTAAAGGTTAAAGCTAGTCTAATTAGACATAGGCTGCCGTATTTAGAATAAATTGTTAAGCTAAACTCTGAATTTGAATGAATTAGAGCAGGGGTTCCCAAACTTTCCCACTACGACCCCCAAAATAACAGTGCCACAGACCGGTGACCACCTTTTGGCAGGTGGGAGTGTCTTTTTTTTTCTTTTTTGGGTAAATTATGAGAATAAATAATTTTATGAGAATAAATTTGTAAAATTATGGGAACAAAGTAATATTTTTACAAGAACTCCTACAGGAAAGTGCAGCCTTCCCCCTGCATTAAAATTAGGAATGTTGAGAATTTTGTAAAGCTATACTTTATCAGTTTTGCAAATAAAGAAATACTAAACATTTAACTCATCAGCATCAAATCATGCCGTGACCCCCAAGAGGTGTCTCGCAACCCCCCACGGGGTCCCGACCCCAACTTTGGGAACCCTTGCCTTAGAGGGTGTTTTATTTTGGTGAGACACTTATAGGAAATAATCGAACCAGAGGTGGAGAAAAAAATAACGCTGCACATCACCCTGAACATATCATCCCCACTATGAAACATGGTGGTTTGTGCATCACGTTATTAGGATGCTTTTTTTTTTTTCTTCATGAACAAGGAACTGGTCAGATTTGACAGGTAGATGGATTTGGCTAAGAACAGGACAATCCTGGGAGAAAACCTGCAAAATATGTGAGACTGGGGTTAGAGGCTCACCTTCCAGCAGGGGAACAGCCCTAAACATACAGCCAGAGCTATGATGGACTTGTTCAGATCAAAACATAGTCATGGGTTATAACAAGACCTAAATCCAATTTACATTTAGTTACTAGATTTGAAAATGTATTTTCACGGATGCTCTCAATCTAATCGCAGTTGGAGCAATTTTGCAAAGAACAAATCTGTACATTTACAAATCTGGCAGGGACCTGTACCAAAATACTTTAAATGACTGTCTCTGCTTACACTGTTTCTTATTGTTATACGACTGTAGACCATAACCTGCTATGGCAGTTTGTCCTAAATAACCTTAGACCTATATGTAAATAACCATCTGTTGCAAATGCAATGGATTAAAAGCTCATAGAATAGTTTTTGCATGAGCCGCCATAACATTTTAAAACTGAAGCTTTTTTAACATGACATAGGTCAGCTTTTGCCTTAATGCCTTTGTGAGTAGCTGTGAGCTCTAAAACCCATCCGTACTACCACGCTGTGTATCGGTGTATGAATGTGTGCGCGTTAGTGAGTGCGATTGGGTGAATGTGGCTCTAGTGTACAACGCTTTGAGTGGTCAGTATGACTGGAAAAGAGCCATATAAGTTCAGTCCATTTACCATTTTATCATTTACTACTGCAAGTTACATACTGATAACATCGTTAAAGAACCAACTTTTAAATATTTGAGCGATACTTTCACCCACCGCCCTTTGTGACTTGAAAAAAGACTTAAGGAGCAGAAAGACCTATCAGGCCTACTTCTTAGATTAACTCTAACATTAAAAATCTGTAAATCCAAATGGATCTTGACATCAACTCTCCAGGGTATCATAGAAGGTGGGAATAGTAATGCACAACAAACTTGTATGTACTTGTAACTGATCTACTCTTCACATTAATTCAGTTATATAATGGTGTTGGGAGCAGTCACTACATTTGGTGACCCTGCTGAACTTCCACTGTTAGTTTGGTGGCAGTTCGGCCTGCGTTGTGTTGATTCCTGTACGCATCAACCTCAGTCTGCCGCCACGTTTTTTTCCTCTCAGCTTTGTGGCGATGCTTTATGGAGGACCATAAAAAGAGGCCTCTCTTGTATGTCCACTTTATTAAGATGGGGATATGAGTAATTCTTCAAGGGACTCTGCAGACTCCCAAATTTCATTCAAGACCATCTTAAAACTATGTCAAGCACACAGGAAGTTTATGGGTAAAACATGATGACAGCCAATAAATACTACACTTGTGATAAAAATGAAAATGCAACCTCTTCTAATTCTAAAAAATTCTATACATAAATGTCGAAATTATTTATATAAAACCTCAAAAGTAACAAACACATGTGCCAGAATTCACAATGTCTCTCGTCATTAAGCAATAATGAAGGTGAAATGGTAAAGCTTGTGAAAAACGAAGCATAAAGATATGTATGAACATATAAGCTTTTATTCAGCTTTATTCAGCATCTTCTCAGCCTGACAGTCAAAGTTTCAACCCAGAGACAATTTAAAAACATGTTGCATCTTTGTTCGGGGCTGTTTGGGATTGTTATGTAAGCACAATTTCACCAATATTCTGCCGTGCTGTCCCACAGATTTGCAGAGATATTTCCATGACACTCAACCAGAGATTCGAGATGAAGCTGTATATGGAAAACAATATTAATCTAGTGCTGCTGGGAAATAACTGTCTGTGACTTGCAATTTGCTTCAACTCCATTTGGTCTGAATTGCCTAAAATAGGTCTGCCTGCCGCCGCTTCAGCTGCAATCTCTCAGACATGAGCGATATGATCAAAAATGATGAAAGAAAAATGGGATCAGCAGCTGGCATATCACTGCTGTCGACCCCCCACACCATACGCCTCAATATTGGCTGAGCTCCTTTCGCACTGAGGAGGAGTTTTGTCTAATTCTCCGTCTCTCTCAGTTGAACAGCAGCAGTATCAAGGAGGAAGACGAGGATGAGGCAGCAGCGTGGCATGATGAAGAAGACACGCCTGTCTTGAGACACACACACATTTAACAAGGCTGGGTTGATTCCCTTGAGGCCAAATCACTGAATTTGTTGAGTTTCCTCCTTCTTCCCTCATCTCTACTTAAAAACGACACTGGTTTAATATCGGCCACTTTACCAAAACACATGCGGCCCCTTAAAAAGAAATATCCCTGTGGAGGACACTAATCAGCAAATTATTTCTGCGTTAAGTCAAGACAAATTCAGGTCTCATTTTGCTTTCAAATATTTAGTGGGATGTGTTTTCATAGCTAGGGCAAATCAATACGACCACCTGTCGAATAGTATGCTTTTGTTGCCAAAACAGCTTTGTCCCATCAAGGCATGGACGGCACTCGATCACATTTTAATTTAGTTCTTAGAGTCTTTTAATTAAATGTAGCTTAGTTTTAGGTCATTTGTCACCTGTGGTCATTTTAGCTTTAAAATACTATGTAGTCATAGATGTTATGACCATTTGGGCCAAAAGTCATCCTTATCGGTTCAGGGTAATGCGAAATGAAATTCACATTATTTTGTACAGCAGATTTAAAACAAGCTTCAATGTACATTTTCTTTAGTAGTAGAGCATGAGACAGTGAGTGTATGTACACAGAAGCCATTATGGTTTAGAAAATAATTGAGTGTTTTGGTGGAAAAACTGTACATGCTAATTTCTAATCCTTTTAAAGCTCTCTGTCTTAGGTCCCTGGCTCTTGGACAACTATTCAGAATATTTATTTGACAAAACTCTTCTGAGGCACACTTGGTTGTGGCTCATTTAGGTTGAAACAATGTTCTTTCTACATATGGATTTTGCCCCCAGTGGTGCTCAATATGTAAGCCTAAAGTATGTTTTGCAGCACTAAAGTTGCAAAAGTCTTAAGGAAGCTCTTCTATTTTACCCATCAAGAAAGGCTTCTTGTGTGAAGCCTTTGAAATGGGAAACCTTATCATATAACACTAATTAGGACTAAACTAGTCAGAGCAAGTTTATGGTGTAGGCCATATAGGCAGCTACCCAGGACAGACTATTGGAAGAAGCGCTCTTGCCAGAACTAAAACAAACACAAAATTAAGAAAAATAACAAAATAAACAATATTAATCATTTCCAGCCCAAAACTGAAAATTAGAGAAAAAATGTTTAAATGAATTCACCTGATACTTTGATGTTTTATCTTATGATTACATTTTGGAGAGTATTTTAGAGTGAACACTAACTTTTCAAATGATTCACAAAGGCCAGAAATAACTTTTTTACTCTATATCAGGTCCTTTTGAATATATATGTTGCGTGCTCTTGATGGCCGAAAAGCAAGTGATTGAATTATTTTAAGAAGTAATTAATTTGGACTCGGACATGCACAGAAGGTATCTCTGCTTAAATTGCATCGCTGAAGTATTTACCCCCCTTGGCTTTTTACTTATTTAGTTACATCCCAATCAGTAACTTAAATGTTGTATTATCTTATTTTATGTGATGGATATATATATATATATATATATATATATATATATATATATATATATATATATATATATATATATATATATATAAGGAACTGAAAAGTGGCATGTGCAGTCAGTGAAGTGAGGTCGACCTGTGTGCAGTTGAAGTGTAACTTGATCTGTCAGTATAGACACAATTTCTCTGAAAGGCCCTACAGGCTCCAGCACTGCTAAGTAAGAAGCATCACACCATGAAGACCAAGGACCCCTCCAAACAAGTCAGGGACAAAGTTGTTGAGAAGAACAAGTCAGGGTGGGGCTTTGGAAAAGTAATTGAAATCTTTGATGTTCCTCGAAGCGTTATCAGCTCCATCGTCTTCAAATAGAAAGCACATGGTACCAGAACAAACCTGCCAAGAGAGGTCCGCCCACCAGAACTTAAATAGCGGGCCAGGAGGGCATTAATCAGAGAGGAAGCACAGAGACCAAAGGTAACCCTGAAGGAGCTGCACAGCAAAGACTGTAGGATCTTTCCATAGGACCACAATAAGCTGTACCCCCCAAACCTGGGCTTAATGGGAGAGTGGCCAGAAAAAAAGCCATTACTTAGTGTTAAAGATGAGAAGGAGTGTTTTGAGTTTTTGAGTTTGCCAAAAGGCACATGGGCAACCCCCAAATGTATGGAGGAAGCTGCTCTGGTCAGATGAGACTAAAATGTTACTTTTTTGCCACCAAGGAAAACCGTTATCTGGTGCAAACCCACCACATCCCATCAGCCAGAGAACACCATGTCCACAGTGAAACATGGTGGTGGCAGCATTGTGCTGTGGGGATGATTTTCTGCAGATGGAACTGGGTAACAGGTCAGGGTCGAGGGAACATGGATGGAGCTAAATACAGAGATATTCTTGAGCAAAATCTGTCAGTCTCCCTGTGATTTAAGACTGGGACAGAGGTTCACCTTTCAGGAGGACAACGACCCGAAGCAGATTGCTAAAGCAACACTCCAGTGGTTTAAGTGGCCTAGTCAAAGTCCAGATATCAATTCAATGAGAATCTGTGGCTAGACTTGAAGATCGCTGTCCACAAGTAAAAAACATCCAACATGAAGGAGCTGGAGCAGTTTAGCCTTGAGGAACGGGCAAAAATCCTAGTGGCCTGATGTGGTGAGCTCATAGAGATTGATCTAAAGTGACTTGCAGCTAGTGAACAGTTATGCATGCTCAATGTTTCTGTTATTTTGACCTTTTTGTTGTTTGCTCTACAATAAAAAACACATCTTCAAAGTTGTAGGCAGGTTCTGCAAAATGAAATGGTGCAAACTCTCAAACAATCCATTTTAATTCCGGGTTCTGAGGCAGCAAAACATGACAAAGGCCAAGGGGGTGAATACATTTGCAAGGCAAGTTCTTCTCTCAGTGTTAATTTGAATCATTTTCTCCTTTTATATATAAATACATTTATTTATAGGTCAGCCACTAAAGACAGCCACTAAAAACAAAAGGAAACACTGTTCCTGTTTTATTAATAGAACAATTCGGAAGTTTTACCTTTGACACAGTTTCTATTTTTCATGTAAATACAGTTTTGCCATATGTTTGACCTTTTAATTGACCCCATGTAAGGATGTCAAGAGTATCAAACCATAAGCCTAGGGAACCATAGTGGTCGATATTATTTGGCATTACTTGAAGGCAGAATAGCTTTTCATATAATGACAGATTTCAGCTGTTTTACTGACTTTCTGCACTGTTTTGCAGCCTCTCTCCCTCCTGTTTCCAATGATTATCCCCACTTTGCATACGACTTAATTTATTAACCAATCACTTTTGTTTCTTTATATTTGCAAATTAAGTCAGTTACTGGCATCTTGTGTGAAGTTCATGTAAATAGTCCTATTGGAAAGATAATTTTTAAGATAAATGTTAAGAGATACTTATTTTGAGTTTGTGCTTCTTGGACAAACTTTAAAAGTAACATGAATTCCTTTGTATTTTAAAAGCTTTCCCAAAAAGGTACATATATGTTTACATTTTTAGGACTCTTAGACCCTTGGTCCCCCCAAATGGTAGCCATAGTAAGTCATTGCTGATGAGCTCGGCCCTGTGTGTACACCAGAGAGGACATTGAACAGGTGAGATCAGTCTCCCTTCCAACATCACAGCTCAGCTGGAATACAATGCCACAAACAGACTAATTCACATAATTCAATACAATAAGCCTAATATTCAACCCTCTCTTTGTTACGTTGCAATTTCTCAAAGATAATTGCACAAAGGCCTTAAGCTCTTTCATTCAGCTCCATATATCAATAGTAGGAATTGATGCGTTAAAAAGGACCTTTTTTAATATCTGAACTTCCTCTAAACAGCTTAAAGAACAACCTACTAATTCAAAGTGAGGATACATTTCATGGTAAAAAAAAAAACATGACCCAATTTGCTTGAACGTGAAAATAAAATAATAATAAAATCAATAATAGTTGGGGTTTTATCCAGATCTGCGCGCACAATCACCCCCTGAGCCCAATTTGCGCTCGTTTCCTGATAAAGCAGAGCCTCCATCAGACCCCCGAGAGTCACAACTGTTGCTCTAGCAGCGCTTCCGACTCAAGCCGCTCCTGCTCAGGCTGAACAGGTGGAGACGAAGAAAAACCACAAAAACAAACAAAAGCTGGGGGAGAAAAATCAAGCTGAAACTCACATGTCTAAGTTCCTGGATGCGGTCCTTCATGGTTCCTTATTTCCACCGATGTGATTCCTCCTGCTGCTGTCGTATTTTTTTCTGCTCTGGATCGGAGCTGATGATGGAGCGTAGGGGCGGAGACCGATCGGATGATGCGAGCCGTGCGAGGAGGTGCGTCTGGCGGCAGGGAGAGGCTCGGAGCCCCCTTCTCTTTACTTAACAGGGACTACTTTCGTGTGTAAAGGTGAGGCAGAGCCTTCCGCCGATTACCTATTAGATACACACCTATAACTCACCCTTCAATACATCCGTAAAAAAACAAAGCATACTCTGTCACTTTCCAGTGAATTTAGCGCCAGCAGGATGTGGGATAAGGTAAAATAAACCAGCACCGTATGTTTGCGGAACTGAGACGGGAATTGGCGTTTGCTCAGGTTATCGATTGAGCAGGTTAAAGGATAACGCCCAGGTGTCTTCTAGTGAGCAACAGCGACATCTTTCGGGCAGAGGTGAGACCGACATCCAAATAGAAGCCAAATCAAAGGACCTCACTAAAAAAAAAAAAAAAAAAATATATATATATATATATATATATACATATATAATCGAGTTCATATTGGTTTAAAATATGCTGTTAAAAACAAAGGGGTATGGCAGTGATTTACATAAGAAATTACTTTTTCCTAAGGACTCGTGTGGCAAAGTATTTATACACCTTTGAGGTTTTTTTTTATTTTGACACATTAAGACCACAAACTTCAGTGTGTGTTTTACTGTGATTTTGTGTCATGCACCAACACGGTGAAAATTTGTGAAGTGGAAGAAAAAGGTTTTCAAAATGCTTTACAAATAAACTAAATCTAAAAAGAGTGCAGGCATATGCATTCATACACCCCAAGTTAACGCTTTGGGGAACCACCTTTTACTGCAATTACAGCTGCGCATCTTTAGGGTTGTGTTTCTATTAGCTATAGACAACTTCTGCTCATTCTTTGCAACATAGCTCGTCAGATTGGACAGACTGGGACATTCTAACAGAGATTTGCTCTGGTCTGAAACATTTCATTGTCGTTCTGGTTGTATTTTTACTGTTGTTGCCCTGATACAAGGCTTCTGTCTCATTCTAAAGCACCTTTCAACAACTTTGTTCCCTTGGATAACCTTTATTTTTCTCAATCTCCCCATCAACTCCGACCAGCTTCCCTTCTACTGCTGAGGAAAAGCATCCCTAGAGCAAGATGATCCCACCATGTTCTCACGGTGTAGGCTTTCCATCATCAACAATGTTTTGTATGTAGCCCAAAATTTTATATTTTGGTCGCATCTGCCATATATCACTTTCTTACACGTTTGAGTTCATATATTGTTCAGTACATAAATGCATTCCTCAGTAGATTGGCATGTCTCTATTAAAATGGTTTTGTTTAGTATGTAATATTTAAATTACATAAGAATCATCAAAGTTGACAGAAATAAACACAAAGCATACCGATCTGTGTATAATGAATCTATGAGCTTCAACAATACTGTAATCAATTGAGATAAACCTATATATCATCAGTTTCTTTGCTAATTTTTCCACAACAAACCAACATTTATGGAGCATTTATGTAAAATGCAAAAATAAAGAGGTATCCCTTGTATACATATAGTGATAAGCCACATAAAGCACAATGTCTGGAAAATGTTACACATTAATGTTCTGCAGCAGGAAGTAGTCATTTTTGTTGAAAACCAACTATTTCCTCCAAACTTGAGGACTTTCTTCATGCTATTTTGTGGATTCAAACATACTTCAATAAGAGGGCTTTTACATTAAAACGGTTTATTCCCTATTAATGTATCCATGCATTTCTCATAGAAGCAATATAAAGCATTCCATTAAAGGTAACTTACCCCCAAATCAACTTTCTTGTCAAACTGTTAACATGGTTGTCTTATAGTACCGTCTACATACCCTAATTGTTATTTTGACAAATTAGTCCATATTTGTTGAAATCCTGCTTTTGTGTCTAAAATTGTCAGTGTGGCGCCCTCCTAGGGTTAAAAGGTGGTCTTGCATTGAATTTTGAATTTGTATTACTATTGGTTTAAAAGTTTTTGTGACATAATTTGGAGAAGCTGACGTCATTAGCTCTGCCGCTGTGGTTGTATGGCAAGCTGTTTTAACATTTAAGTAAATTTATCTATCTGGGATTACCATTATAGATATCTATAATGTAATTTGGACTAGTGGTAATGTCACTGACTAGTATGAATTGTGATTTAAGACATCTGCAACATAAGCAAAATTATGTTGCATATATCAGTAACTAATATCCAGTTCAGTGATTAAATGTTAATCGTCTTGCCACAGTGCTGTCTCACAGGCAGACAGCTGCTGCCTCGTCCTGAAACACACAATCCAGTCAGAGCAAAGAGAGCCGAGAGATCAACCACACTCGGTTTCCACATTGCAAATGAATCTTGCATGAGCAAAGCCGTCGGTGATACCGCCTGGATTACAAAGCAGGAAATAAATATAATATATGGTTGGAAAGATCCTGTCCTCCACTGCCTCGGCAGTACCGGCTTCGGGCATTGCTGAGTCAGCGCTTGATCCAGCGGCTCAATTTAAGCCGCGGATCACCCCCCTCCGGTGAGGAGGGTATTAAAAATTCTCCACATCAAAAGACTGAGTTGTGGTGTAATTACCAGCATAACTCTGCTCACTCTCCATGATATTATATGGCAAATCAACAAAGACCCCTCCCTCCCGTTCCCAAGTATCTCCGCCTATTTTGATGGAATTTTTCAAATTTGTCTGGGGGCGGGAATATGCTTTCACATGGGGGTAAGTTACACTAAGTTTGTTTTAAGAAAAATGAGGGTTAACAGCAAACAAATGAGAAAATGACGACATCTCCTTTAAAAGTTGTTTTAATCGTATAACATTTCCTCTGCTGTCTTTTTTTTGTAGCAGCACATATTCAGTCATGTACTTCACCTCAAACTCAAAACCCCAGCTCCTCACAGCTTGTTACAAACCAACATCCGAGCACTTGACCAAATATAAAAAGCGATTTGCTGTAATTCCTCGCTTGCCTCTCATCCACTTGAATTAAAGAAATGAAAAGTCCAATCACGACGCAGCTCCAGGGGTGACCGCGTGTGTTTATATGTGCGCGCGCGCACGAGTGCGGTTCAGCCGGGCACTAATGAAGGCGCAGCTGCATGAGTCACAGCTAGAAGTGAGGTCTCCGCTGACGTCCAGTGTATTTTGTGTCGGGTCGAACCTCCCTGCAGGAAATAGCAGTTAAGAGGAAGAAGGGGACATCAGCCAATCAGAAAGAGATTTCAGTCAAAGTGAAGTGCGTTAAAATGTTCAAAATCATCATCATGTTTTAAAATAAAACACTTTCATTTATCACGTACTTTCCTTGACGTCGTCTTCTCTCCTTTTTCTCCATTATCCAGTCTCGCCCCTTCTTCGCCGATTTTCCTTTCATGTTGTTAAACCGACATCTTCACAAAGACGAAGAAAAGCTTTTTAATGTACTCAAACCATGTATTCAACAAGGGACATTCACACCCAAGCATCTGACTGAGAAGATGTTGAACATCTGAATGTGAAAGGGAGGAAAAGCTGCCGGACAGAGTTTTAAGTCAGGCAGCACAACGGCCCTTTGGGAGTTTCTTTCGGTCTGTTGGCTTCAACAACACAAGTATGACTAAACCTGCACTGATTGACGCCGAGACCTGCTATATAACTTCATAAGACTTGCTTTCAAAGGCATCCAAAATAAAAGTGATTAATCACATTAGGCCTTTATGACATAATCAGATGATTTCTTGAAATCATTTATTTTTTTCTAAAAGAAACAAAATAACTAAAAAAAAACAAGTTTAATATTGGGAGCAATATCCTTAAATTGAATCCAAGGTGACTGTTTTTAAAATAAATTATGCCAAGTATCCTGATTGTGAGCTCCAAGCATCAACAAAAGAGGAAAGTATATTAAAGCTATTTTTACTGCAACCCCAGAAAGGCTCAGGCAGCAACTTCACAATAAAATACACCAACAATAGTGACTGAAATAAGCTGTTACACCCAAAATGCATATACAGAGCACTCTGTGTCTCCGGTAAAGATCTGGTAACATGTATTTTACCGCTGTAGCATAATCTCACAATTAGAGCACATTTATTCAGCGGGGAAAATAAAGCCATATCAGAAAAAGAATCTTTTATATGAAATAATGTGTGCAACAGTTACTGCCCCCTATAGGCTCTTCTCTTAGGTTTTCTATAGAAATAAGCAATGTGGACCGAGATGCCCATGGCAGAAACTCGTCTTATGGGTTGTGAACCATTTCTCTGTTAATTTACCCAGTAGCTGGGTGCTGTACCAGAAAGGCCGACCCAGTTTTCAAGGGGCTCTAACAGAATGGATTGATGAACAGCATCAAATGCTGCACTGAGGTCCAATAATACCAGCACAATGGTTCTTCCACAGTCAGTGTTTATAGGGATGTCACCAAACACCTTGACAAGGTACTGTGGTGAGCACGGAAACCCGACTGAAAATGTACAAGGCCACACAAAGAATAAAGCCCTTTTTATTTCCGTTTTATTACGCAAGGCTGAATGGTGTTTTATTTTGAAAACTGTTCTGAATCTGATTACATCCGTACATGGCACACTCTTGACGCATGTCTCAATCACATCAACTAATGCACTGATAGTGCTATACTTGGCGGTTAGCCCCATTGCTAAGGCCAAGAAGCCGTTCACTATTGGTGAAAATTGTATCCTTTCTGTCACCAACGACATTTGCTGTGAACTTCTTCTATGAGAAGCTGCACAATGAGGACAACCTTAAACGTACGTAAGGAATGTAAAATTACGAAGTGTGCAGGAAAGAAAGAAATCTCAGACTCCGCTTGCTCAATACGTGTCTGGTGGCGCTCAACTGCGCCCTCATTTTGGTGGCACAAATATAACGCCATATTTTTGCGTTACATGACAGCAGACACAAGCCACAGATGCACAGTCAGGGCAGTTTGCCCCAATCCAAATGACTTGGTTGGAACAAGTCAGATGGACGCCGTTCAGATTATGGCTCGGCATAAAGCCCCGTCTCATTCAGAATATACAATTTCATTCAGATTTAGCTTAATCTGATCGGCGCGTTTACATGAAGCATTTATATTCCGATTACTCATGTCCATGTAAACACAGCTAATGTCTCCAATCAATCCTAGATGGGGCCGCCTTGTTGCAGAGAATCAAGCTCTGGGTTCCCATTGATTAAGCGTTATAGGAAGTTCTATTTTCATGCACTTTATATTTGTGAATATTTATATTATTTAGAACCTGTATTTATGCCGGTCGCATCACTTTATTTAGTTGCATTTAATCGCTACACCTTGCCTGACATTAGGTCTGTGCCACAAAAGAGATCGGGGACCCCTGCTCTACGGTACTGAACAGTGAGTTTAAGGCGTTTGTCCATCATTTTCCTTTTCCCTTTTGCCATCCTGTTCCCCGTGGCAAGAAAAACCTGGGTCCTTCTCCAGTTTTATAACATCCACCTCTGTAGGTATCGGCAATTTTTAAGGTGAGTAGCCATTTTTACTTTGTCAATAACCAACTAATTAAAACACACCTGGTTTAATTTGAATAGTGTGTTCTCTTGACTCCTTTTTGTTTCAAAGAGTGAATAAAAGAAACTATTTATCACATCAAATTCAAACCCAAAGGATACAGAAAGTCATGGTTTGCTTATTACAGCTATTAAGACACTGGGTGAATTACATAACGTCAGCCAGAGGGTTGCCCGGGTGGAAGTGATTATGTGGGAGGTGATTACCTCTTAAATGGTAAGAAAAGCTTTTGTTGGTGGAGAGAGGTCACAGAGGACCTATTGGGGGTGGCATTTCATAATCTCCTGCTATCAAGGCAAATTTGTCCAGATGGAATGTAACCCGGAGACATAAGCCTGGTATGCATCATGTTCTGCCAATTTCTTGACGTTATTCCTTATTTAAGACAATAATTTTTAACCCTCGAGCCATGGGAAACAAAAATGTGTTTACTGGGGGTGTCGCTACTTTAACCAGGGGGTCTTGCAGGGCTGTCTGGGGTATGAGTTGAGAAACCTCGACCACCCAGTGCACTGCTTCCATCACTGGGAGACAAATGGGACACGCCCACTGCCATCCACTTGAAAAGTGAAGCATAGCTTAAAAAAATGTTTGAGTTGATTAGATTATTATAGTGACAGCCTTGAGTTTGTACAACTAAAGTAACAATTTCTAAATGTGGGATTTTTTTTCTCCGACTGAACAAATGTACTCAAATTAAATGTTGATTTTTTTCTACATTTTTTTTAACTTTGACATTACGCCGCTGCAATAAAAAGGCTTTTAATGCATCTTTACCAACGGTTTGAAACCTGTTTCTGCTTAGAGCGCATTTACCGTTGTCCTGAATATTGAACCTGGTTGGCAACAGTCCTGTCTGAAGTTTCTGACCCCAAACCCTGAAATAACCAGATTTTAAAAATATACAAATTACTGAAACAGAAAG
The DNA here is from genome assembly GCA_037039145.1 of Fundulus diaphanus. Classification (NCBI taxonomy): domain Eukaryota; kingdom Metazoa; phylum Chordata; class Actinopteri; order Cyprinodontiformes; family Fundulidae; genus Fundulus; species Fundulus diaphanus. The sequence goes on from CM073124.1 coordinate 22,231,709, forward strand.
TAATAAAAAAACAACAAATCACAGCTATCGTATATGTTCCTTACTTTGGGAAGCACCCCTGTCCCACCAGCGAACAGACACAAGAAGAACCTAGAGGTAAACAAGAAGCATGTGGGTGAGATGATCTGTTTTCATGTTTAAATGACAGACTGACATCCTTTTCTAGTTCAACTTTTATTGCAAACTGATGCCAGTTTCACAGATTATTACAGAAAGTACCAACAGCACAGAGAAGAGGCTGAGCATATCTGGGCAAACTGACTTTTTAGCCTTGCTGCTGTTGGGGTAATCCACCACCATGCCTCCGGTGAACCCTGCCCTCATGGCCTGCGAGGTAATGAGCTGAAGCTTTATGACAGAAAAATAAAAATGGGAGGACAATCACAGATAAATAAAAGCACAAGACAATATCAGACTCCAAATAAAAGCATCTTATCGCAACAATGAGGCCGTAATTTCAACCTGTTCTGAGTTTTCAGGATAAAGTTGAAAAACTGCACGAGAGCCTCTGGCCTAAAATAACAAAGACATTAAAATTACTTCTCAGAAAATTAGGACTGATTTTTTTAATGGTTAGGTCAACGATAGTAAAACTTTACCAAAGATGAGTAGAGAGTACTGAAGAAAGTGTAGAGTCTCTTCGGTGGACTGTGTGACCGTTTGTCAGCGTTACAGAGCCACTGCAGAGCAGAGATACTGACAAGAGTAGAACAGCACAAGTTGAACTCATCAATAACTCAGAACTCCGTCTAAAAGCTTAAAATGTGTTTGATGCGCCGCTGCGTCGTTTACCTGATGCAGCCGTCGAAGGTGCCTGGTCGGAAAGGCATCCCCTGACCCATGTCCCCCAGCAGGAGGTCTCCTTCTACCTCCCTGTCCAGAGCAACATCTGTTCACAGGAAAACGTTCAAGGTTTGGTCTTAAGACATTAATCCACTATAATTAGTGACATAATAAACTAAATCTGTAAAAAAAAATAAAAAAATAAAAAAAAAATCTCACAGCTGTTAACAGGCAAAACTACTCGGCACCAGGGGTGTAAATCACCATTTTTATCACCATACCATCGATTTGATTGGATGACAATACAAAGTTTGCCATTATCACAATATTTGTCACAATATGATTAAATTAAATTCACAAGTCTGCAGTCAATATAATGAGATATCATCTGCCCATCTAACACAGTTATTTATTTCAATAGCACATTTTAAAAACCGCAGGAGTGGCCAAAGTACTACACATTAAAATTCCAAAAAAAGTAAAAAACAAAGCAACTGGACTTGTATTCCGTAGTTGAAGACGTTTCGCTTCCTCTCCAGGAAGCTTTCTCAATGGCGTACCGCGCACGTGACGTCACCGCCTCAAGAGCAACGCCCCTTTTGCCGCTTAGGTAGGACAAACCGATAGAGAACGCACGTAGCAACCAGCAACAGAACCAGCGATATGACCGACTTTGCAGCCATTAAACTTTCCCAAGACGATGTCCCAGGCGCACGGTTTACTGGTCGCACTGTCGAAGAACACACCAACCTTCAGCTCAAACGATGGCTTGAGTGTCGAGGGCTTAAAAAGACCGGAAAACGAGTCGATCGAACGGTAAGCTTTGTTTTTTTTTTTTTCCTGCGCGGCGGTCATGCCGTCGTCTGCCGTTTTTTTGTTTGTAATCACCGTCCAGGGATCGGTATATGTTTAATGTTTGTCTCATTTGAAATGTTTTTGAGTAAGCTATCCTGGTAGCAGGGTATCATGTTAGCGCCTGCTACCATGATAGCCTATATGCTATCATGGTAGCAGGCGCTGCAGGAAAGTAATGAAGAAAACATCCTTTATATGCGGCCGATCAGCGTACCTCGAGTCGCTGTTGCACGTTCCATAGCAACAATGTTTATAAACCATGGTCTTAGATTTTGGAAAAAGCAGTCTTTTAAACGAGTACAACCTAGGCTAACGCACGTCTCTTCTACAGCAAAACAGCGGCGGATTTGGGAGTTTGTCCTACTGCGTACCACGTGATGTGACGTCATCGTGACGTTACGTTTCTAAAAATAGCTCGCTCGCTGTACCCCATTCAAAAAGTCTGGAGTAATGATGAGTAACAAGCTTTATACTACTGCCCAAACAAAGGCCTTGTAATGGCTTAGATAACGTGCAAATTCAACAGAAACAGGTCCACCCCTTAGTAATGGGCGGTCGTTGAAGCCATTAAGTCAGCAGATTGAACCGAAACTGGTCCACTCCTCTATGGAGTGGAAAAATTATATTTTTTGGAATGACCATGACCTGGATGAATCTTCACCAGCATACACATAAAAAAAAAAGTTATAAACATACAACACACACACACACACACACACACACACACACACACACACACACCAAGATAAACTAAAACTTAAAAACGGTGTTGTTTAAAGTTATTACTTCATACTGAATTAAAATTTCTTACATATTCTAATTACATCTCTGACCAGTGAATACACTCAAATATTGATACATCTGTGAACTAAATAAAGGTTAAAAGAAATTTTAAAGTTTACATTTTTTTGTTTCCATTTAAAAACCTGTTTAACAATTCTCTTTGTGGGCTATGAGATAAATCTGATTTCATTACACAGATCTACTGTCTAGGTATAGCTATCCTTTACATTTAATTATTAGGCAATAATTGAGGAAAAGTGTGTGAAACAAACCAAGCATGGCAGTGCTGATGTCGACTCCCACCCAGTGGTGTCCCTCCTCTGTGAGGTAATCTCCACTGAGACCAGACCCACACCTGGGGGGCAGAACACAACATCCTGCCTCAGATTTCCCCCTCTGGCTCTCATAATGCATCAGATTGACATTTAATATATTACAAATACACCACGATGTAAATGTGCTTAAGTTTAATGGCTTAACAAAATTATTTGAAAACATTAAACTGCTCTAAATGCAGAACAAGTCAGAAAGAATTGCCATCTATATGTAAAATGTACCTATAACATAAATATATAATTTTATGTGAACCTTTTTGCTTCCCATAAACAACCTAACTCTGCCTCTGATCCCAGTCGGTGTAACTTACTCACCCAACGTCTAAGAGGAAGCAGGCTTGTCCCTCTGGCAGGCTTAAAAGCTCCACTGCTCTCTCTGACATCTGAGTCTGGATCTCAATCATCCGAGAGCTGTGGATCAGGAAGGTCAGCTAGACTTTAGAGGGGCTCAATGTTTCTACACAAGGAAACAATCTCTAATTGACAGCACCATTCAAAATAGAGCTCTAATTAATAGATAAAATGTTGATATAATATTTTTATATATAAACACTGCTAAACTGATACAAGAGGAAAGGTGTCTTTGCATTGTAACATGAGTTAGTAATTTGACCGACTAAACCCTTTGTGGCACAGATTAAATGATAAAGTCTTACTGATTTCTTTATTCAGATAAGAAAACACTGATTCATTGGCCTCGCATGAAAAAACCCAGCATCTCTAATGTACCGTATTTTTCAGACTATATGACGCTCCGGAACATAAGTCGCATCAGTCAAAAAATGTGTCATAAAGAGGAAAAAAAAACATAAGACGCACCGGACTATAAGTCGCAGTTATTTAGAAATTTATTTCACACAATCCAAGACTAAAAACTGACATTTAATCTGGCAAGGCGATTTATTCAGTGGCACAGCTGTATCCACAATCAGCTGAATAATGTGGAACACACCTGGGAGGATGAATGGGGTAAATTAGCACAACAAGCCACCAACTCCAACCCAGAAAGTTCTCGTAAGAGCATTTTGTCTGATAACGGTGAAATTAGACAGTGAACGTAACGGTGCTACGTGCTAAGCTAACAGTATGGCACAGATGTTTGAGAGCAACATAAAGCTCACGTACAGCATCAGCGAAGTTGTAAACCAGCAGTACAACAGACCTATAAGCTAGCGCTAGCTGCTATTAGCCTCATGGACAGCCCAATAACAGGGTTCTGTCGCGGTCTGGGCACTTCGGGCTGCACCACTCAACACTGCATTCTGAAACAGCAAATCAACACACGTACATGTGTTCAGCTTTTGCTGTTTATAAGTTAATGTTTTAATTAATATTTAAGTGGTACAGGAGCAGCATATAGTTTCCACAAGCCTAGAGCGCCCTCTTGTGGTTATAGACGGTAACGTTTACTACTTGGTTCATGTTGTTCAAAATGATTTACCATTTAAAATTGAGATACAAGTCACACCTGACTATAAGTCGCAGAATCAGCCAAACTATGAAAAAAAAAAAAAAAAAAAGTGTGACTTACAGTTCGAAAAGTACGGCAGGTCTAAAAATTAACCTCAGCCTGAAACTTGCTCAGCGCTGTGGTTCGTTTTTCTCTCAGCTGAACCAGCTGTCTAAAAGTCAAGCCCCTCCTGTCCAGACGCCACCTACAGGCAGTGGTCCATGCTTTCATCGCCTCATTCCCGGATTACTGTAGCACCCTTTTTTGATTGGAGTTAGCCAGGCCTCCCTCTCACATCTACAACTTTTTCACTGGTGCAAGCACAGGCGTCCGGTTTTAGCATCCCTTCACTGGATACCCGTTTAGTTTTGAAACCATCTTGACGGTCCTGCCCCTTCTTATTTCACTGAGCTGCTTCACCCTCACAATCCACTGTGTGCTCTTAGATCGATGCTCTTAACCGTCCTGAAGACTTTTTCTCTAAATCCAGGGGAGACAGAGCAGTTTTGGCACCTAAAACATGCCGGAGGTCAGGCAGGGTCTACTGATTTAACAAAATTATATTTTTTCACCCAGAGTGAGTTGGAATCTTTACCACAATTCCCCTTCGTATATACCTTTACTACGTTAAATTTAGCGCCTATGTATTAACTTATAGTGTTTAATTCCTGTTCTCTCTTCCATTTTTCCTACAGAACTTTTAAGTGAAGAAATGATCATAACAGTCCCAATCTTTACACATATAGTAGGCAATAAAAGATCCAGACTTACTTCTGGGAGTACTTCCTTGCTTCTTCTTCACTGTAGAACTGCAGAGATGAAAGAGGATCAGACAATATCTCAATACAATGCCGTCTATTTATATAGCACATTTTCCACCACATATATCATCCCAAGGCATTTTACAAAGTCAGTCATATAGACAGATTGGTTAAAAAGTTCCTATCGAGGGAAACCCAGCAGATTTCATCAAGTCATTGACTTGCAGCTCTCCTGCAAGAGATTGTAGCAGCAGTGGGCCGTTACTCGCATCGTGTCATTGAATTTGCAGCAACCCCTCATACTTAACTTGCATCTAGTGACAGTGGAGAGGAAAACTCCCCTTTAACAGGAAGAAAAAAGGGCCAGCTACCATGGCCGACGGGTTTTGAGAAGACAAGAGCAGACTACTACTACTACTACATTTAAAAAGCCAACAATAAATAAACGTTCAAAATGGAAAGAACAAAAGATTACAATAGAAACATGAAAAGGAATAGGAGCAAAAGTCTCAACATGTGTCACACAAAAAGACATAGAACATAGAAGCACTGATCCAGGAATTATTTCCTATGAGGTAGAAAAGTAAAAGGATAATGGTAGTAGTAAGCAGTAAGTGTTCATTATGTCTCCAGCAGCCTACGCCAAAAGCAGCATAACTACAGGATAACCTGAGTCACTAACTATAAGCTTTGTCAAAAAGGAAAGTTTTAAGCCTAGTCTTAAAAGTAGACAGGGTGTCTGCCTCTCGGACCAAAACTGGGAGTTGGTTCCACAGGAGAGGCGCCTGATAGCTAAAGGATCTGCCTCCCATTCTACTTTTAGAGACTCTAGGAACCACAAGTAAATCTGCTGCGTTGGGAACGATCTCTGATGCATGATGACGCATGCTTATTAAGGGCTTTATATCTGAGATGGAAATCATAGAAATCGGTTTAATATCGGATTTAAATGTCAATTTACTGGTCAAAACAACACCAAGGTGTTTTACTTTATTACCAGGAGCCAGTTTAATGCCATCCAAATTAAGTGACTGGCTAGACAGTTTCTTTTTCAAAGACTCTTGTCTAAAGACAGCAACTTCTGGCCTGTCTGAATTCAAAAACAAAACCTTTAAATTCATCCACATTTCAATGTCTTCAAGACATGCTTGTGGTCTAACTGATCATAAAACTAAGCGAATAACATTTCGGCAGATTGCAGCTGATATACTTTATCGAACAGGACGAAGCTACAAAAATACTGACATGTGAGCGCTTCAAACGAGTAGTTTAATAAACGTGCAGACGACAAACAACCACAATTATAAATATCACTTTAAAGATATTTTGTTTCAATTAAGGTCGCAAAACAAATCCTTGCAGATTCCAACATTTCCTGAAAAGTCAGACACAGTTACAGCGGCTACAGGAAATAAAGCCGTCAAACTAACCACTTCTGGTGGAGCTGTGTGTTCGGGTCTCCGGCAGCTGGAAGCCATACTCCTCCTGGATTTATTTCTTTATTTGCTGTCTAAAAATCAAGCTAAACGTCGTGTTGGGGGAGCAGGCTATCCACATGTGATATACACAGCTCTTATTCGCTGATTTTAAATAATGGTACGCTGTTGTGAAGCGGCGCTATACCGCCACCTGGTGTTCATTCAATCATACTCTGAGCTTATCTTGATATCAGGAAACAATATTAATATGAATATAAAAAGAACAATAATAATACGTATTATTATTATTATTATTGTTGTTGTTATTATCATCCATGTAAAGACTTGGTGGAGAAAACAAGATAATCCATACACTTAAACATTTTTATGTTGCCTTTTTCCTCTTTCTGTAACGAGTGCCAAGCGATATTCAAATAATTTCAGTTTTGTTGGTCTTTTAAATCTTTTAAGTCACCCACAAACGGCTTAAATTTCACCAGGTATTTCTAAATATAAAATGTCCCATTTCCAAATGTAAATAACGCCAACAACCTCATTAACAATATTTAAGTTGCTTACAAAGTATATTACTATTTTAAGAAAGGACCCACGAAGCCTGATGCATTCGCTTTGCCTCGGAATTTTGATAACCCAATCTTAGATTACACAACTTTCGTGTTTCCGTGCACGCTAAGATAAAAGACCAAGAGGAATTAGTATGTATTTTCTAACAAAACCAAGTAACCACCAATAGTATTTCAGTCAAAATATGAACGCGAGAGGAAATGGCACAATATGTTCTCTTTATTCTTGACCTAGTAAAATTTTTAATGGACCGACAGATTTTCTTTAAGCGTTTTAGCTTCTGGGTTGGACCCTTTGCCGGACTGACAGATATCCATCATGTTCATCAAGACCCTTTCTCCTTTGTAGTTGAAAGTTCCCAGTTACCCACTAATGAGGCATTCTCGAACGTATTCTCTGGGTAAAATTGATTGGTTGATGATCTCGAGTACTTCCGGTAAACATTACACCTGATTGGCTCGTTGCTCTGTAACGCCCGGAACCTGTCCTCGTTCGTTCACCGGCTCGGTGTTGGTAAAAATGGCAGAGGTCAGCCAGCGGCTCGGGACCGGAGCTTACCGGCTGGCAACCGCAGGACCCGGCCAGGTTCGGACGCTGTGCCCCAAAGGAACCAGCGGACTGCTCCCGATAAACGACGCGCGCAACCCCAGGCACTTTATAGAGGAATCCGCCCAGCTGGCGAAAAGAAAAAGAGCACCTCAACTCAATTCTGAGAAACTTTCCAGAGTGAGAAAAACTAAGAATCAACAGAAACTCGTGGCTTGTCTTGGTTTCACTTCTTTTAGCAAACCGTTAGCTCGTTTACTCTGGCTCCCCGAAGCCAAAAAGAGCCAAACAGCCGCCAAAACAAGCCTGCTGATGCCGCCTGGGCGCCATCACGACACGCTGTTTTCATGCATGAAACCACCCTGGACCAGAGGAGCTGTTTCAACCCATCCTAACGCCTGCATGTCCCCTCAGCAGCTCAGAACGCTCTGTACTGTCCTCTTCATCCTCGCAGAGGACAGATCAGGACGTGGAGCTTCACCGAACCACCTGAAACGTCACCCTGATACCTTTAGAGCCTACACAGCAGCCAGAAGTTACAGCAGGAGTTCAGAGGAGGTTCCTCTGCTCCACAGGAGTAAAACCGCCTATTATGACATCCTCAAAGTGTCCCCCAGTGCTACACAGTCGCAGATCAAGACAGCGTACTACAAACAGTCCTTCATCTACCACCCGGACAAGAACCTGGGCCGCCAAGACGCCACGCAGCGTTTCTCTCAGATCAGCGAGGCGTACACCGTGCTGGGCAACATTAGCCTGAGGAGGAAGTATGACCGAGGGATCCTGAGCCAGTCGGATCTTCAGAGCGCAGGGAAGCCATCCTCCAAATACCCATCGAGTAGATCCACAGGCTCCCAGCAGCAGCACTATCAGCACAGAGCCAGGCAGTTCTCCCATACCGGTGGAAAGCCCATGTTTGATTTTGACGCCTTCTTCCAGGCTCATTACGGAGAGCAGCTTCAGAGGGAGAAGGAATTGCGAGAGAAGAAGAAGCGGATGGAGGAGATGCACAAGGAGAAGGTTAACAAGTTCAAGGAGGAGAAGATTCTGGAGTTAACTTTGATTATGCTGGTGGGCATGTCAGGGCTCTTCTTCATCAGTCTGAGCAAGCCTTGACCGAGCGGCGGCGGTCAGGGGTGGATGTTTCTCTGTGGGTTAGACGGGGGCGCTACCTCCGATTGTTCAGGTGCTGCACAGTTTGCTGCAGGAGTTAAAAACGAACTGCTCTAAAACTGGACCTTTGCAGTTTGCATCTCCCAAAAAAATAAAATAATAATAACTCAGAGGCATCAAATCATCTGCTGTTAGTTTTTTTTTTTAAATCTTCATTGTTGGGGAAATTGTTGCACACTTAATACCATGATTGGACATGAATGAGAAGTTGTTCAGCTTTAAGCTATCTGTAATAAGCTGTCTGTTGCTTTACGGCCTTTCTTAGACCGTTGTTTGTTTGAAAAACACCACAGAAATAAACTCATGAATGGTTAAAAAAAAATAAAAAACACAACTTTAACTGTAGGTTTTTGATGAGACAGATGGTCCAAATTATTATTTCTTCTTGAAGAAATGCCCGTTTTCCTTGTAAGGATTAATGAGTCATAAATTAGTTACTACAATTGAATCTGCACTGATAAGTTATTTTGAATTTTGGCATTGTTTTATTAAATGCCCCTAACAATAACCAACACTTCTGATTATGGGTCATCATTGTTTCAGCCAGATATGATCATGTACTTTATAAACATGTTTGCTTTTCTTATTTGCGGTCTCAGCTCTGAAGCCGGACAGCTTTTGGCACCTTAAAGTGATTTTCTCTCCAAATGAAACCTAAAGATAAAAAGAGGATTGCTCTTTTCATAACAAACAACGGTGCTCTTATTATTCCTTTTACATTGGATCTGTTATCAGAAGATAAAGTGCAAAGTTTAAATATTATAGGTTAACAGCAAAAGTATACACCTGCTAGTTTCGCTTCAGGTGTATAAATGTATATAAGTCAATGTACTGTACATACTATATGACTGACAAAGTATTAAAATCTAAAAATATTTCATGGGTGGCTATATTTGAGTTTTTTTTATTAATTCAGATCATGCACAGGAACATTAATCTCACGAGAGCAGGGACACATTTGTATCAGATACAGCAGCTCGAGGCTTATTTCCATTTGTAGGCAGGTGAAACATCAGATGCATACAACATTAAACACAAGAATAAATCCAGGAAACACGAGTGCAATGCTTGATACAACTTAACCTACACTTTAACGTATATTTTCCAACCGTTTCATTGACAAACAGAATTAAAATGCAGAACATAACTTAGAGTCAGTAATTGAAATCTGTTGATGCTGATTGTGCTGCTTGCCTTAGATGTATGGGTTAAAATACAGAGGCAAACTTTTCCCAAACTCTTATAAAGTATGATTCACTCCTCAATGTTCAAATGAAACGCAGACTGATCAAAAGCTGAGTTTCTTTCTGGGGCCCCAGTCTCTCTGAGCAGTCCACCTGGAGGACATTCTCCCTTGTTCTGATTCTAAACAGTTTTATATATCTTCTCAAATAGGAAGGCGCCATATTGTTTTGACCATGGAAGATGTTAGGCAAATTTTACAGGGACCCATTCCAGGTTCAGGCCCGACCCCAAACACCCAAAGGATGTGCTTAGGGCCCCTGGGTCAGTCAGCAGGGGTCCACCAAGACCTAATTTATCCAAGAAAATGATATATGATGAGGTTTTAGCTGTAATCATTTAATGGGAAAATCATAGTTTGATAGTTATTGTAACATTTTATTGCTACTGTTTAATAGCATGCATCTCAGGTCTTTGCTAAAGTCAGATTTCATGCATACTGCAAATAAATCATTTAAAGTTTTACAAACTGGAAAGTGAAAAATGTTTTGGTTAAATTTGGCCTCAACTTTCACAAGTTTAAATCAGAGAAACTGTCCCGTCTCCACAACCTATTTACAGCAGGTACCTTCTTTAGGTCTTTATCCCTTGTGCTTTCTTAAATGTGATTCTGTGGCCCTTACTCGTTAACTCACATTTAGAGCTCAAAGCATGAATGGTCCAGGTTCTACAAAGAGATGTGAGCTATAATGAGGTGACCAGTAGGTGGTAGACTGGCCCCAAACAACACGGGGCTGTTTCTCCCCAGGATTTATCTGCTGTACCTCAAATTCCTAAACAAATTTCAACAAGTTGCAAATGTTAACCAACAAAGTTTCCAAAGATCCGCTGTAAAAGTTCACAAGTAGGTCTGACTGCTTGGTAGGGAAAATATAAAATAGTGCAGAAAACCTATTGTTACAGATATGCAATACTGTGCAAGTACCTATATAAAAAAATGGAGTACAAAAGGTCAGAACATTTGGAACTTTTATATTTACATGTCCACAATTGGAACTCCTGTTAGCTATAAAATCTGTTTTAACTCTAACTCAAAAAGATGTCTGAAGACAACTTGAAGCCTTTGTTTAGATCATTAAAAAAAAATCCAATTTTTTTATGTTTTTATTCAACATATCTTTAGTAAATGATAGATGCTGTGCTCCAGAATGTTTCTGTTTGGAAACAATCATTAGGAAAATGCATCAAAAATAAACCATAAATTAAGAGAGCACATTAAAAGGTGAGAATTGTGTTATATCTGTGAGCCGTGTAGGCAAATAAACTTTGTGAACAAACTTTTTTTTTTTAAAGCAAAAATCTAGGAGATTGTCGAATAAAAGTGGTTCAAACCCCCAGTAGATACTTTTAATTTATTTGTTAAAAAAAGCATAATAATTGTAAATTAAATTGTCATACAACACATATCAGTCTTTTCAGCTGCTCCCTTGTTACACCAGATGCCCTTCCCGGCACAACCGGGATTCAAACCCAGGTCCCCCAAATTAAAGTCATAGATTTAATTCTTAACGTGTTTTATGGGGTTGTTCTAGGACCAAAATGCAAACAAGAGTCAGGGAGCAGCATGATGTGGTTTAATACCTGAAAAAACACTCAGGCAAAGAACTGGACCGGCACAGGAAATAAAAAGGTGACTGCCAGAACAGAGGGTATCATAACTGAGAATCCAACAACTAAGGGAAGTGACAGGCGGTTTAAATAGAGGAGGAAGAACAGAGAGGAAAATAGGAGGGCCGGTGAAGGCAATCAATCAATAATTATCAGTGATGTGAAGGAGGAAAGATGATAGGCCTGAAAGAGAGGAAACAGAAATATTCAGAAACTACTAACAAAAACAAGATCAAACACTAAAGGCTAAATAACTAAAGAAGATGTGATCAAAAAATAACAACAGCCAAGGATCATGACATACACCTCCATTTTACTGTAGTTTTATTGTTAAATCTGCCCTCCAGGGGGCATCTGAATATATGAAAATAATTTGTGTCAAGAAAACCAGAAGAGGTTAGGACTGTGTTGGACGGATATGAAGCATGTTATGGGGGTCTGAGCGTGAACAAACCCACTACTTATTGTTGACTGTAAGGCGGATTAACATGTCCCATTGTCCTCAAGAGCAAACGTCCCAAAAGAGGAAAATTAATCTTCTCTTTAAAACCAGCAAAGTTGTAGTTAAGTCAATACATTTCTATTCCCCCCCCCCCCCCCAGAGACACATTTCTAGAGTTTTTGGCTGATTTCTGGCCCGAATATAAATATAACATAAGTTCAAATGAATTCAAAAGAGATATTTCTGCACAGGTAAGGCTTTAAATGCGGGGGGAAAACATAACTGGGTGGATGGATGGAGCATGCACAGTAGGAAAGGTAATAAAGTCTAAGAATACTATTATTCTCCACACTCACCTTTTTCATACATGTCCAAAACCCTTGCAGGGTCGAGGGGGTCTGATGCCCATGTCCAGTGATCAACGTGTGAGGTGGGGTACACCTTTGACGGATCGCCCGTCCATCACATAACACAGAGACAGCCATCCATGCGCACACGCTAAATGGAGGCCAATTAACCTAATATGTTTTTGGACTGTGGGAGCAAGCTGGCTTACCCCGATAGAACCCACTCATGCAGATCATGCGAACTCCATTTAGGGAGAGCCTGGGATTTAATGTGTCACACATTTTCTGTCTTTTAATCACTTGACCTGTGTTGTGAAACTTTGTGACTGAATAACTGCACAACACGTCCAATAGATTCACATTTTAATCACAGAAATATAAAGTAGTATGTCAATTACATCACTTTGTACAAAATTGCACAGACTCTTTAAAACTCGGTCAGACAACAGAAAGTTCAGCCGTTGGAAAGTTACGTAGAACAGAAAGAAGAATCCGAGAGCGACTGTTGATATGTGGGACGGGTCGGTTTTTTCCCACTGTTTTATAAAGAAGAACTGGTAGTACATAAATTAGACTCAATGGGAAACATGTAATTTACATGGGTGAAGGAATAATAGGCTTTCAAAAAATAGGATTCATATTGGCACATGAGCTGCTCCATTCACCCGTTCACCGCTTGGTGGCCATGCTTGAAAAGACACAGGCTGGCCTGTGGCATCTTTATTCCAGCTGTCACAGGAGCTGATTTAAACTAATTTACACTGAAACCTTTAACTGTGCACTTACAATAAAAGTAGCTTATTCTCTGTCGCTTACTTCAAGGGGAAACCTTTGATGCTAAATTTAGTGAAAGAACAACGTGACAAAATGTGGTGCTGCAGCACAAGGACATAAAAACTCTGCCATTTATATTTAGTTAGGTAAACTGAACAAAATTCAAATTACTACATTTGATTCTGGCCATCACCATTGCCTATACATCCAAATAAACCTTTGTGAACTTTATTAAGATGTCCGGTGTATGAAATATCCAAAATGTAGTACATATGTCAAGAATAATTAAATAAAGCTGAAACTTTGTGTATGAAGTAAAAATTTTGTCTCAGAGACACAGAGTGTTCTGTTGAAATAGCTAATTTAAAACCGCTTCAACAGGATAGACCAAGGAAACTAGGCTTTAATGATTTTAATGATTTATCACCATATCTTGGTTCACATAATTTCTACTTTTTCTGGAAAAAGTTTTTTTTCCCCTTAAAATTATGCTTTCTTCTCAACATTTTTACTTTAATTTTGATGCTCATTTTCTAAATCAATATTTAGATTTTTGTCTCGTCCCTTTTGGCTTTTGCTCACTTAAGCTAACATTAACTTTTTACCAGCTAAGTAGCTAGCACAAGCTAGTGCTATGTTCACATATTGGCCAAAGAATAGGTGATAAAGCCAATATTGAGACACTAAACACTTTTATTTCTACTTTAAGTTCTGTTACAACTGTACTTCAACTTTCAAACTGTTTAGTTGCATTGAATCCTAAATTAATTAATGAAACTTAGGAATTCTGCCTATTGGGGTAACTTTTTCAAGATTATTGTCTTTATTTTAATCAATGCATTTTTAAAATACAGAATAAAAATAAAACGATTACTAATTATGACCCAAACATTCGTTTTTGTTAGCCTTAACATGAGATAATAGTGACTTTATCTAATTTTTGGGTTGAAAACCTAACCCAGAGTGCTGACCAGTCTATATTTGACCCAGGACTAGGTTTGCAAAATAACCAAACTGGGTTGTTTGTTTTTAACCTGGAAATGTATTCATAAACACTAATTTCAACATATTTTGGACATAAATCAGGTTTTCCTTTACATAATTTGGGTAAAGCTCCAGTCCAAAGTCAGCAGAAAATAAAGCAGCAAGACACCATCTTTCTATTCAAGCATGGCCACCTTGTACACTTTGCTTCTCTTTATGTACTGTTCTAATTAATACCCACAAGTTTCCCTGCAGAGCACATACAATGGTACCCAATGCTGCCTTTCACAAAAAAAAGAATTAAGAACATGTTGCAAGTCCCTCCACATAATGCTGGATTTGGTTTAATAATATCCCCAAGGCGTTACTTCAAAGTAATCTTATATTAACAGAGTATTTAATCTACAGGTTACCACTGATGATGATGTGTACAGAACCATCACCAGACATAGGGACCCAGAAAAGCATGTTTTAGAAACGCCACTGCAGCACGCGCACACACACACGCACACACACACCATTAAAAATATCTGGACTCTAATACACCACCACACATTCATAGCAACAACCCACTAACATGGGAGCCGTCCTGTCCCTTTCATAGAAACTATGTTAAACTTATTTGTAAAACAACACCTGACCTTGTGTCTGCATGTAGTGACCTCAACTGAAACTTTGAAAACCATTACATTTGGCATTTTAAGTACAGTGTCTTTCAAAACTAGTCATATCCCCTAAACTGTTTCCCATTTTGTCATGGCACCAACAAAAGCCTTTATGTTTTTTGGGGGTTTTAAATGATTAATCAACACAAAGTTACACATAAAACACGTAAAGCGATTTGAATGAGCATTTGTAAAATCCTCACACAAACAGAAATCTGTAAAGTGAAGCTTGCGTTGGTGTTTATCTCTCATGAGGCCACCGCCACTTGTTGCTCTTATAGCTGCGGGTCCTTAAGTTTACACCACCTTTGTACATCTAGAAAATGACATTTTTGCCCATTGTTTGCAAAATAGCTCAAGCTCAATCAGACTGGATGGAGAGCATACTGTTCCGTCGTGTAGGCTGTATGTATCAAGGCTTTCTTTCAGGATTGCTCTGTGTTTAGCTCCATCCATCCATCCATCCATCCATCCATCCATCCATCCATCCATCATCTTTGAACAACATCCCTACCCCTACTGAAGAAAAGCAGTCCCACAGTATGATACTGCTGCCACTGTGTTCCTCATGGGGGTACTGTGTTCAGTCAGTGTGAGGAGCAGTGCTGTTTTCCATCACATATGGTGTCTTGATTGGCTGTTTTGTTCTCATTTGACCCTTCCATATGTCTGCTCTTTCTCCTACATGGCTAGATTTGTGGAGTTCATGAGGAAACGTCTTCCTGACAACCGATTCTCCAACCGGAGTTTTGGATTTGCAGAAATCCAAAGCCTCTCTCCCTGCTTCTCCCTACACTTTAAGTGAATGATTTGGTTGGTTTGCAGTGGTGCCATCCTCTTTCCATCTTCAGATTATGGATTGACCGGAGCTGTGTGAGACCTTCAAAGCTCGGGATATTGTTTTATAACCAAATCCATCTTTAAATTTCTCCACACTTTTATCCCTGACCTGTCTGCTGTGTTCCTTGGTCTTGGTCCGCTAATGTTCTCCAAGAACCCTCCGAGGCCTTCACAGAACAGCTGGATTTATGCAGAGATCAAATGTCACGCAGGTGGACTCTGAAGGTGGTTGGTTACAATTTTATCGGTTTATAAGGGTAAATGGGACAGAGTGCAAATGCATGCAGCACATTTCAGATATTCACTTATAAATTAAAAAATATATAATTTTCCTTCCACCTCACCATTATGCGCTACTTTGTGTTGGTCTGACACATAAAATCCAATGAAATAACTTTAACTTTGTGGTTGTGACGTGACAAAATGGGGACAGGTTCAAGGGTTATATGAATACTTCTGCAAGACACTGTAGATTTTAACCAAAGACTGAGCAGATTTATCACCTGAAATGAAATTTTGGACTTTTGGGATATTAACCAAATTCCTCCTTGTCATCTGCTTCAGTCTGTCACAGTCCAGGCTAACTGTCAGGCACCAAAGCCCCTCAGGCAGTTCATGTCTAGGAAAAATATCTCTCAGCTAACGCTAACACGTGTGATAGCTGTACCTTGTGTTAGTGTAAAGACCCGGAGCAGGACTCTGAAGAGAAAGCCCGCAGGGACAGCAAGGATATCCGGGAAAGATTCAAAGCAGCTTTACAAACATTAACAGGATGCTCTGAGGAGCTGAGGGGGCGGGGTTTCTGCAGGGTCATTTCAGACCCTCTGGCAGGGCGGTGACACAGGCTCTGCTCCTGGGGAACTGTGGGTAAGGCTGAGCAGGAAATGGTTAGAGGAGGTGAATCGAAGCCATATGACTCCATTTGGATAACTGTCTCTGCCTACAGTCATCCACACCTTTGAGTTTGTTGTGCATTTTAACCTCTTGCTTTATGTCTGGTACATCCTTGATATCTGATTTGACTCAAGCAACAGGAATTTGTTAGTGTGGAAACACCGCTTGGCATCATTTGCTTTCTACTTCCAAGATACAGGAAATTTCCATGAAAAAAAAAAAACAAACAAACAGAGGAAATGAGGAGTGATTTGGACCATTCTCTCAATGTGCATAATGGTCCACGATGCCTTATATTTTCAGGATAAAAACAAGCCAAACCCTGTTTTGGGTTGTTTAGTAGAAAGAGTACTGGTTTTCCACAGCACGGGCTCTCCGGGTCCCATCGGCATCGTGGTAATCCTCGGACGCTCCACTCGAGGCCTCCAGAAGACGTTCGGAGCTGTTACTTCGGCTCTGCAGCCCCCCTCCCACGCCCAGCCCTGTACCGGGGTCACTTCGGGAGAGGGACGGGAGGGCAGTGGGTGAGGAGGAGGTGCTAGAGGACAGGGCGCCATCAGATGCCGGGCCTGCAGGAGCGGCGGTTCCAGGAGGATGAAGAGTCGGCTGAGCTGGATCCGTCCTGCAGGATGCATCCCTGGGAGGAGTGAAAACTGGAGGCACGGCCGTATCTGTAGCAGAAGAAGAAAGGCATCTTTTAAAAGTGGACAGATACATAGAAAAAAAATTAAAAAACTGTGCTACTGATAACTGTTTGTTGGTCCTACTGGAAAGTTATGAGTAAAAGGCTCCTTCATGGAGTGACATGTAAACACAGGCAGTGTGGGCCTCCTTTATTATCCTTTTACTTGGTGGGCAAAAACACCAACAACACTGAGGCCAAAGACACGCGCATCAATAAAGCCTTTTAAACTCTGAATGAAACCCTCATTTTATTTGCATGCGAGTGAGAGTAAGAGTGTGTGAAGGTCCTGCGTTTGGAAAAACAGAGGGCCTCTTTGTGACCACCGGGGTGGAGTCAGAGTCTCAGCCTGCATGCAAAACTTCAGCTGCATAGTTGCCCCCCCCCCCCACCCCCTCTCTGCTGCAAAGGAGGCCATTTATCCAAGGAAAGTGGAGGGCAGGAGCAGTGGTTGGATGAAGGAAGGTCTTTTAGTCTCTTAGCACACATTCCGCTATCCATCAACACCAGCAGCCACCTGCAAGTTCTTCCTAACTTAGATTTAGGGGGTAAGAGGTTTAACGGATATATTTCTTTGTTGGATATCACATTGAACTCAATAGATGCACAGGACAAACAACGCAATCATGGGAATGTGCAAAACCTGGGATCCAGTGGATTTAGTCAAGTTACAACAAATTGCAACGTACTTTAGTGGGATTTTATGCGATAGACAGACCACAAAACAAAGTAGCACATGATTGTGAAATGACAGGAATGGATTCATGGGTTTTAAGCATTTTTAAGCCCTTTTTGGCCCTTGGATTTGCAACTCACAACTTAAAAACGGTGCAAATATTTTCCCACCAGCACAGATGATTGATGCAGAAGGATTTTTGGAGAAGTTATAATCTTCTTTAACGGCACAAAGTGTTTTGTTAACCCTGTTATTTTTCATTTACTTTATTCTAATTTCATTGTAAGTAGCAAAAACATTTCTCTTTTTCATTTAATGTCCTCTTTCTTTGATCAGCCAACAGAGTTATTTTAAGATATTGAAGGGAGCCGAATACAAACATACACCAGACTTCTCAGATTTTATTTTGCAAAGTATGTTGAACACCATGATTTTCTACAAGCATGTGAGTTGTACCATCACAAAATTGGAAAGCCCCTCCACATGTTCTATGCAGACTGTTTAAATCTGTGGTTAAGATACCTGCAGCGGAGCTTCGCTGAACCTGCACATATGAGCGTAATGTGATGTCAGCGGATCCTCCGGACTCCAGGGGAATCGGGTGGGCGTGGAAGTGTCTCAGCATATCTGTTACCGTGTGGAACCACAAGTGGTGGACATGGCACTGCCCGTTCTCGTTAACAGACAGACGTAAATGCTGCAGGGAGGAAAAGGTAAACAATAACAAGAACATTAACGGGGGGAAAAAATCATTTAAATTGGTATAGGAAGGAAGTGCACATGATAAAGAAAGACAAAATGGCACAGCTGATACACAGAGACCAAGAAAGAGGGCAGGGCATTAGCCAAGAAGTGTCTTGCTGTGGGAGCAGACCGACAGCAGGCCAAGGCTGACACCGGAGGAAGTGATGGCAACTGACACTTCCTCAACACAGCCGGCTGGCAGGATGCGATGGTCAGGGATCGCGTTGCATATCAGAGCAAACCTTTTTTTGGAAGAGACTTCTCTAAGAAGATGACAACTTAGCTGGCTGTCAGCCACAGAAGCTGCTGCGTCAGGCTTTAAAAGAATTAGGCTAAAACTATTACATCAATAATCATGAATATTTGATCGTTAAAGCAAAACACTACTTGGGTTCTTGGTAGTTTCAGGCAGAGTGTAAGGAGACAGTAGAACCCAACATATCTTATACCCCGTTTACACTACCCGGTCCGAGCTCAGTAACTGAGAAAACTATCGAGTTTAAATGGATCACAAACTGAACTGAACCGTGCCAGACACAACCGGACCGCGCTAAATCTAGACCAGTTCAATAGTAGGGCTCGGCTCGGTTTTTCAGTGGCACGGTTCTCTAATAACAAAGAGCGCATGTGCCTCACGGTTTCCAGTGATGATTCTGCTTAGCAGTGTGATGAACCTCATCATCTGTCGTTGTTTCCTGTAAATCCTTATTAGACGTTCGTTTGTCTTATCCACTTCCCAAAAGCCGACTCTGTCAAGTAAACTTACCAAAGGTTGCCTTCTTCGCCTGACTCTCCGCAAACAACGAAATATCACAATAATAACCAAGCATAACTTCCTGGATGTTAAGGGCGCCACCATTTTGATTTGCCTGAGTCCCTCCTTCAGTCCTAGAGAGCAATAGTACCGTAGACTACTGTAGTTCTCCTAGGAACTACAGTAGTTCCTAGGAGGCGAGGAGCCGTGCTAGCGTGATGTGTAAATGGTCGTCAGAACCAAGCTCGGCATGGTTAACTGATCCAAGCTCGGACCGAGCTCGGCATGGATCGGTTTAACAAGGGTAGTGTAAATGGGGCTATAGGACTGCCTTCCTCTCCTCACAAGGTCTTACCTTGGCTTTGCCCTGGAAGTTGAAGGTGAGAACGTATTCGCCCGGCCGCGTCTCGCTCTGACGGATCACGAAGAGCCCGTGGCTCCTGGCCCCGCCGGCAAGCACCAACTGAGCCGCTCGCACACGAGACAGAGTACCGTGAAACCATGGGTAGCCTGCCAAGCTGGCGTCGCCCTCTGGCTCTTTTGTTCCTTCGCCACCACCTGAACACAGACAAAGACCTGGTATTTGTTTTTTCTGTTCAGGTTCTTGAAAAAGTATTCCTGCATTTGAACTTGATGTCACGTTACAACCACATATATATTTAATGCAATAGACCAACACTTACTAGTCGTTTAGAAGGAAAAGTATACATCGTTTTCAGGTTTTTGCAAACAAAAATTGAGTTTTCAATTCCAGTCAGTTTGTTGGGGGGACATTAGTGAACAAACTGTGTCCCTGCAGACGGGTCACGTTGTGGAGAAGTTTAAAGCAGGGGTAGGTTATAAAACATTACCCAAGCTTTGAACATCACACACAGCTCTGTCCATCGACTGAGAATGGAAGAACTACGGCAACAACTGCAATTTTAACAAGACACCTAGACTGACAGGCTGAGTGAGGAGAAGCATCTAAGAGGCTCATAGTAACACTGGAGGAGCTGCACAAATTCTCAGCCCAGGAGGAATAAGCCACGCGCTCCACAAACTTGGCCTTTATGGAAGAGTGGCAAGAAGAAAGCCCGTTTTAAAAGAAAAAGGTAGTCTGCTTTACTTTTTGCCACAATTCATGTAGGAGACAGAGAAGATGTGAAAAATCTGGTCGGAGGGAACCAAAATTGGACTTTTAGCCGACATGCAGAACACTATTTGTGCAAAACTTGAACATTGCAGTTCACAAACACTCCTCCACTCAAGCTGACTGACTTTGAGCTATTTTGAAAAGAATGGCCATGAATTTCAGTCTTTATATGTCATAACCCATAGGACTTGCAGATGTAATTCCAACAAAATTAACATCATTAATGCATTTGCATGCCACACTTTACTAATTTTTATTTGAAAAAGACCTTGAAAACCACACGTATTATTTTCTTTCCACTTCATAATATCCCATTGTGCTTTGTGTTGGTCTAGCACATAAAATCCTGATACAATACATTCAAGTTTGTGGTTGAATTGTGGCAAAATGCGAAAGCGTGCAAGGTGTATGAATACATCTACCAGCTGCTGTCGGAGTATCCTGAGAGAAAAAGCAAAGGAACGTGTTGTTACCTGCAGAAGAGTTGGAGCTCTGAGCCTCTGGGGACTGCAGGAAGCGCTCTAAAGGCATGTGTGACGGATGCTGAGTGAAAGGTGGCTCCCTGCATCGTACTGAGGAGGTACTGTAATGATCTGCTGCTGAGGGACAGGACCTCTCCGGAGCGCGATACACACCTAAAAACAGTTTTTTTTGGGTTTTTTTAGAAATAAATATCGACGCATTTTTCAGGATCAAAAGCATGTAAACAGTGTGCAACATAAAGGGAAGGGTGAAGCTTCGGCTCACCCTCGGAAAGCAGCTCGCAGCTGCAAGAGGCCACCATCGAGCAGTCTTTGGAGGCCTGACCGTGAGGACATGATGCCAGCTCGATGTCATCGCCGCTGTCTCTATACACAAGAAGCCAGGTCAGAGCAACCGCAGGAGCGTATACACACGAGCAAACAAACATTAACTGTGTCCTAACATGGTTCTACACACAACCACTTCCTGCAAACAGGAACATAAAAAGTCTTTGTGTTTATAGAACGACCTGTGTGGACAAACGTCCACTAATACCAAAAACTGAGCAGCGGAAAACTGCCGATGTTTGCGCTCAAACAGCCTGTCAAAAAGGCCACTAATTGGATGATTAATGTGTGTTTTCCCCTTCGTTCTCCTCCCATCCACCCCTCCTCTCCGTTCTCTCTCCTCCTCTCTCCTTCTTCAGTCAACAACAAATATTTATCTGCCGTTTACCCGGGGTCTATGCAGTCCTGGATGTCAGCAACCCAGGAGTTTTTCTGCAGCGAGTCGATGGTCTCCAGGATGTATTCTCCCCCGTTTTCCACCTGTGAAAGCAGCCAAACGCATCAATCACACACTGAGCTCCCTTCACTGGATCATGTCGCCGCCCCGCCTGTTCTCCAGTTTAAAGTCCCCTGTATGCCGCTGAGTTTTCCCATTTGAGCGTTTTAACTGACTCAGTTGGTGTAAGGGGAGCGTACCTTCAGAACAAAAGTGTTGTCCTTGTCGGGCATCTCCAGTGGCATGGTGGTCCTCACCTCCACTATAGCTGAGAGGGGGATGTTCACTTTAGGCTTCGAGCACTAGAACCAACGGACAAATGGAATCATTAAAGATCACTTATTGTTTGGCATACCTATTTAGCAACAAGTTAAAGATTAAAAGATAAAAAAAAGAATTAGCAGCTGGATTAGTATCTCCAGGATTAAGTTTCCTTGAACGAAATTTGAAAGTTGGACCTGGTTGAGTTTACCCTTCCTGTCAGGTGTTGGATGGATGGATGGATGGATGGATGGATGGATGGATGGATGGATGGATGGATGGATGGATGGATGGATGGATGGATGGATGGATGGATGCTACTAACAAAGTTCCTGGAAAATTAAATTTAAAAGTATTTTCTCCTCTCTTATGTGTTTGAGCAAAACAAACATTACTGTGGACAGCCAGGAAGTAAACTGAAAAAGAGTGAAAAGCAGCCAAAAAAACCTTCAACATTACAACAAAGTCCAGATCGCTCAAACCCAAACATAAAGAAATAACTTTGGATCCATAATTAAAGTTTTAATTCATGAGTGCAAACAAAATATTTACCTTTAAGCAAAACGACTGAGCCTAAAAGTGTGGATGTAATAGAAGAAGCTGGATAAAAACCTGGCCAGCGACAGGAATAAGGAAGAGCTAAAAAAACCTAAAAAAACATCTGCTCTAAGCTAAAGTAGTCCGTTTCCCGCAGTTTCCTTTTTCCCACTTCATCACAGCAATTACTCCTGCAGGCTGATAAATAACACGTTCAACAGAACAAGTTTACAAGAGGGCGGAAGGAGAGAGAGCCGGTCCCAGCAGACCGTCTGCAGAGAGACTGATCCACATGGTAATCTTCAATCAGACTCCATGAGCATGTTGCAGCCAGCAATTTATGTGTATGTGTGTGTGTGTGTGTGTGTGTGTGTGTGTGTGTGTGTGTGTGTGTGTGTGTGTGTGTGTGTGTGTGTGTGTGTGTGTGTGTGTGTGTGTGTGTGTGTGTGTGTGTCAGGAGGGGAGACAGAGCAAGAAGGAGGCTGAGTGATCGTCTGGCAGAGGCTTATCAGCTGATCTGCCTGGAGTAACACTGTTTTGGTCTCAATCTGCCTGTGCGGCTGGCTGCCATCCATGCCACAATTTGTGTTTTTTTGTGGATCAAATGTAAAAAAAAACAAAACAAAAAAAAAACACTTCCTGTATTTAACCATCAACTACTTCCTGTATATTTCAATTGCGACACCTGAAGTCTGAGAAGTAATTATCCTCCACAAGGTGTCATTGGTTTCTCTAGACCGAGGTAAGTCTCTCGTATGTGATGGGAGGTCTCGTCCTGTTCGTGCAATCGAAGCTTCGTTAGGAGGTGTGTCGTTACTGCACAGAACAATAACACAGAAATTTAGGGGACACCAGGGCCTTTGGAAGAGAACCAAGCGCACCGGATTACAGATTAGGGCTGGGCGATATGGAGCCAAAACTAATATCTCGATATTTTTCAGATGAATGCCGATATACGATATTTATCTTGATATGTGTTTCTTTTCATAAAGTAATTATAAAAAGCCTCTCTGAATCTAACCTTTATCCCAAAGGAGCAGCTATTGTCACGTAGCAGCGTCCTGATTTATGAAACTCAGTTTGAGAAAACAGAACATTTTATAGGAACCATTGTAGTTGCTATAGGATTGGCAGTGTCATTAAAATTCAAGGCTGGCTTTTTTTTTTACATTGTGTAGCAGGAAATTATGCTGCTGTGATAAAAGAATAACTTTTAATTTTAAGACTTTTTTTACTCATCTTTATCAGAGTTGATACTTTAAGTCAGTGGTAAAAAAAAAAAAGACATGGTCAGTTCAGGGTACCTTGTTTAAAAAATGGTAGAAGGTCACTTAACTAATAAAGTTTAAATAGCTTTCATGAATCACCACTATACATTGCTTTCCTAATTTTACAAACCTTACAACTTGCACATGATCTCCAGACCAAACCTTGAAATAATAATCAGATTTATTTATGATTTATTAAGAGCTGTCTGTTAATCTTGAAGGATTTTTGTTTCACAGTCCTCTCAAACCTGCATTTATCCCTGTTGCTTGTGGACCATTTTCCCATTGACTTTTTCCTTCCACCTAACTTTCCATTAATACTCCTGGATACAGGAATCTGATAGGCCAGTTTCTTTAGCAACTAGATTTTTCTGACGTGGGTCTCAGTGACAGCATGCTGGCCACCTGTCAAGTCAGTAGTGTTGGTTATAATGTGTATTAGACTATTATACTGTGTATCCATCTGCTGTAGCTACATGTTATTTTGGGTGCTGTTAACCGGATTGAGAGTGGGTCACCCCAGCGCCCTTTGTCGTGTCATAATGCAGACAGTTGCTGCAGTGTTGCCGTTTCTGCCGCGCAGAGCAGCCGGCAGATTGCTGACCCCGGCAGGAACCAAGCCTGAGCCAAGAGCGTGCACAAGTGACCTTTTTTCGAGTCAATTTATCTCTTCAGCAACATGGAGGGAGCACTGTTGTGATTTGTAACATGTGAACAGGACGGCGGAGGTAAAAGAGCTCCGTCGGCTGAGATGTGTTAAATTAACCTGTCGTCAAGGCGGCTCCTCGTCTTGGCTCCGTCTACAAAGAACAGCGGCTCGAAAATCTCCTTCACCCCCGTCCACAATCATTCCTCTTTATTTGTTCCTCTTGTGATCCTCACTGACTTGGCAGAGTTTGAGGTCACTGCTTAAAATGTTTTGGTTCCTTTTTCCTGTTTATCACAGCACCTGTCTTGCCAAAGATGAGGAAGCAATCAATGTGAACATGAAAAAGAAACTTTGAGATCCTCTTGCCTTGTACAAATCAATGAAGCAGCCTCCTCTGTTTTCTCATTGCCTTTGGACGTCCCCGTCCCCACCCCTCTCTCCGCATGCCCCCCCCCCCCCCCCCCCCACCCACATATCCTCACCACTCTTCTCCCCTAAGCAGCCTCTTCCACATTCCCACCGGCTACGATCAAAAGACGGCGGCAGATTTACACACACTCAGCTGCACAGCCTCTTGGCCTACTTAAAGTCACGGGCAGCGACGTGGAAATCCCATGAAGGCAAATCCGAAAGGTGCATGCATGCTCAGGAGTGTGAGGTTTCGACCTGCGCTACTCAGCGAGACCAGGGCTGGATCACATAGCTGAATTTTAATCTGGCCTTCAGGAGGACTGCGGCTCACGCTACTTCCATCATTGATTTTTTTCACCTCTAGTTTAACCTGAAAACTGCACAAACCTTTGGAAAATATTTGATGAAGTTGGAAGTTTCAAGCTTTCTATATGGATACGTGCACATTATGCATTGTGTGTGCCGAAAGTATTGGTACACCTGGAAAAGATGTTTAAAAACCCTCTAAATAAATTAGTTTGTTATTACAGCAGCATGATCTCATCCCACCAGTCCCAAAATCCTGAATTGTATTACACACTTGACTGGCTGTAGTTGATCAGTGTTAGCTTTCCCCAACTTCCTGTTTCACTTAGAAATAAAAATCTGATTTTACAAAAAGACACATGCCTGTTAGCCACTCCTCAAAATGAGAAAGACAATAGAACGTGCCATTAAAGTAACAAAGTGAAATATCTGTTGTTGCTGTACTGTTTGTGATTCTGTGTCAGCTGTGCCAAAAAGGCAGGCAAAAAAGTATTATAGGCTTTATAGATGAGTTTTGTCCATGCAACGAATTTAGTTTTTTTTCCTCTTAATCTAAAGACCCTTTCATTTGGTTTCTTGAGCTACATGTTATCTTTACATGGCAAACTGAAAGGTCCTGAAGTCAACTCGCTGATATTACCTTCCAGATCCACCTCAGGGGGTAATCACAAACCTGTAATCAAGGGTGAGACTAGCCATGTGTACTTCCAGCTGTCATGCAAATTTTGAACAAACCTCTAAAATGTCTAAAAAAGACAAAGAAGAAAAAAAGAAAGAAAATGTTTCCATACACTGTTTTGGAGCGAATTAACCAGGCTACGCAAAGCGTAATTTTATCAAAAGTTGACGTTACGCCTGGCTGTAATACACAGGAAGTAGAGAAAAACTAGCATGGACCACACATCTGAGAAAAATGGAGAGAGGTGTTGCTGTCCAGCAAGTTGTAATTGTTCTGTCATGTCATCCCAACTACGTCCAGAAACATAGAGAAAGAAATGCAGGTCTATGTACGTTAAGGGAATATCTGGGAGGACGTCCACAGCAGAACTTATTTTGCGCATTAACTCCTTTTCAGAAAAGCCAAAAAAAATCTCAAGTGAGCATAAAAACATTTCTGCCAAACCTAGGAAGTTATTTCGAATTGTGTCGTTTCCGTCAACCTTCTCTAATGCCTTACGACAAAATGAGCATAATAAAACATTGATAGAAACACGGCTACTGGTTGGCAGAACGATTGTGGTGTAGTGGTATGCTTAGAAGAAATCAATGCATGGATGTGCCAAAACATTTCTTCAGTTGAATAAAAACAAAACTGAAGTAATCATTTTTGGGTCAGTGGAAGAATACTGCTTCAGCTAGAAACCACTAATCAGGCCCAAAATCTGGGAGTAGTGATGGACTCAGACCTGAACCTCCAAAAGCATCTAAAGACAGTTACAAGGTCGGCTTTCTATCACCTGAAGAACATTTTTAGGATTAAAGGACTAATGTCTCAAAAGGATCTGGAAAGACTAATCCATGTGTTTATTTTTAGTCAAATTGATTACTGCAACGGTGTTTTCACAGGTCTGCCTAAAAAGTGGATCAGACAGCTGCAGCTGATCCAGAACGCTGCTGCCTGCGTCCTCACTAAGACTAAGAAAGTAGAGCTCATCACCCCAGTTCTAAAGTCCTTACACTGGCTCCCTGTATCTCAGAGAATAGACTTTAAAATACTTCTGTTAGTCTATAAATCCCTAAATGGCTTAGCACCTAAATACATCACAGACTTGTTATCAGTTTATAAACCCTCCAGACCACTCAGGTCTTCTGGCTCCAGCCTACTCTGCATACCTAGAACTAGAACTAAACACGGAGAAGCAGCATTTAGTTCCTATGCTCCACTTATCTGGAACAAACTTCCAGAAATCTGTAAAAGTGCTGAAAGCCTGAGTTCCTTTAAATCAAGATTAAAAACACATTTGTTTAGAGTTGCCTTTAAATGTACTGTAAATGTTCAATTTAAACTGTTGTAGTTCTCTGAAACGTCATCAAATTAAGTTTGTAGTCCAATTTATCTCAACCTGCTGCAACTTTTCCATCTCAATGTGCTTTCCTCTCTACATTTTCTTTTCTTGTGTACTGTTCATGTACGGCACTTTGAGTTGTCTTGTTACTGAAATGCGCTATACGAATAAACTTGCCTTGCCTCGGTATATTGCATCGGGAAGACAGCTGTAGAAGCTGCAGGGGTGCAGAGGCAACACATGATCATCCAGGGTGTGTCTGACCTGAGAAATGGGCTGCTCAGCACAATCCACTGCAGTTTAAAACATGCTGTATTGTGCTCAACAGTTTTGGTTGTATTTAAAGGCCTGAATGTATTTGAAAAGCCTGCATGAGAACCGTGACATAAACTCTGCCCTTTACGCCTCGCACGCAGGCGAATGCTGCAAATTGGAAACCACGCCCCTTTGGTTCTGCAGGCTGTATAAGCACACACACAGACTGTCATCTCAACAGATTGACTTGTACGACGGTGAAGGAGAAATTTATCATACTGGGGGGTATGTGGCTGCATAATTATGGTGGAAGAATGATCTGAAAAGGGTTTAAGTGTTTATCACCCTTTACAAGGTCATTTGTGGTGAAAGAGAGTCTGTCTAAAACACAAATAAACAGTGTTGGGCAAGTTACTTTGAAAAAGTAATTAGTTATAGTTACTAGTTACTTCTCCCAAAAAGTAACTGAGTTACTAACTGAGTTACTCCACTATAAAAGTAACTAGTTACTAGTAAAAGTAACTATTGCGTTACTTTTTCGTTTGTCTTTTTAATTTATTTTTTTACAAATTTTTGCTGACATGTCCATTCAATGCACCCCCCCCCCCACACACACACACACACACACACACACACACACACACATACTCCCCCTTTTGTTTTGAACAGTGAAGTGTGGTGAAAGCAGCTTTAATTCTCCATCACATAACTTTCATATCACGCATGCATTGACTTTTTGAACAATTTTCTCTTGCGGTTTTCAGCAGCAACGGCATTGTTTCTTATGGTTTAATATTGTCCATATGCCTTCTTTAAATATTTCTAATTCTACTCGCAGGACATGCGCAATTCCAAACTTATTTCCTGTCATTGCCATGGTGAATCACGTTATTTGCGTTCCAGTGATCGGGATTTTTTTCATGCTCACGTTATCCATAAGGGCCAGTGGGCCAGTGCCCAGGGGCACCAACCATGGGGGGGCACCACATGACACATGCTTTAAAAATATATTTTTCATAAATAGTTATATTATTTAGCTACTTGAAATTGTTGAAAGACCATGCATTATTCGTTTTGTGAACACTGATGTCACAATAATAATAAATGATAAATAAATCAAGATTTTTTTGATTTCAACATTTTAAAATGAGATATTTGAATATTGCTCACTGCTCATATGCCTACATGTAGTTGTGTAAGTTAGTAAATAGTAAAGAAATCCCCTTGATTATGTCTGATGTTTTTGACCGGAGGACAGCACGGGTAAGAGGAGGGGGGGGGGGGGGGGCTTTGAGGTATAGTGCCCAGGGGCACCACATTGTCTTAATACGGGCCTGGCTGAGAATGACAAAGGGAGGAAGAGCTGCTCAGAGTTGCAGCTTTCTACTCAGTGTAGATCAGCCGTTTTTTCTGAAACGACTGTGCAGCATAGCTTTGCTGTGCGCGCTGAATCCAGATGCTGTGCGCGAATGCACACGCGCGCAGTTCAGAAGGAACATAAACAGTTTGGCGCGTCAGTCAGTTCGAAACAGTTCCTGTATCGGTCACGTAGCGCATAAGCGCGTCGACACAGGTTTTTCTGTACGAGCTCGACTCATGTGCCGACGCATCCGTGTTGCCGGACCCATGTTCTTGTCCTTTTTGCTGTTTAACTCAAAATAACGTGCTTACCTCCAAGAATCAAACGCTGTCTTCTCGCCCATCTTGCCGCGGTACAAACACAAATAGCTTACACACACAGGTGCGCGCGCGCACACACACACACACACAGACAGAGGCAAGGAGGAGCAGGGTACAGACGCAAGCAGCCGCATCTGACTAAATGCAGAAAAGCAGGGACTTCACTTTCCTTATCGAGGGAAATTCTTAAAGTAACGGAGTAACGAGTGCTTATTTTGGAAAATAACGGAGTTACTGATTACTGAATTCGCAAAACTAACGCGTTAGATTACTCGTTACTGAAAAAAACTAATAAGAGTACTCTAACGCGTTACTTATAACGCGTTACCCCCAACACTGCAAATAAATAAACAAAAATCCCATTTGCAAATTAAATCTGAAGCTGCAATTACTTTATCGTATGATAACTTTGCTGATTTGTTTGGATAGATCTCTGGGAAAATCACATTTACATTTTCCCCGTTTGCGACGTCACACCTAAACCAAAAACTGTCCAATAAAACGAAAACAAAAAGCTAGTTATAGCATTCCTATGAACTTTTGTGGGTTATTTCTTTTTTAAATGCCCAAATTGTCTTTGTGTGTTATCTTTGTGTTATAA